>OY986435.1:284934406-285499406 GCA_963920525.1 Dichetophora obliterata
GATGAGATGTGCACGGTACGGCGCCACCCAGGTACACGACTTGAAACCCGAAACTGCAAAATAAATTTAAAACACGGAGGCGGTGCCATTATGTTCTGGACTTGTTTTTCCTATAATGAAGTGGAACCATTTCAAAAAATCGATGGAATTATGTATCAATTTGTATATAATGACATTTTAGAAAGCAAGATGCGACCACATTCAGAATGGAATATGTCGCTTCAGTGAACGTTTTAGCCTGATAATGACCCAAAGCATACTTCAAAGCTTATCAAAGATTACTTAAGAGGCAATGGGATTCAAGTCCTTGATTGGCCGACACAGTCACAATGACTTGAATCCCATTGAAAATCTTTTTTGGATTTTGAAGGTAAAACTTAATTGGGAACATATACCTAATGCCAACATATCTAATTTAATAGAGTCGATGCTGCTCAGATGTGCAGCGGTTGTCAAGAATAATGAATCTTACACCAAATATTAATTATTTTGCTTTTGTTTTGCTCTCAGACAAACTGAATGCAGTCACATTAATTTTAAATTTATTAAAAAAAACAAAACCAAATTTGAATATGATTTGTTTTTAATATGATATATGGATATATGCTTCCTATAATAATTTTTGTGTGTCCCTAGTATTTAAAAAGATACACGATTTTGTAGCAGCGTACTGATTTTGTTGCTAGTGTTTTGCGCAACACTGTATATATCAAATGCTATTTTTAAGGATTTGGCAGTTCGAAATTCATCGGAGATAATTGGGCCAAGTTGCTTAAAATGGTGTACGGCTTAATATACATTGCAATTGAAGCACAGCTGCGAATAACGTTTTAAACGACAAAAAGTAAATTGTTCACAATACGTAAAAAACGTTTTAAAAGCAGCAGACAATTTCTAGATACATGTTTTCAATACATTATGAAAAACCTTAGGTAAATAAACTATTTTAGTAATAAAAAATTGTTTAATAATAATATTTCGTTAGTAAATTAAGTATTTTAAATGAATAAAATGAAACAACGTTACATATCCAAAACCCATTGGTTGTTAAAACGTTATTCCACGATACAAAGCAGAGAGTGCGATGGCTTTTAAAACGTTATTCGCTCAATTAAAGTCTACCCATATGAGAAGACTTATTTGATTGGATCCTTTTCGTTAGATGAATTGTAAATGATAGAATTTAAAAATTTATTTACGAAAAAACCCCTAATAACAAAAACAAAAATTCATTTAAAGAACTTAAAAGAAAATATTTTAAAACCTTCAAAAAAATATATTTGTTTGCTTTCGAACACAAACTTAATATTTTTTTTAATTTAACTGTATATTGATTTGTAGAACTCGGCTTATTATTGAAGAAAATATGGAGTCATTGCAAGGATATTTTTTCTTTTCATCACTTACTTGAATGGGTTCTTTTAGAAAAACTGGGATCGTATAATTTGCCAAGTTTTGAGTTCCCATGAAGTCTTACCTCGCACAATTCGATTAAAGATGTTAAAAAAGCTGTTTGTTAATTTTAGTTTTTTTTTTTTAGAATTTAAAATATTGTTCCTTTTTTGCAAGAAAAGAAGCATAGACAATCACAAATATATATATAATAACAATTCAATTACCTAAAAACGTAATGTGAACTTACAACGTTATTTCATTTTACTTGCTCTGGAGCGTTTTTTGAAGAAATACTTTCTTTTTCTTAAAATTTTTCATTACCACAATTCTTCATTCTTTTCTTATTATTATCAATTCAACTTTCAACATTGGACTTCCTTTTAGTGCATCTGTTGCACTTATCAATTTAATCAAAAATTTACAACGTTCTTCCACTGACTGACACTTTTTTATTGCTTTTTGATAGCGATAAGGTGCATAATTTTGGCTTATTTGGTGTTAAGGCAATGTAAGAGAGTCATGTTAATGGTAATCTGCAATAAAATCGGTTTTGCAAAAAGTGGCTTTTGCAACGTTATTCGCGGCTGTAATTCAATTTTATTTTTTAAAATATCGCGGTAGAGTTATCAGTTAATATAATTTGACAGAACTTAAGCAAAAATATGAATACATAATTTATACTAAAAATTTACTAGACCAAAAACATACGTACATTATACACTATGTTGAGCACTATCATCGTAATGTTAAAATAAAATAAAAGTCACATTGAAGAATAATTTTTTGCAAAATAAAAACCTTCCCTTAACCATCCCATTGCTACCAATAAATTACAATTTTTGTATGTAAATTTTGGCCCCCCTCTGTAAAATTCTAGCTACGACTCTCACACACACAAATACTTATTTATTTATAAAGCATGCTGAGAGTGTAAACATGTGAGCCATCTTGATCATTTTGTATTATGTGTGGTGTGTGTGCGCAGCACGCAACAGCGCCGAGCGAGTGAGGGCCTATCTTTATTTTAAACCATTTATGCTTCATTGCGCAAATTGAACTCTTTCATTGTTTTCTATTATAAATGAGTTGATAATTGCAACGGAAAAACGCTATGAAAAATTAAAAAAAAAACAGAAAAAACACAATTTAAATTAAAAGGTTTTATAGAAATATTTTCATCATTCATTAAGCTTTATTAAAATTTGGATTACTTGAAGTGTGCTTAACGCAGTCAACAAACCTTGGATATGTCAGATAATGATCTTAAATAATTTGCATCATAGCTTAGGATAACTTTTCGAATAAAAAAAATAAAAAAAATTAAAATAATGAAAAAAATCGATAATATTATTGTGATTTTTAATAAGTTTAACAATAAAAGGTACACTTTTTACTGAATATAATCAGCAAAACTTCTCTAGTCCTTAACGTTTCCAACTTTTTCCACTTATGTGAACGGATGTTGCAAAACGTTGCTCAATAGTAGCTGCTACAAGAACAAAAAGTAGTAAATTATAATTCCTGCTTTGAACTCATAAAACATTTTTGCTGTGTCATATATATGTATTCACTGCCCATCCAACCCAATGTACACAAAAACGGATGCGGATCCATGTATGAAGTCCATTCCGAGTTCGCTACGAATCCGAAAAAGTGGAAAAAACAATTCGTATTTTTGAGAGGAATTTCATACGAAAAAGGATGTGAAACGCAATCCGTTTCGGATAAAAAATACAAAGAAGTAAGTCCGTCTTGAATTCGAAATGGGTCTATTTGGCACACTGGGAAGTTACGATCAACAACGAAGTGGAAGTTCATGAAAGTGTTTTATACCATGTGCCTGAACACGCGTCCAATTTACCAGCAGCAAACAAAAAAAGAAAATAAATAAGACGGCATTGTTATTCCAGCAACGTCGTGTGCCGGCTTCAAGCTGACAAATTATAGTACTTCATGCGTACAGAGCCGTTTAAGCTTTGTCTATTCAGGAAAAGCATTTTGGTAACATACAACACTAAACATCAAACAGTTAGTAGTAGCTGCTGTAGTAGTAGAAACCGTAGTGTAATGCGCATTAAACACACACCCCCACACAAACACACACACACACCCCACGAACAGTCGAACTCACACTTACACATACATAAATACATTGCATACAAAAAGTTGTTAATATTTGAGATGTTGCTGTTTACGTGCGTGTTTGCCATCGAATATGGTTCAACAACAATTGACAGCTTATAATAATAAAAATTCGTGTTTAAATGCTGGACGATGTGTTGAAAGTAGACAGAGAGAGGTGGATATAAAAGCATATAACAAAAAGGCATATTTTTTAGTGAAGAACAAAATTGCCAAAACATAACACTTTATGATTGGAATTTAGCACGTTCTAGCTAAAGCAACAGCTGTGAAAAGAAGGAAGATAAGGCGTGTGGTTCACTAACCAGAGGACGAAAATTAATTATTAACAACAAAGACGTGCGCATACTGTACGTTTTTAATGCGATGTAATGGTGCGACTGTCTGGGTTGCCATAGAAAAAGTTTTTGAGCTGTACCGCTGTGCTAAGGCAAACTAGCATATTTGAAAAAAAAAAAATTGAAATCGAGTTATTGAGCAAAACAACAAAATTTTGAAGTCCTACTACTCTAGTAAACTTTGGCGAAATTTTTTACTTTCTTTGGGCCTATAACATCATCAACTATGATTCTGCTTCAAAAAATCAAGAAAATAACTTCTTTTAGAATTTTTTTTGCTACTTCCGGTAAGTAAGCTTAGCAGCAAACAATAGAAAAATAAGAAAATACTAAGAAAAACAACCGTATCTCGCAAAAAATATTAAAATTATGTTGACTTTATATGATTTAAATACAAATTCTAAATGTTTGACAGTTTATACTCAAAATCATACTTGATTTTAAATACAATTTCTAGTTGTTTGATAGTTTAAAATCGTTTATTGAGCTTAAGGTCAAAGTTAGAACAATTAATTGTTCTAACGAATCTTTCCAAAGTATTAAAATTAAAATAATATATTATTGCTTAATATAGTATATATAAATCAGCGCTGGGCGCCCCATAGCGCACTGAGCGCTCTCATAGCGTTACTTTTCACATGTACACAAAGTTCACAATAGAAGAGAATGTAATTAGTAGTTCGCTGACAGTGATGCTGTGAAGATCTATGTCGGATGTTTTATATACACTCTTAAAAAACTAATAAAGATTTTTGTGCATTATTAAATAGTTCATATTATTTGTATAAATAAATTTTTTTGAGTTTTTAATTATAGTTTTGATTATTTGTATAGATAAAGATTTTATAATATTAAAATAACAACAAAACAAACATAAAATTTTTGACTCTGAATTGGAATGTGATTTCATTTCCGCAGAGAATCTTTCTGGCAAACCAGAATGCTTAATTTGCCACTGCAAGCAAGCTAATATAATTTATTAACTAAAATAAAATGCTGAAGCTTGGATGTTGACATAGAAGAAATATTGAACTATACCGATAACCTAAAATAAAAACATAAAATAAAAAATTAACACATATAACAGCATGTGTGGGAATTTAAACATAGAAAATTGCAAATCTAGATAATTGTGACAACTATTTCGCTCAGTGTGCGCTATTCGAGAGAGCAGCAATACTAACAAGTCAAAATAAAATGTGACTGTGTTAGAATGCCCAGCCCTGATTTAAATACATAAATAAAAGTTGGCGGCATTGCAGTGTCGTGGTATCAAGACAAAATAGGCCACAATTTACGCATCATGTTATCGGCCCGAACGTTGTTATTAAGATAAGACAGATTGTTTTTGACAATCTAACCTGTTAACAGGTCGATAAACCGATTTCAGTTTAAATTTATGTATGATCAAATGTGTCCTGCAACCACGATTTGAATTTGATTTTCAAACTGTTTTAAAACAAGCTTTAAATTTCATCAGCACATTATATTTGAGAATGTTGAGAATTTTTGAAGCAATTTATTGAGTGATATTTGGTAGTGATTGCATAACAGTGTGCCAATGAGTTCGGAGAGGTAATATTTGAGTTGTGCCCAAAAACGGAAAAAAGCCGCAAAAAAGCGAGAAAAAGAGGAAAATCTGCTGAAAAAGCTGCACAGGTCGAAGAAGATGTGCGCTACTGGAAATATATTATTGGGTTAAAGAAGAATTTCTTTTCGCGATAGTGATCAAACTATCGGATCCAAAAACAAGGGCAATTATTTTGGAATAATAGAATTGATAAGTGAATTCGATCCACTTTTATCATCATACTTATCACGTTATGGATATGATAAAGAAAATAGTTTAATTATAAATACCTAACTCAATATATATTTTTTTTTTTTGGGTTAAGGTTGGGCATCATGTCTTCCAGTGAATATTTGTGTTGCCACACCTGATGTATCGCAGACCAGCTGTCATTTTGTGGTTGATACGATGGCACACCATTTTTAGAGTATTTTTGAAAGATTTTTGGAACATATACAAATTACCAAACACATCTCGCAGTCACTTTAAAACACTGCTCTACAATGTTAAACTGATAATACCATCGACATAATGCACTGTCGTGGTCAATTTTATGACAATGCAAATAATATGGCTGGCGCAAATGGTGGCTTAGAAGAAAAGATATGTGAAATTAATACTTTGGCCATTTTTATACCTTAAGCATTTTGTGCAATTTATTAAATTTGGTCGGAAAAAAACGCAATTTCAAAAAACAAGCGAGCTACTTTTTTTTGCCAGCTGGTGGAGTTTGTACGTACCATTATTTCCTTTATTCTGAGTATCGATCGGAGCAATTGGAATAAGATGGTCCGAGACATATGATGCTATTTGAGTTTTGTATTCATTCAATGTGAAAGTTGTGAAAATGCTTAGGTCCTTAGCATCAAAAAACAGCATTCAAACAAATGCCAACAAATCGATTCCTCTTACTTTAATCAACCAATTAGGTCGATTCAGCAACATAATTATGCTTATTATTTGGAAAACCGTTTTGAGTGAATTTAATCGAACCAAAATCATTTTGCAAAAAATCTCATCTGGATCTCAGCAATAGCGTGAGACTTTACACATCTTTGATATCCTTCCTCGAGAATTTCAAAACGAAATTCGATACTATATACGATCTAGCGATCAGATTGTTTGAAAAAGTGCAAAATAGTTATCAGAACGAAGCTCTTCAAACACGAGCAGGGAATGAAAATGCAGAAGATTTTGAACACCAAAAGGGACGACTTTCTGATACAGTGTTTGTACCAATATTAGACGCTTTGGTTACTAAAATAAGTAAACGTTGTACTTTCTACAATCATTTAAATGATTACTTTTCTTTACTCACACGTTAAAATTGCATGACTGATTAAGCACTTTTTGATGCATGCAATGAAATTGCATCAATTTATTCCAAGGACATTGACGAAACTGTGACACACTTTGAAACATTGACACCCCCAAGCTCGGGACCCGGAAAACTTGCCTCACTTGCCTCTCTGTTAAGACGACGCTGATACATATATACAACATAATCGTTCTGTTTTGCCAAAGCCGATGACATCCCAGCTCAGCATGGTGGTATTTAAACAAATACGATTTACTCTAACACGTCGTTTTGAAAGAAAACGGCTACGAGCGCAGGCTCTAAAACTAGCTAGGCCTCATAGGCCACTCACATAAGTATGGCTCAGTAAGGTGGTATTTCAACAAAATAAGACTACTTTACCACACCAGTTTAAAAGAGGTCTCATTGGCCACTCATATTAATACATGCATATACAGCTGCGGTCAAAATAATAGCAGCGCCCTTATATTCATACATGTTTGGATAAATAATACTAGTCTGCAAAATTCGGATCCGGTAAGTCCATTTTCATTCCTATGTATATGTACTTTCAATACTCGTTCCAACTCCGTACTCAGTTTCCTCCTATATTGTAAAATTTTCGAGATACAGGGTGTTTCACGTTTTTGGCAAGTGTTTAGCATTATTGATCTCGAATCTAAACTACTCACCATAAAATAAAAAGTATAATTTTGTACTTTTGAAAAATTATCAACTTTTCCATCAATGTATCAACCACTATCGTGTCATGTGCTGTAGCGAAGCTAAAATTCTGAGATTATTCGACGAAATATCAACAAATTTTGTATCTTTTGTTTTAGCGGAACTCTAACCGTCCAAATTTAAAATGTCTTTTTTTCATGTAAAAATACACTTAATCAACAGTATCTTTTAGATTCTAACTTTGGACAGTAAGAGCTCCGCTAAAACAAAAGATAGAAAATTTATCGATATTTTGTTGGATAATCTCAAAACTTTTTCTCCGCTACAGCACATGACACGAAAGCGATTGATATGCTTGTGAAAAATCTGATATTTTTCCTAAAATTATTTTTTATTTTATGGTGAGTAGTTTAGATTCTAGATCAATAATACTAAACACGTACCAATACACCCTGTATCTTGAAAGTTTTACAATATAGGAGGAAACTGAGTACGGAGTTGGAACGAGTGTTGAAAGTACATATAGCAATGAAAATAGACTTACCGGATCCTAAATTTGTAGACTAGTATTATTTATCCAAACATGTCTGAATATAAGGGTACTGCTATTGTTTTACCGCAGCTGTACATATCGTTCAAGCGTGGTGGAAATATTTAGAAAAATTCCAAACCACCACGATAGAGCCAACATGCGATATAGCTTTGCCACGCGGATATACGTTCCAACAAGATCAGGTTCATTAGGATTATAGTGTTGCGTTAACATACTCGCCACATAAAGATGTTACATCCATTTGGAAAGCATGATAAAAATCAGTGGCGGCACCGTAAATAATCTAGAATTGTATGTTTAGATACACATTCTTAAAAATTTTCAACACCTCTGCAGCGAGCGAATATTTTATTTCGATACGATTTATAAAATTAATCCAAATAAGAAGAAAGTGTTTGCTCGATGCTCGGCATATGGGCGTCCGCAGAATTTGTTCTAGGAGGGGAAGGCAAAGGCTTAAAGGAACCTATAATGAGCATAGACAAAATGTTAACTTTAGGTTTTTCTACTAGCAATTAATTTCAAAACTTCGTTTAGATTTTGCTGTCTCTTGTTTTATTCATCGTTTAGAAAATATTCAAAATAAAATTTATTATAAAAATTGTTGTTCATACAAACGATTTTTTCAACTCAGATGTCGGGTGAATAAATCCATACGCCACCTATTAAAGAAAAAATTAAATAAATTTCATTAAGATATATTTTTCTTTTCTAAAAATAGTTTGCTATTCATAAATGCCACGTGAAAATAAGCATTCTTATATAAACGCATTTTCGATGGCTGGAATTGATTTTCCAGAAACTACCACCGTCATGCAGCTAAAACGATTATGTGCTGATCTTTCTGAATAAGACACCAATCCCGATGCGGGAACAGTTAGTGCTGAAAATGTGCTATCTCGTGTTGATAATGATGTTTCTACAATGAATCCCGTTCCTGCTTCTGAAGGTGTAGTCTCTATTGCCGTTCCTGTTGTTTCTGAATTGTTGTGAGTTTAACGCCAGATGTCTTTATGCTTGCCGATTATTTGCTAGATAATATAAATAGTAATGCTTCTGCTAGTGTTGGTGTAACCAATTCGAATCGGCAACCGATAGCCGATCCAACCAAATGTGCCGAGAATGATGCCGTAGATGAAGAATTGCAAACATTGAAAAAGCGTCTTGAAATCCTTGAGCTTCGACGGCAAATTCAAAAAAGAGAAGAAACTCTGGTTGCTCGCAACGAGTGAGGTCTGGATTTCAGAGATGTCGAACATGCTAATCCCAAATTTTCTGGTAATGACCAAGCTCATGCTGTACAACATTTCTTCCGAGATTTTGAAGAAATTATGCTGTTGGTTAATGCTGACGAACGCTTCAGGTTTTTGAGTCTGCTCCGTGCATTGACACGCACTGCCCGTGTCTTCTTAACAACGTCATCAGCTTTGAGCTACGCCGATTTAAGGAGCGAGCTGATTCACGAATTTGGCGTTGCTTTTACACGACAAAGAATTTATAACACCCTCGGAAATCGTAAATGGAAAAAAATTAAGAAACAATGCACTCCTATATTCTTAATATGAAAGAAATTGCACTCCGATCGGATGTACAAGAATGCGAGTTAATTGACTACATCATTGATGGTATTAGCGGAAGAGTAGCAAATATTGTATAATTTTATTGCTACCTGCTCGTTCAATGACGAATTCAAAATGCCGGTCAGCCGATATGAACAGCGATATCTTAATCCAATTACGAATGTGGCTTCATTACGAGATACTGGAGGAAAACTGCCAAAAGCGATTGTCACAACTAAAATATTGAACGATAATAACACCAATCGAACAAATTACCGTTATTTGTTGCAATTGCTCACAGTCTGGATACTTCAAGTCCAACTGTCCGCATTTAACACGTCCTGGCTCTAGTCTTCGGTGCTGGCAAGTGGAACTGATTATCGCTCATGCACTAATTCGAGAAAAATCTTAGCGAAGACACCACTTACAAGTCCACTATCCAGAGTGATAGCGTACCTGATGCCTACTTCCGATGAAGGCGAGATGATTACTACCGATATTGCACTTTTTGTGTGTATGAAAATATTGAATATATTTATTGGGTCGTCGAGCTGAGCTTAGCAACGGCTCCAAAAAACATCTATTATCGCTAATGTATATCTATATATATAAAAAAATGTTGTCAAATCTGTTTGTGACGAGTGTTTGAGAGTTCAGCTGGGTAAAAAAAAATCTGCCGATACTATTTTGTAGGGTACGTTCTCTAGATGGTTTTAAAAAAAAAATTGTTTGAAAATGTTTTGATTTGGTCGAGTTATATGTGTTTGAGTGAAGGGTTTTGGACCTATTGGAAATTTTTTTTTTGCAAATTTGATTTTAATTGATATGAAAAGTAAATGTATGAATTTTATGCAGTTCAAATTGTGTACATACGCGCTATTTTTGTTGGAAATAGCAATCAAAATAGCACGCAACCAATAACAAAGGGAAAAAATGGTCATACGACAAATGAACGAAAGTTAATTGAATTCTATATAAATAAAAATCAAATGTCGTTCGTTGGTAATTGCATCAGTTGAGAACGGCTGAACCGATTTGGATAATTTTTTTTTTAAAATGTTCGTAATAGTCTAACTTAGGTTTTAACGGAAAGAAAAATTGACCACGCCCACTTTGCGCCCACTTTTTTTGATTTATCTAAAATCGGAAAACGGCTGGACCGATTTGGATAATTTTTTTTTTAATGTTCATAGTAATCCAATTTAAGTTTTGTCGGAAAGAAAAATTGACCACGCCCACTTTTGCGCCCACTTTTTTCAATTTATCTAAAATCGGAAAACGGCTGGACCGATTTGGATAATTTTTTTTTAATGTTCATAGTAATCCAATTTAAGTTTTGTCGGAAAGAAAAATTGACCACGCCCACTTTTGCGCCCACTGTTTTGATATCTATATATATAAAATTAAGTGGCAAAACTTCCTGTTCGCATACTCCTCCTAGACGGCTTGCCCGATTTCAATGAAATTTTCAGGGGTGATTGGGGTCTGTGTGGACGGTGCACATAAGAAATTGCATGTGTGTATCTTTGCAGGTTTTGTACCACACCCCCTTTTGTCGCCCACAAATCAATAAAAATGCTGTATTTAAGACGGTTTTGGTCGTATGAAATTAAAATTTGGTAAATAAGTTCGTATGATAACTATAATTAACTTTGAAAAAATGGGCGTGGTCACAATTCATCTACGCCTACTTTAAAGAAAATATCAAAATACTTCGAAACCATTGGTCCGATTGAGCTCAAATTTTGTAAGTACGCTTTGCTTTGAGTACGAGATGGTTTAAGGGGCAATGCCACACCCCCTTTTACCTCCCACATATAAATAAAAATTGTTGTTATCGAATAGCTTTAGTTAGAGTTATGGGTCGCACAGCTTAGAAATTCAGTATTCGACCCCAATATGTTCATTTAACGTAAATTTGCGTTATTGAATATCAGCGTCAGAATTCAGTATTCGGCCCCAATTTATGCATGCAGTTTCAAGGGGGCGTGAAACCTCCTATTTAACCCAAATTAGAGATATCAAATAGCATTGGGGTTATAGGTCTCACAGCTTTGGAATTCAGTATTGGACCTCAATGTACTAGATATACATTATTTCAAATAAAAAAAATTATATATTTGATCTTTTTAAGTAATGTTCAATTAAAAAAATTCAAATAAAAAAGTAAGTTCTCACGAGTTGTTCACAATCCTTCCGGCTACAAATAATCTGAAAAAATTGGGCTGAAAATTTGCTTAGTTTAAGAGTTATGGTTATTTTATGGCTATTTTTTATAGTTACAAATTTATCTTTTTGAGCTTTTGAAGTAGTGTAAACACGTTCAGATCACAGAAATATGTTTACAAGAGCTGTTTAATTTTTCTTCGGCTACAATTTTGTTAAAGATAGTATAGGAAAAATTTTGATTCCCTTCAAGTTATGACCAAAAAAAGCGAAAAAATGCACAAAAATTTCGCTATTTAAAAAAAATATTGAAAAAAATTATTTTATGAACTTGCGAAGGACAGTAAACCGATATCTCTTTATCTGAAGGAGCTGTTGAGCAAAAACTAATGATACTATTTTTTCTAAAAATCACAAAGACCTCGAATATACTCGTATAGGGGGAAAAACGTTGGCCAAACTCTTGATAAAAAGAAAACGTTGGCCAAACTCTCGAAACCCAGCTAGAATTTTACTCACTTCTGGTCATAGTATCGAGATTATTTTGCAGAATCCTGTTATTTTGCAAAAACGTGTTTTTTGAGTCGCAGTGTAATTAATTAAAAATACATGTAATAAAAACTGTTTTTAATAGTCCACTTTATATTAATTTTTGGTACACTTTTGTAACCATTGGTTTTAACCTTCTCTAAGATGTCAACTAAAATAAATGTAGGTAAGTTATAGATAAGTTTAAGTTCAGATCTGTTTTTTTCAACTCTCTGTTCTATTTTAGTCTATCTTCTGTTTCTTTGTTTTTCACATATTTTTTAAAAATATTTTCTGAAAATTTTAGCTATTCTTTAAAAATATTTGCATTTTCGGCATTCTTGGAACACTTCAATATATAATATTATATTGAAAAAATATCAAAGTGTACGCTGTAATTTCACAATATGTGAACACTACAAAATGTGTTATTTTTCTTACTTCTTTCATCAGTCATCCTATTCTGTCTGCACAAATATTTATCTAACACCGACGACCATTTTAGCTGCTTGATATGGTCACGTCATGGCATGAGAGCAAAATCAACCAACCGGCTTTTGTAGCAACTTTGTAATTAAATGCAAATTAAGTAAACTTTCTCGCTTTTAACCCAACTCAACCGGGTACCGGAGAGTTAGATGGTTTAATGTTTTTTTTTTTGTTTTGTTATCTTGTTGTCTTGATAAGTCTTATTTAAAAAGCTTTTGTTGCTGATGAAGTTTAGGCTAAAAAAAAATCATAGCATTGTTTTAAAGCATTTAAATGTGGTACAGTGATTTTATGCATGTCGTGAATATTGCATTTTTATAGCAATAAATTAAATAATACAAGCTTTTTTAAGTTTTCAAAAAGTCACTTGCGTTTTTCTGTTAGCCAGTGTAGCGTGCAAAGATTATTGCAAAAAACATGGCGTTCATGGAAACTCAAAAATAATCTCCAAGCAATGGGGAAAAAAATCACAACAAAAATGGAACTTTATAATTAGTTGAATAAAGTTAAATGCGTTTGATCGAAAGGACGAAAAAATTATATTTTTTTTCTCGGGATAACAAGTTAATTAGATAGAACTCGATTTTATGTCACACTCTGTTGCAAAACAACATCAAAGGAAGAGAGTAAAAAGCGCAAAATAGAATTTTTTCAAGGGTGTGCGTAAGGGAAATGCGATAAGGAAAAAAGGTTTGGGTTGGACAAACTTTTTGCGACAGTTTAATGTGCATTATTTTATATTTGACATTTTCAAGTCTTTTATTAAAAAAATTATATAGAAAAGCATAATAAGTTTAAATGTCTATTAAAGCTTGCCATAAACTATGTTTAAATTGCTGTTAACTTTTGTTTTAATATTTTTTCAAAATTTTTTCAACTAGTTAACAGCAAATATATCGTCGATTCTATTATGCTATTGTCCATGACAAATGAAACGTCAAACGCTGTATTGGCTGCTTTTGCTAGTTTTCATAGCCGTTATATATCATGTACTAGCTGCAAGTAGCTTGAACACATACAAGCAATTTTTTATCCACTTTAGTTGTCATTTTTTGCTGAGAACTGCTTTGGATTTGTTTTTTGTTGTTCTATCTTTGGTGCATTTCTTTGTTTAACTTGATTTTTGCACTTATGGTGAGCTGCCATTGAGTTGTTTTTTCTTCCAGGTTTTGAGATTTATTTTTCTCAATAACAAGCGATGGTAGTAATATTTGTAGTTTGATTTTGAGTAGGTAGAGAAAAAAGGAGAAAGGTTTGATTTCAGGGAAGAAAGCTATCACTAACGCAATCTTTACAAGAACTGCAGTATAGAAACATATCAGTGAACAGCGTTTAATAATTTTGGCAGCTAAGTGCGCACACATCAACCTATACAAAGGGCCGGATTGTCCATAAGGCAGTGTAGGCAACGGCCTAGGGGCCCCGCAATGGCTAGAGGCCCTGCGCACCGAGAAAAAAAATTATTTTTCATCGAGTGAAAATTTAATTTACAGATTTTTATCCTCATTGATAATGTTATCGCATTTTTAAGGGCGTAGAATTACATCATACAGGTTTGTATGAAGTAATTTTCAAAAATTTTGTTCAAGCACATTTAAGGATTTTAGTTGAAATTTTGGGGTATACTTACACCCTTTAATATTCATCTCAAAAAGAAGAAATATAACCTAAATATCAGTTAGAGAGTACGAATAAAACGAATAAAACGAATATTTTGGGTATGTCACTTCTTTAATAAAGTCACAAAAGAGAAAATCTAAGAAAAAGAAATTCATATATTCATATGAGAAAAATTTCACACAAGCAGCTTCATTAGCTACTTATGCTGTTGTTATGGTTGTTGGTTTGGTTGATATTGTTGTATTTTTTTGTTTGGTTAGCAATCGTGTCGTTTGTTATTGTGCTGATTTGGTTGTTGTTATTGTTATTCATATGTACGTAAAATGTAATTATGTAATATAAACATTAGTTGCTTTCGTTTTTGTCGTTTGTTATTGGTTTTGTTTATTTTCAGCAAGATAGATATCATAGAGAATACAGATGCGTGTTCCTACAGAGCCAGTATGTATTACTACTATGCAGGTTTGCTAATGCATTATTAAGCATGCGTTGTGCTTTAAAAACTCTATTAATTTTTGAAATACCATAAGAAATTCGAGTTACTATTTATATTGTGCATTATATTTTTTCTACCTATTTAAAAAATATATTTTGTTAGCTAAATTTTAAATTACTTTCAAAATATACATATATGAACATAAGACCAGTTCAAAACTATATGAGGTAAATTATAGGTCTATTTTCGTGGGTGCAAGTCCATTTCTTTAAAGTTTCATTCATAATGAGAACAAAAATACCTTAAGACCCTAAAAAATTTGACCTTTGGATATTGCGCAAATCGTTTTAAGGTCATTTTGGAGCTATTTACGACTTAAACCATTTTGAATAATGTGTTCCCCAAACACATATATGGCATATATTTTGACGGTTGTGATTAAAATAAAAATATTTTTTGTGACGTAACACACGATCGACCCCCCCACTTCTCCCTGCCTCCCACCCCTCTCTATCCCACGTTTTGTCATAGGTGTTGAGCTCCCTTCCAATACCACATTTCGTCATAAAAATTCAACTCTCATCCACCCTTAAATGTGTGACGTATTATGTGGAGAAAACCTACATAAGTAACAAATTTGCTTTCAAAATATTTGTACTAAAAACGAAAAAGAATTTCGGAGAAAGTGAGAGAAAAACAGCAACAAAATAAACATGCAAGTAAACCGTTTGTAGGAACAAAAATTTAGAGTGTCCCAATAGGAGTGAACGATTTTAATTTTTTACAATTTGTTTTGAAATTTGACTGCTTTAAAATTTTATTGATATTTAATTGAAACATGTGAACTCTACAGTAAAATAAAAATATCTACACGGGCCCAATAAATCTGCGTTTTATGTTTAAATTAAGGACTGTATTGAAAAGAAACTGCACACATAATTTTGCTTGTAATTCAGTGGTTTTTATTTTTTTTTCACTTTTAACTTTTTTTTATTAAAATAAAATTTCTTTTCATTAACTTTTCATTTAAATTTTTAAAATGGACTTATTATCTATACCGAATTTTTGTTAAATAATAAAATAATAAAATAAAATTGGTCATTTCAGCCCTAAAAAAGACTTTGACCGAGCTTCTATTGATCAATTGTGTTGTGCGTGTTATTAAATGATTGAACACAAATTATCGAGAACTGGACCTACGAGTTTAATACCGACTCCGAACGGCGTGTGTTCTCAAGAAGCTTAACGTAGCAGTTTTTACTTTCTGAGGTTTGCTTTTGTCTGCAGAGAGGTGACGACCGAACAGAAAAATTAATTCAATTGAGAAAACATTCTTTCTGAGCTGGAATTGAACCTGGGCTACCGCGGTTCTTTAGCTTAGTGGCCACACACTCTACTCACTAGGCTACGGCCACCACATTTTTTGCTTAATACCCTTTATTAAACTTTGCACAACTTCTTTTGCAACAAAACTGCTTGTCTTAAATCAAATTTTTTTAAATTCTTCGATGTCATCGGCAACTCGACCATCCTTCTTTTAGTTCCATTTGACAATAGCCCAGTATCTCATTGTCAAACGAAGTTCTGGAGCGTTGTGTGGGTTCTCCTCTTTTGCAACATATTTGATATTGTTTTCTTTTAGCAATTCAATATAGAACGGGCGTACTGTGTAGTGGCTAAATCAGGCTAAAATGTTGTTGACGCAAAAGAGACAACTGAGAAACTTTTCTCTTGTAAATTTCTGTTGATACAGTGTCATTTTAGATGAATGAGGTGGTTCTAAGGCCGGAAGTGTATAAAGCCTGCCAGATGAGGACTTTTGCTCTATACTTTTCAACTCCATTTGTTGAAATTGATTAATCAGCAGTACCACCTTTCTGTTTTGTGTTAAATTGGGAAACTGGTAATGTTCCTGAGTTAATTTTTACAAAGTTTCGGATCTCTTGGACATTTTTTTCTCCATTATTTGGAAGATCTTTGAGAAAGCAGGCATATTCGAAAATTATTATATTATTTTTGACACTATTAACACCAGCTTCATACCTTTTGGACAGTTTTCTGCACATAAATTATTTTTCAGTGCGGTAACTGTAAACAATATTCTTTCGTACGTGCTCTTCGATTCGATTCATCGCAAAATTAAGATAATAATTGAGGAAAAAGAAAAAATAATGAAAGTACAATTAATTACACATTCAAACGGTGCGTACCGCATTGCAATCCAACATCTACACTGCGAGAAATATTAAATTGAAAGTGTGGAGTTTCTTTTCGATACACTCCTAAGATCGTGTTCTTTTATTAAGAAACCCTTTACAGTACACACTTGCGCGTCTATACTTACAGTCTTTAATTTCGAAGATTTTAAATCAACCCTCAGATATAAAATATAATTCGAGTTACTATTTATATTGTGCATTATACTTTTTCTACCTATTTAAAAAATATATTTTGTTAACTAAATTTTAAATTAGTTTCAAAATATACATATATGAACATAAGACCAGTTCAAAACTATATAAGGTAATACCAAGTATATTTTTCGCCCTCGATAATGTTTACATATCTCTTAAGGAAATAAGAAAAAACGTAATAATGGCGTTGAACCAAACGGCGGGAAAAAAGTGTTTTTATTTATTTTCTTTATTTTGTTTTATTTATTTTATTAATAGAGTATCTATTGTACACTTGAGGCTAAAGGTCTCTATAAGTACATTAATTATAACAATATTTACTGGCATTACTTATGTTAACTTAATACTAATTAATTTTATAAGAAATAATATATAGATAATTATAAATAAGAAATAATATATAGATAATTTAATATATAGATAATCAGAAAGAAAAACAAACCAATTCAATCAGAAAAAGTTTTGAAATTGAAAAGAAATTGAGATTTGAAAACAAAACGGATTAGACGTATGACTTTGAAATAGAAAAACAGAAAACTGTACTAATTTTTATATAAACATTTGAGTACTATAATTAGTTTTGTAAATTGGTGAAATTTTTTACTGCCATTTTAAAGCACTTATAATTAAGCTCGGTTTTTATATGTCTAGGTAAAACTTTTCGTATAGTCACAACATTGACAAAGAACATTTTTGAGGTTACCACAGATTTGAATTCAGGAACAATAAAGTTAAGCGTGAGTCTAGATGCTGCAAATGTGAGGCCTCTATACAAATATTCAGGACAACGAATATTAATTCATTTATGAAAGAATAAATGGTTGCGCGTGTTTAAGTATTTTGTCATATCACAGTTCAGTACTTTTAATGCGAATTCGGATATATGAATTTTAGTTTCTAATTTTTATCTATTTTGATGACTTTATATTAATTATTATATTGTGCACTTACTACGAACCAGAGCTTTCAAATGATATAAGTCTCATTGGAATGTGTTGCCAAAAAGTCGGTCAAAAGGGGACATAAGGTTCATGCTAACGTATTAATATATAGATAATTGAATTATGGTAGAAAAACAATTATTTTAAGCCATTAGTAAAGGGTAAAAGGACCCCGAAAATTATATTGTCTATGGGCCCCAGGATGGTCAAGCCGGCCTTGCCTATACATATATACAAGCACACATTTGTACAGACTTTGTTGGTTGAAGCATTTTTCATTCGATATTCTAGACATATCAAAACCAGATTTTTTACGTTTTATATTTTATATAAGTTTTCTTCACTTTAACCGGTTCTCTTACATTTTTATTTCGCTTGCTCGTTTTTACTTTATTTATTTTTTTTTGTATTTTGGGTCTTACTTCTTTTACACCCTTTATATAGTGTCCTTGCAGTGTTGACATGCGAGAATATTAAAAACTTTCCTAAGTGTAACAGTAATAATGTTATGTGTAAGTATTTGTACCGTTATTGTTAGAGTATATGTGCGTTTTTCTTTTGATTTATAAACTCTTTTTTACAGCAAGTATTACTAACATACACTATTATATACTATATTTGAAATTTTTTATTATATGTGTGCGCTTGCAGCTAATATTTCTGGGTAAGAGTGTGTATGTGCTTGTTCTACATCCTTGCCATTGTTAGCTCAAGTTATGAAAAATGGTAAGCTCAGTTTTGAACATGGCGCTTCTTTTTTCTATGAAATTGAAAACTATTGACATATCGAGTAGGGTCGGACGGTCGGTTGGTTGTGTACAAAATATAAGATGCTGGAGTGTATTCTCGAAAAAGTTTGAAAGAAAGTAGAAAGAAAGTAGCAAGAAAGTGCTTTGGAAAGCAGATGGAACCAAATAACAAAAATAATAATATTCTAACTTAACTTTATTCACATTGAGATTTCACATGAAGCTGCAAGCAATTAAAGAAAAAAAAAAACCCAATATGAAAGCATATTTAAACCAAAAAATGGCTACATTTTCTTCTGTATTTTGTAATTTGAATTTTGAATATATAAGTCAGGAGGTAGTTTCTGGTAGAAAAAGCAAGAGAAGGAAAGAATTGCGATTTTAAATTAATTATTTCTTATTGCGCTGGCTATCAGAATTGACCTACTAAAGCTTCTTACTTAAATATTTTATTTATTTTTATTTTTTTTAAGATCAAAGAACCATGCGCCTTGTACAAACAATGTTTGTTCTTTGACCTGAAAGGAAAGGGATAGAGTATTTAGAGGAATTGATTGGAACCATACAAACAACCGTGGAAGACAATTTGAATTGCTTTTAATCGAGGCTAGTGTTATGCCTTAATCTCGGCAAGCATTTCCAGCAATTAGTTGTTCCACATTTTCCACAATTTAGTTATGGATTTTTAGTTTTCCATAATTTTTAAATGTAGGAAAGAACAAAGAAAGTGAAAAGAACCATGCCCGAGCCCGGATTCGAACCAGGGACCTCTGGATTAAGAGTCTAGCGCACTCTTCACTAGACTACAAAAGCCGACAAATAGTTTAAATAGAGTTTAAAAGTAATATGGAAATGTTAAATTAAAAAATTTAAATTAAAACGTCTATGCAGTTTTAATTATTAAATATAAACCAAAAACTGGAGAATTGTGACCATTTACAATTTGGGTAAATAAGGTAAATATTTATTCACAATTTTTATTGCCACTTTAATTAGTAATATTATATTTTTTATTCAGAATTTATTTAAAGAATTTGCGATTCCTAAACAAATTTCGTGGCAATAAGAATCATGGCTAGGAGGATTTAGAGACTTAGTTTCCACCACATTGTGGCAACTCACATATATTTTTCAGTAGATTTACCTAATTTTGTTTCAAGTATTTTTCATTATTTGATCACTTTTGTATCGACTGGTTCCTATTTTGGTAAAATCCAGTTCCAATCGTATTGTTTAAATCATTTACATTTTCTTAATCAGGGAAACCTTCAAAACAATATGCAGACAAGCAACTGGTTGAAGTGTCTACGAAAGGAATCTACCTAGGCGACTACTTGCTAGCTGCAAGAAATGGGTCTCGACCGGCTTCCGCTTTTTTTTATTTTTTTGGATTCGCCCGGAGGTATGAAATCTTCCAAAGATACGTATACCCGTCCTATACGCATGCACGATTTGCATTCTAAAATCTCCCCGAATCAGCCGGGACTGACAGAATGCATCTACGTACTAAAACATACCCCCTATTGGCAATTAGGATTTTCCACTAAGCACATTAATTGGCTTTTCAGCGGAATTTAAAAATTGAATATATATAAAACGCGTATTTAAGTATACTTGATTCTATATAAATAAGCAACATCGAATTAAATAATAGTAATTATCAATTTAAGGTACCCGAAAAAAAATCCAAAACACTAAACTCATTTTAACTGGTTTGCGGCCATTGTCCAACCCAAGGACCTACGTGGAAATGAGATAAATCTCATATCCGCCAAATCAAAATCCCAATTAGTTGGATATGCATTTGGGCCAACGCAGGCATAAACTTGTGTGGAAAAGAGATATACTCTGGCACACCAATCCAGGTGATAGTGTGAGTTCAGTCTAATTTCAAATCAGGAAACCACGTGAGCACGTAAATCCCAATTCGATTAAAAATTAAAATATTGAATAATTAAAAAGTAAGTTTTGAAAATGATTCATATTTGATGGTGCTTACTTTATAAAACATAATATCGAGACAAAAAAGAGAAACAGAACAAGAAACAACTTCCAAGTTTCGATTTCTTCTCTACCTTGTACATTACATGCTGGTCACAGTTTACGAGGTGACGAGGTTAATTTTGAATTTTTTGTTAAATTAATAGGGATTTTTTAGTCAACAGCAAAAAGGGATATGAAACGGAAATTCAAGAACTTTTTTATTTATTTTGTTTAAGTAGTCAAGCGAGTTAGCTAGTTTAATATGACTAAAAAGTATTTTAGAAAAATATTTATTAATATTTTTTGATATTGATATTGTGCAGTCTTCTTTAAAAATTTATTTTTTTACTTCAACTTAAACGAATCAAAAAAATTTAATCCTTTTTTGATTGCACTGACCTTTAAATTGACAAAAGCTAAATGCGTTTTTGCATTAAAACCCAATTTAATAATATTGTTAAGCAATATAAGCCAGGACCCTAGCCATGGAGGTGTTTTTGGTATTCACCGAAATAATTCAATATATTCAAGATATATGACAAATGTAGAAAATTTTGAAAATATCTCAAAATAATTTTTTTACCAACAAAACTTTATGATTTTCACTTGAAAATTATAAAAAAATAACTAATCTTTTTTTTTTTTTATTATTGCGGGCTTAAGGTCCAAAATTTTTGTACATTAAAACTCCAAGTTTTAATTATAAAATTTATTGTCAATATTTCGACTGCCGTCGGCAATCATCATCAGGACAACTGAAAACATTTTAAATTTATATTAACAATACATTAACTTATTTTACATTTCACTCACATATTACAAATTAAAACATTTAGAAATTAACAAATTTTTCCATTAAACACAAACTTTACAAATTTTACAAAAACTTCGAGACAATTTGACAACAATTATATTAACATCCACTTGTTTCGAGTAACTTAGCTTATTAATAATTTTTATTTGTTATAAATTTTCTATATATGTGTGCGCAGTTGTCGGTGTCTGTTTTGAAATTTATTCTCTTCTCTTTTGGTAGGCTGATAATGTGAAGCATTTCTAGTGTGTACCGTTTACGGTAGTTGTTCTCTTGTTCTAAAATTTTAACACTGTCAAAGTCAGGTGTATGTCTATGTTTCGCACAGTGGGCTGCAAGTGCTGTTTTTTGTTCCAACGGTCTACGTATTTTATGGTCTGATCTGTGTGCAGAAATTCTTGTCCGTAATTTGTTTTTTGTAGTCCCAACATATGCCTGGTTACATACGTTGGACCCGTCACCGTTACATGCAATTTTATAAATAACATTAGATTTATCGAGTTTGTCAATTTTTGTTTTAGTGTTGCTGTATAGTTGTTTTACTGTATTATTCGTTTTTAATGCTATCTGTATTTTTTCTTTGTTGTACGTGTTTGAATTCTTGAATCTCTCAGAAAGACCGGGAATGTACGTCATTGATTTGAATATTTTGTCGCTTGTTTTTTCTTGTTCTTCTTTATTTTGTATGTTGTTATATTTTCGAATTAAGTCCTCTGTGGTCTTTTTTGGAAATTCATTTTTGCGTAGTATTGTCCTTATTCTGTTTATATTTTCTCTATGGAACTCTTTGTCACTGATGTCAAGAACCGTCCTAATAAAATTTGTTGCAGTATTTATTATTACACGTTTTGGGTGCTTAGAGTAAAAGTTAATTAATCGTCCTGAGGCCATATGTTTCTGAAACCAGTCAGTTGTCAATTTGTTGTCTTTCCTTATTATAAGGGTGTCTAAATATGCCAATTTTCCATCATTTTCTACTTCTCTTGTAAATTTAATATTTTTATGAAAACTGTTTAGAGCGTCTAAAGTCTTTTGAATTTGGTCCATTTTTATAATCGCAAAGAGATCGTCAACATATTTTGTTATCAGTCTTGGTCTTATATCTAATTTTTCTAGTGTTTTGTCTAAAAGTTCTTCCATTAAAATATCAGCAATAACTGGAGATGCTGGAGATCCCATAGGCATACCCCTTAATTGTTTGTATATTTTTTCGTTGAGTTTAAAATAGTTGTTTTCAATAATACAAAATTTAACCATGTCCATAAATTTTTCTTTGTTAATATTGGTGTATTTACAAATTTCCGTCCATTTTTGTCCTATTATTTTTAAAGCAGTATCTATGGGAATGCTGGGAAACAGTGATATGACGTCAAATGAAATAATAGTTTCATCGTCATATATATGTGTGTTAGCGATTTTTTTCTTAAATTCTATTGAATTTCTTATATTATATTGTGAGTTATTTTTAGAAGTGAGTGATGTTTTTTAGAATTTTTGTCACGTATCTGCAAAGTCCATATGAAGGCGATCCGAACTGCGCACACATATATAGAAAATTTATAACAAATAAAAATTATTAATAAGCTAAGTTACTCGAAACAAGTGGATGTTAATATAATTGTTGTCAAATTGTCTCGAAGTTTTTGTAAAATTTGTAAAGTTTGTGTTTAATGGAAAAATTTGTTAATTTCTAAATGTTTTAATTTGTAATATGTGAGTGAAATGTAAAATAAGTTAATGTATTGTTAATATAAATTTAAAATGTTTTCAGTTGTCCTGATGATGATTGCCGACGGCAGTCGAAATATTGACAATAAATTTTATAATTAAAACTTGGAGTTTTAATGTACAAAAATTTTGGACCTTAAGCCCGCAATAATAAAAAAAAATTTTTAAAATTGAAACAAAAGGTCGGTAAATGAACATTTAAAATAACTAATCTTTATTTAATTACTTGGGCTACACAGAAATAATAATAAATAAGAAATAAAAAACATTTATTCAAAAGTCTCAATTATTAGTGAAGCTATTCGAAACGATCTAAAATTTTTTTTTTTTAAATACGTATCAGTGAATTCATAAAAGCAAATCCATTGAAGCGGAATATTGATTCTACTAAAGATACTTTTTGGTATAAACGTGTTTTATGCTTACAATTTTTAATTTCTCAAAGAATGTGTACTCAAATTTTTGAATCAGATAAAAATTTCACTCGTTTTGTCAGAAACGTTTTTGGCATCTAATATATATATATACAATATATTTTACAAATTCTTTTTCATTAGGTTTTTTCACACTATTTTTACTATAACAGTTGAAAAAATAGATTTATATTTGTTTGTTTGAGGATCAAGACTGGTGCTCAAGTTTTTAAATTTTTTTTTTGTGTTTTTGAAATCACAATATATTGAGTGTATATTATATACTTAAAGTTCGTATCCAACATTCAAAATATTAACGAAGTTATATTTCATAGTCAAGAGCGCCTGTGTGTGTTGTAAAAACTTAAAAGCGTTTTAATGGAAACATTTTTTTAAATCCAACCAGGTGTTTAAAAAAATCTATCGAGCCGATTGGACTCGTAGTGGAATTGTATATTCTTAATAATTTTTTTCTCAATAAGATTTTCCACAAATAAATACGAAATTTTTGAAAATTTATACATATTTTGAAGTATGCCATTCTGCTATTTTTTAATGAAAAAATTTTAATCTACTAGTTGTCAGAATAACAAGCTTGAATAATAATAATCTATTTAAATTTTTTTTCAGATGACTTCAAGATGACTCGGGCTAGCAACAAAGTGAAAATTCTTTAGCACTGTTGCTATTTGAAACTCGATGAAACCAAAACGACATATATTTATATATATTTTTTTACACAAACCAATTTTAAAGACATTTTAAAAGTTGCAGTAGCTGTTGATCTGTCGGTAAATTCAGAGTCTACTTTTATGAAAATTTGAACAAGGAAATCGAAAGCATAGGCTGCGCTGCAAACGAATTTAATGCCTCTTCCCTTTGTGCGTGTTTCGTGAAATATATCGTAAGTATGGGAAGAAAAAAGTATGTGTGCGGCCGCCACGCACGGTCGAAGTTAAAACTTCAGAAAACTAAACTGCGAGAAAATGAGTCGAATGCTGTATTAGTAGAAGGATACTTATAGGGTTTATTAATTATAAGAACTTGCTTCTTTTATCCTAATCTTCACGTTTTTAGCTAATCATATTTTCGAAATATTGAAATTTCAACATCTTCAACTGGCTCAAGTACTTTATTAAAAGAAAACAACCTTGGTCTGCATTGATCAATATAAAAATGTACAGCGTTTTTAGGAATCTTATCAAAATTGGAGAATTTACATTGCACATTTGTTCCTATGCCACATTTGCACTGAGATAAAAAAAAAATCTTATTCAATTCCACTTTATCGTATTTATATGGATGTTTTAGCAAACCATAATGTTTTTTATGAGACTAAATAGTCTTGTACCTCCGATTTGTCGTTTTTACCACTATCGTGCAAATCGTTGCACGTTGCCACAATTACTGCATAATTTTTTCAACTTTTGGTGAATGATTATTATTTATTTTACGATTTTTTTGCAACTTTGTTTTAACAATGTTATTACTGCGTTCTTATACCTAAATATTTTAGGAAATATTTTTTAATTTAATTTCATTCTTAAATTTTTAAAACTATTTCAGTTAAATTTCCATTTTTTTGAATTAAAAAAAAAAGAGATTTACTAATTTTAAACTCTTCTAACATCTTTGTTTTTACATTTATTAAATGATTTTTTTTTTTTTGGAAAAAAGTAAAAATTTAACATTTTTTATTTTTCTGAGAAAAAAATGTAAGGGGGTAAATCGGGCCACTGGAGGGGTCGAATATAACTTCGGAATAGAAAATGCTCTTAAGAGGAAATGTAGTATTTGATTTGCCCTTTTAAACGACATACAACTTTTTAAAATCGGTTTTAAGCATGCTATACTAAAGTTTTAAAAAATTAACAAAATTGTTTTTGTTTTTGAAATCCTCTCGAGGTCAGCTTTGATATAGGCTGTGTTTTTTCAACCATTTTTTGTTATGGAGGCCAAGCCACTCTATTTTTGTTCAGTCTTTTTATGAGACTTTTAAACAAAAAAAAAAAATTAAATATATTTAAAAACAGCGGTGATATTTGCATCGAAAGTAAAAACTTTGATTTTTAAGTCACTTCTTCTCATTTTAAGGTAACAATGTTTAATGAAAAAGTCGTTGTACTAAAAATGTGTACAGTTTTTTGAAGGTTTCACTTTGACTACTGGCGGCCACACACATACTTGTTTTTTTTTGTTCACTTTGAAAATAAAAAATATTTTTTTTTTACAGTCTAAGATGTAAATAGTAACATTTAAAAAACTGAACGTATGTATTTTCTTTTCTTATTAAAACATATTATGAAATAAATTTTTGAAATTTACTGGAGCACCAGAATACGTCCCAAAAAGGTCTGGATATCATTTTCAATATTTTGAACTTTCTCAAGCTATGTGATGATCTGTCTCCCGATGGAAGTTTGATGAGCCTTCCACAAAATAAAATTCAAATTTAAAAAATTCAATGAGTAAGCAAACTTTAACGACCGATGAATGTTTTTTTAATATACCAGATGCAATTTTTAAGCGGTAAATGAAAGTTATTTGATAATACTAATACTAATAGGAGAATGCAAAACTCGAATTAGTTTCGATTCAAAAATACATTAAGCATAATTCTTTTCGTTTTGAAGAGGTTGACTAATTGTATAGATCCCGAACGGTGGAATCTAAATTTTGATCTGGTTAAATTTTTCAATTTTGTGATTTCAGCAAAATTACTGAAAGATCTTTATTTAAAACTTAAACTGGTTAAATAGTGAATTATTGAAAAACTCGTTCTCCTTATTTTTGTATGGGATTCGATATTTTTTATAAGACTTTTAGTATTTTATTAGAGATTTATGATGTTATCCAAAATTTGGGTAGCGTTATTGACTTGAAAAAATATCTGCTCTTCATCTTGTGCTTGATAATTGAAAAAAGTTTTTAATCAAGTTTAAGATAAACAAAACTAAATCTGCTACCATATAAAAATACCTGAGTAGGGCGAAAAGTAAGGATAAATAAATGTTTGAGTATTTCATAATTATAGTATAATTTGAGTAATTCAACCTTATTAATGTACTGCTCGAATTTAAAATTGTTTACCTTATAAAATCAGCTCTTACACGAAATGATTGATTCAAGCACATTTGGCTTACCATTTAACCAGAAAATCTGTATTTTATGCTGTTATTGATGCGTCTAAAATCGTATGCACAAGTATTTACATTTATGTACTACAGAAGAAGATTTAAAGTATCATTATTTATTTCCATATACTCATACCGTCGTTTTTATCTTATTCTGTTTTAAATTTACTAAAACGATTTCTGATGCGATTTTATTCATGTTCGCTATGAATTTTAAATTTATGTGTCGGATAAGTGTTTCAAAGAAGGTATCACTCAATCAATCATGTTGATATTAAGCACATGCTATAATCAGGAATTATAAGTAGACGGGAACAGATACACTAAAGGGAATAATGATGGAAAGAATCTACATAAGATGTTAACAGCTACTTTTGCCAAATGTGTGGACTACGTTAATGCTAAAATTATTTTTTATCAGGAATTTAAACAGCACAAATTTATATAAGAATTTAAGACAGCTGCCTAAAATTTAAAAGTACAACAACGAAGACTTATTTTTGATTCTTTCAATTTGCCGTTCTTTGGCAGATATAGTCTATTGTAATAAATATGTTTTTGGATCGCCATGTAATAATATTTTGGCGACAGGATCGCCACATAATTTTATTCGCGACAAAGCATCGCCATGTAAGGGTTCGCGATTATTTAAAAAAGGACTCGCGGATTTACTATTAATATTTTAAGGTTCTGCCTAATTGGTTGCCGGCGAAGTTCACCACTGGCGCTATTTTTGTTTTTATACATTTACAGCCGTTCACTATAAAAAGTGCAGAGGCTAAAAAGTTTAAGTCGGCAGCTATTAAAGCTCAAGACTTATTTAAAAATGAATAAGTAGGCAGCTTGTTAGAAGCTCAAAACTAATTGATTTATTTTCAAATATGTTCATCCTTTTATAATAAGCATAACGGTATTTTGTCTTAAAACTAGTTAACAATTGTTTGTATAGTTTAGAATGTAAATAGAATCATATGTTCTTTAGTTAGTGTAAAAGTAACAGTAGAATATTGTAATGCATATTTGTAATTTAGTATTAATAGTTTAATATGTGTGAGTGAGTAGAAAACGTAAAAATAATCATATGTTTACATATTTGTGTAGGAGTAAAAAGTATAATATAATATCATATGTTTTGTATTCAGCCATATGGGAACATGTGTGCGAATGGAATAGATAGTAGTGCTTAGAATGTACATATGTTCTTATTGTTTGAATATTATTGTGCATGTTCTTATCAGTAGAGGTTTTTATATTATTACTAATTTTAAGAAAAGTATTTATAGCTTGTTTTATAATGTAAATGAAATATTTAAATAATATGTATAGGTACACTACACTATATAAAACAAGGTGTGAACTCTGGCACTTTCAATACCACGTCATAACGATGACTAGAGCATATTTATCCATGCTTCAATCTTATGCGAAATATTTTTTTTAATTTATTACATGATAAGCTGTGATAAATTAAAAAAAACTTCAAAAATTATGGAAAATATACATTTCTTAGCTTTGAATTTTTTTTACCTTTTAAATTTTAGTTAATCTTTTTGTAATACAGAATTTTTATTGAACATAATTTATGTTGTGATCAAGCAGCAACAATAAAAAATCGTCCTGCAAATAAAAACTTATTCAGGTACATTTTTTAAAACAGTCAGAGATATTTGTATTTCTTTAATTTAATTATATAATTAAATGATTAAAAAATTTAATTTAATTTAATTAAATGTCCGATAAACTTATACTTAATTCATTAATATATATTAAGTTTATATAAACTGAAAAAATACATATCAATTATTTACTTTTACATAAAAGAAAACTTTCGCAAATTTTTTTTCATATTGGTAAATGTTTTTAGGAATTTTGTAGAAATTTTTTTTCCTGTGGGGCAACCCGATCACCTTGTGAATCGGGAACAAGGTGACGTAGATTCCGGCCTACGACGAATCTTTATCCAAATTCGCGCTTACCTGCATATCATTTGTAGCAGATATCGCAGTCTGTTTAAAACTAACGTTTAAAGCCAATTATGTTCGCGTAACGCAACGCAAAGTGGCCGTAGCAAATGTCACGTGAATTTCTGTTGTATAGGCTTAGTGTGTATCTGGTTATGCACCGCGTAACGAAGCTTAAAAAATGTAGATATAAACAGAATTTTATCTTTCAAGCTTAAGATAAACGTATAACAAATAAAAATTTCAATTTCATCTTGAACGTATTTTGTGACAGCCAGTGTTGTCACTTTACCACAATTATGGTAAGTCTACCACTTTTTTTGATTTACCACTTTTTTTTGCAATTTCCCAATTTGTTGGTCCTTTTGCAAAGAAAACAACTGCTGCTGAATTGCGAATTTTAATTTATTGGTGAATTGGAGATTTACACTCCAAAATTAGACCCAACTTAATATTATAACCAATAAAAGCACTATATAATAATAATTGGTTATTATTTTAAGCAAGCTGTTTTCAATAAATTGAATAGTTTGTGTTAAGCCTGAAGTAAAAAAGAGCGAGAGTGTGTTGTGAGACAACGTAAAAATCTCGCACAAGATGTCAGAGAATTTTCATAAGCAGAGCTTTTATGTAATAATCTACAATGCTTTGCAATGTGCTTGTGTAGTGCAAGGCATTTTTAAAAATTTGAAGAACGACACATGCGATGACCAGCTGACATAAAAACTCTTTTGAGTTTTTTACCAGCTTTATTTTTTGATAAAATAATATTTCGACGCTTTCTTAGTTATGCGGCCAAGCCAGCAACTAAAACTTTATTTATAAGCAAAATTTTATTTTGATCAAACGCAACTGCGGTGCCTTCAAAACTGGGGTTATATTTTTTGGTAGAGTGGGGAGTTTTGAAGCACGCTTTGCTTGGTGGCCAAAACTATCACAAAAAAATTTTTATCAAATTTTTTCGAATCGAATCTCTAGGTCATTTTAAAACACACTTCCAGGTTGAAGGATTTGCATAAAATCCAAAAACATCGACAATTTTTGCCTGTTGGCCCGAAAAACTGGTTTTTGGAGTTTTCAAAAATCGTGGAGAGTTGTGAAGCACTACTAAACATCGCAAAAAATTGATTTTTTTTGTTAAAAATTCCTTATTATGATCGGAGAAAATGATAAATTATCATGATTATTATGTATTAGAGTTAAGAAAATGGAAAAGAAAATTAAATTTTAAAGTTTTTAATTAATTGTGAACTATTTGAATTTACATGAACTTAATTGCGAGCTTTAGTTCAAGTAAGTTGTTTGAAGAAGGCAACAACAACAACAACAACTCTGTGTAGAGTAAATAATAATAAAAAAACACAGCTGACTATACAGCCTTTTTCGGAAATCGCTACATTTCCTCTTCAGAAGTCTTGAGTGATTAAGCTGTAATCAACCCACTGTTAAAGTCTTATACGATTCAACACCTGTTCAAACAAAATGCAGTATACCATTGTTTTACTGTAAAATTGATCATATTTAATTTGCATTCAACATTATAAATGTAGATTATCAAAAAGCTGCTTATATCAATTTATTATAATTGCTTGTTGTACAGCAGTTGGCAGTTTCAACCATTCGACGAATCGCGAATGGGTAGAGCCATTGTATGACTGTTTCCGTACTCGATTCTAGAAGCTTGAGGTTAATTGAAAATCGTTATTTTACAAATTTTTGAAGCTCGAGAGAGGAGAATAACAAGCAAAATGTCACTTTTCTATTACAATTACTTTAAGTTGGTACGAAAACAGACCTTGTATCGGTTAAGAAGCTCGTCAAAAAAGCGTCAAAGTGACGGCGAGTCACAAGTGTACGCGTTTTTTTGAAATAATGGTGACAATATGGAAGTCGTTGAGGTTACGCGGGAAGAGTTCGCAGGTGAAATGACCCATTGAAGAAGTTGCTGGATGGCTTCAATCCTGGAGCAAATTTCACGGTATTTCTTCGTAAGAAAAGATTAAACATCATTTTACTTTACGGACTACGCGAAAATAGTTTTTTATACCCCATGCATACCTCGTAAAGGGTATATTAGCTTTGGGTATCATGATGCGCAAACTGTTTTAGCAACACAAGTAGAATGCAGCACTGCAAACATCAAACATTTTAATATACACTTTTCAATAAAAAAAAATGTCAAATCATTCTCAACAAAGAAATTCAAGCTGCAATCATTTTTGGAGAATAAATAAATTTATATGGATTTTATTTTATTTAGAATTGTACACGTCTAGGTAAAAATAACCATTATTGTCTCGGTAATCTAATTCCACTAGATAACTACAATCCTAGTTACGCAACTTCGTTAGCTTACTTAAAGGTTCTTAAAATTTTTATTTGGAAATGGCATGGTACTAATACTTGACACTATACTAGGTCATGGATTACTATGTCTCTTGCATAGAACCCATACTCTAAAAGAAAGGTCTGAAGTCAACGAGAAGGTCTGAGGTCTCCGCGTCATTTGAAGCACAGCCGCGGAGACCTCATATCATACACTCAGAAAAAAACACCTCTCTCTTTGTGATAAAAAATTTCTCTATTTTCGATAATAGAAATTTTCTTTATTTCAAATAAAATTTACTTCAATTATAATAAATTTTCACATCTTCGAAGAAATATTTCTTTCTTTGTGGGAAATTAAAATATTTCATGTCTCTAATAACGAAAAGTATTTTTCTCTCACTGAAAAAAATCTTATTTATAAAGAAAAATTTATAGAATATGAAAAATGTTCTCTATTGTTGATAAATAATTCACTATGCGAAATATTTTCTTCAATAACAACAAATCCTTTCTCAAAAATTAAAAAGGCTTCTTCTCAAAAATCGATATATTTTTTTAATATTGAATGAGGTACGAAAAAAATAGAAACCGTGAGAGCGTGAGAGTGATTAATCTTGTGAAAAGCAAGTGTTGCATATTATGACGATTGTTCCTTCAAAAGGTTTTTTTTTTTACTTAACATAGCTACACAAAGTGATGTTGTTTATTACTACTGTTTCTTTGGATGCATTTACAAAATCGTTTTTCAGAATAAATTTCTGAAATATTTATAAAGAGTCCCGAAAAACAATGCCACAACAATAATTCTACCTCTTAACACATTTTAAGTGCGTGAAATAAATTCGTCAATCCGACGCTAACTTAGCGAAGACTCAAACCAATACTTTTGGGAGGAAATTAAATTCGTTCTACTTACAAAGTACGAGTTTAACTTTTGAATCGAATTTAGCTTTTGGCACAATTTTGAGTGCACAATTAAGACGTTTGCCATAAATATTTTTTTAAAGTAGTGTAACAAAAATTCTCAAAATCTATTGAAATGGTTTTTGGAATGCATATCATTGCCGTAAATATTTTTTAAAAAGTAGTGAAACTGGCGTTCATGGTACTAAGGTACTAAGGTTTCACTACTTTTTAAAAAATATTTATGGCAAAAGTCTTAATCGTGCGCTTATAAACTATATATCGTTATAAAGGTGGTTTCATCACCTGTCCAATGATATGTATTTCAAAAACATTCTTCGATCAGATTTTGAGAATTTTTGCATTAAAACTTAGTACCATGAACGCCAGTTTCGCTACGTTTTAATAAATATTTATGGCAAACGTCTTAATTGTGCACTCAAAATTGTGCCAAAAGCTAAATTCGATTCAAAAGTTAAACTCGTACTTTGTAAGAAGAACGAATTTAATTTCCTCCCAAAAGTTAAATTAGTACTTAGCACTTGCACATTTTTAACTAATATTTTTAAAACCGAATCATAATTTAATACTAAATCTTCTACTTTGCGTAGAACTGAGTTAAAACAAATGTAATGGTAATGTAATCGCAATTGCGGATATACTTCTGTGTTTTAAAGAAAAATAAAGAAATAAAGAAATATGTTGTATCAATGTTAATAAATTAAAGAAATAAAGAAACAAAGAATATCTTTCTTTTAAAGAAAGTGTTATTTTTTGTGAGAAACTATAAACGCAACTTAAAGAAAACATTTATTAAAATGAAATAAATATTTCTCTGTTTTCGGGAAAAATTTACACAATAAAGAAAATGGTTGAACGTATTATAAAGAAATATTTTTCTATTAAAGAGAAGGCCTCTTTTATTAATGAGAAAATATTTCTCATTTTCATGGAAGCTTTTTGCCATTTTTAGGTAATTTTTGGGATCACATTTAGAGAAAAGCATTCTCTGGAGCAAAGTCAGTACCATTTTTCACTTAAAATGATGCCTTTTTTCTCATATTCCGATAAACTTTTTTTCTGAGTGTAGCTTAGCTTAATCATGGCCTATGGCCGATTGCTGCCGATTGGAAAATTGGAAATTGCTGCGCAATTGTTTTTGCAGCCCCGCCCCCCAAGTCGTCGTCGTCGTCATAATGTTTTATTATTTTTACCATGCGGAAATCACATGACAACTGGAACTGAACTCAAAAATGGTATAAATAGTTGATATTTTTCATTGTAATTTTAAATGCTTTCGAGCAGTGACAGTGATAATAGTGTTTGCTCTTACAATTATTCTAACGACAATTCTGACGATAATGCCTCCCAAGAAAGCAACTGTTCGCGAACCAGTAATATTGGACGACAGCTCCCCAGTAAATTCGGAAAACGAAATGGAACTTCCGAATCAACAAGATATCCATTTAAGCGATTCAGAACAACTTCCGCTTCCCAATACACAAGCAGTGGAGGAAGTTATAGTGAAAGAGAAACGGAAAAAAGGAAGATGGAAAATATTTTAGAATCATCCAAGAAGAAGAAAATAAATGTGGACGCGGAACTGATGAAGGCCAGTACCATGGAGAGCACAGATTTGATGTCCCTTCTATCCTTAATAACAGTTATGTGGACGAAGGAACTCCTCTTACACATAACTTCGAAATTAGAGATTTTGATATCTCTCTCTCCTTGAAGGAGAAACAATACGAGGCGAAGAGGCATCTACATATATTGATGGACTCCCTTAAACATGTCCAGAAAACATTGATTGCCCAAAAACAAGAATTAGGCAAGTGTTCATTGAGGAATTAAGCAACCATCCTGTTAAACAGCGAGTGGTCCACGACGTATTTGGAACTCAGTTTGACTTCGGAAACATCAAACTGGATTATGGACAAATATGCCGAAAATTTTCATGGGCCATCCTCATTATCGCGCATCATGGAAACCACATCCGCATCATCCACGACTGTAACTATTCAACAATTCATGTAGATGCGCCTTTACCAAATTCATCCAAGAATTTATCGATAGAAGATTCGCTAGACGAGTTATTCCAAGTTGGAAATTCACACTCCAGCACTGGATTAATCTCTCAATCTATTTGCAGAAAGATTCCCGGAAGTACTTGTACTATAACATAACCGGGAGAACGTGGTTTCCAAGTAGTGAAACTAGATGTTTACGATTTTTCAAAAATCTGCAGGAAGCCGAAAACGGATTGGTGGAAGGAAGCGAATTTTCGTTCCACATTCATAACCCAATCTCCTTTGAATCCCAATCATCAGCTAATAATGAAATTATTAGTAACTGCAACGAATCAGATCAGCAAACTTCCCGGTGCAAAAAAGAGGAAAGGGAGACAAACTAATAGATTTCTTAAAAGAACGTTGTAAAAGCCAATTTTTGCAAAACCGGTTTTAGCAGATTACCGCTAACATGACTCTCTTACATTGCTTTAACACCAAATCAGCCAGAAATATGTACCCTATCGCTATCAAAAAGTATTTAGAAAGTGTTAGTCAGTGGAAGAACGTTGTAAGTTACGTACAAAATTATGAGATATGAATTATGTAATGTAATTGATAAGTGCAACAGAGGTACAAAAAGGAAGTCCAATGTTTAAAATTGGATTGATAATAGAAATACAAGATTGAGGAATTGTGGTAATGGATTTTTTTTTTTTGAGAAAAAAAAGTATACCTCCAAAAAAGCTCCAGAGCAGGTAAAGTGGAATAACGTTTTTAGTTCACATTACGTTTTTTTTAATTAAATTTTTCTTATAAAGATTTGTGATTGCCCAGGCTTCTTTACTTGCAAAACAATTTATCATAAATTTCGCATGGATCATTATTATAAATTTTACAATGAAAACTACAATGATAAAACGGCTTTTTAACATCTTTAATCGGATTATATCACCTGTAAAACATATAAAATTCACTTTTTACTATGAGCTCATACCTCAGCACATTCTTAGTAAGTAAAAATATATTCTCTTATTACCTATCCATTACCTTATAATAGTCTAACTCTAACCCCAACACTATGACCCAAACATGCTGCAATCCATCCTAGATACAAATTTATACAACAATTATAAGCAGTTCAAGTTATTTTATAGTTTCTTTTTTAGCATAAAACTTTTTTATTGTCCTAATTGTTGCAAGCCGGAAGGTAAATTGTGAACCTTTACTTCTCAGTTCATATGTTACGAAACAAATTTGGGCAAATTTGTTATCTATTATCATGTGTCCTTTTTTTAAATTATAATAATCGTATACAAAATGTTACCAACAAAATTCAACATCTAAATAATAATAACAATAGTAATAATAATAATAACAGTAATAATAATAATATATCAATGCTTACCATTTTGTTGTTGTTATAGTTGTTGTTTTTATAGTTAAAGTCCATACACTACACAAAAAGTACACATGAATTTGTTCTGAGCTCAGCCTCAGGCTCCTTTTTAATTAGCACAATAAAAACTTTGCTTTTATGGCAGGCTCGACATGTTGGCATTAGCAGCAAAAATAAGCACACTTTTACTCCAACAATACACAAACATTAAATTAAGCACACACTAACACTCACACATGCCCTCCAGTATAGCAGTATTTAACTTAGCGTTCTTTAAATTTTTTGGTTGTTGTTTTGTTGTGCAAAATGTTGACCTAAAAGAGTTGGTTATATGCCGAATTTTGTTGGGTTATAGAGTCGGGAAATGCCAACATACACACACGCCTACACCAACTCGTACAAACATGTATTCCAGGTAAACTGTTCCAAACTCTAATTGGTGCGGCAATTTAACATTGGCTTAAGGGAATTTTTTAAGACGCTTCAAATTGTTGCTGTTGATTTTGTAATTGCTGTGTGCCAAAATAGGTATTATTTTTATTGAAAATTTGGCTGTTTGCGGAGGAGGGTTTTTCACATAATATTGAATACATTTTTTATAAATAAAAAATAAACATAAGTGTGACTCGAGCAAAAAAAAAATTTAATTCATATTACTACAAGTTAAGGTTTCGACTTTATTAAATAAATCTAAGTGAATTGAAAAATTAAGAAATCATATAAGAAAACATAATTTGTTTATTAAAAATTATAATTGCATATTTTTCAGCAGTTTTTAGAAAGTCATTTAGAAATTTTACGCAAAATTGACCTATAAAACAAAGTTAACTACGAAAACAGTGATTGCTTATTTGAAAAAGCGCTACGTTTGTAAGTTATAAAATGTAAGAAAACAATTATAACTAAAATAAAAATAAATCAAATAAGCCCAGCGTTGCCAGACTTTTTTAAAATAACTGTAAATTCCTAAAAAAAATATTTTCAACAAAAAAACTGTAACCCTTAAAAACCAGATTATATTATTGGTATTTATAAATTTTTTAAAAAGAACAATAAAAACAATTAATTTACAAGAAATCAAACAATAACATAAGCAGTTAAAAGAGCTATAATTAGCATTTGTGCTTTTTAAGTTCGCATCCCAGGACATTTTTCAGAATTTTTCTTGTGTTGCTTCCTTATTTTGACATTTGATAGGGTTTCATATAAAAAATTTTTAAATGAAATGCCAAAATAAAGCAGCCCAATTTTTCTAATATTCCGAATGAGAACACCTTTTTAGCATTACACCATGCTATTGAATAAATTATTGGGGTTGGAATTAATTTTAAAGGTTTTTTTTCGGTTTTTTGAGCATTTATTTAGAAACAACGGTACAATGTATATTATTCAAAGTATTGTCCATCGTTAGCTACAACATTTTCCCATCTTTCTGGCAGCATATGGATTCCGCGCCGGAAGAACGGTTCGTCTTTTGAGTCAATCCACGAATCGACCCATTTTTTGGTATCCTCGTAAGAAGTGAAGCGCTGCTCAGCCAAGCCATGCGTCATCGATCTGAATAGGTGGTAGTCGGAAGGGGCTATGTCTGGGCTATAAGGCGGGTGGGGTAGCACATCCCAATTTAGCGCCTCCAACGTTTCCTTGACGGTTCTTGCAATATGTGGCCGTGCGTTGTCATGTTGAAAAACCACTTTGTCGTGTCTTTTGGCATATTCCGGCCGTTTAACCTTTAATGCTCGGCTCAATTGCATCAATTGTTGTTGGTAGCGTTCCCCAGTGATGGTTTCGTTAGGTTTTAGCAGCTCATAGTACACGACACCCTTCTGATCCCACCAAATACACAGCATAAGCTTGGCGCCATGAATATTCGGCTTGGCCCTCGATGTTGATGCATGGCCGGGTGGTCCCCACGATTTTTTTCGCTTAGGATTATCGTAATGGATCCACTTTTCATCGCCAGTGACAATACGATGCAAAAAACTCTTCCATTTATGCCGTTGAAGCAGTTGTTCGCACATGCAAAATCGCCGTTCAACGTCTCTCGGCTTCAACTGGTGCGGCACCCAATTTCCTTGCTTTTGAATCATTCCCATGGCCTTCAAGCGTTTGCCGACCGTTGATAAGTCGACTCCCAATGATTCTGACAATTCTTGAAGGGTTTGACACGGGTCTTCATCGAGCAAAGCCTCCAATTCCTCATCTTCAAACTTTTTCGGCTGGCCCGGACGCTCTTTGTCTTCCGTATCAAAATCAACACTTTTAAACCGACGGAACCAGTACTCACAAGTAGAAATCGATGGATCATAGTCCCCGTAAGCCTCAGTAAGCGTGCGTTGTGCTTCAACCGCTTTTTTCTTCAAATGGAAGCACAAAAGTAAACCTTCCCGCAAATTGCGTTTTGTTGGAACGAAAGTCGACATGTTCACAGAGAAAAAAATATATGTTGTTTACACTTCAGTGGAATGACACATACTAAAAAATGAAGCTTAGACAATGTGCTTTGAAATGAATATAGTCACAGGTGTGCCCGATGCGATCTATTGATAGTTACGCCATCTCTTAGAAAACCTTTAAAACTAATTCCAACCCCCAATACATTATGCATTTGTTTTTGAAATTTGATTTCATTAATTTTCGTAAATTGACTTTTAATTTTTTTTGTACATTTTGTCTGATTTATCAAATGGAATACGAATTTGCATTCTTTTTTTAAGAGATCTTTTGTTCTAAGAATACCAAAAAGTGCGGGAATTTTAAACTTTTTTCTTAGTTTTTTTTTTTTATTTATATTTATTATCAAAAATAATCTTTCTACACTTGTAGTGGCTATTGGAATGCATAAAGCAGCAGAAACCATTTTTCTGAAAAGAGGAAATGATGCACTGTCATCGCTGTTTTTTATTTTTAAAATAAATTCTCAAAAAACTTCAATAATACAGTCAGGATTTAAATTTAAGCCGCTTAAATTAATTTTGACGTAATTCTCGCCATTCATCATAATCTTCTTGATATTCAACAATGCTACCAACATTTGCCAAATGTCGACTCAATTTATGGTTCATAGATGGTTCATAAGTATATAAAACTTTAGGTGAAGACAGAAGTTCCACATCATTTAAAAATGGATATTCTAATGAAAATTTTCATTAAATTTTTTCGCAATGTTCTCTTAAGTCAATTTTCTCCAATTCTGGTAATTTATGAGTTGAATATTTAAATTTTTATTTTCAAATCTGAAACTTTAAAAAAACTGTAATTTGCACTACGAATTATTTTACCAAACTATAAGCCTGTTTAAAAAACTATCATTTACAGTTAAAACTGTGAATATGGCAGCGCTGTTTAAGCCTTTACATTTCCTTAAAATAAACGGCTGAAATAACTCTTTGGTTTTGTGAGTATCCTGTGTGTTTTACTTTGTCGCGAGCTTTCATTCGTTTTCCAAGAAACCTCAGTTGTTTTAATTTGTTTTCGTTATTAAAATCAATGGTTCAACGACAAATATTTGCTCAAAGTTAATTGTGAAATATTCCATAAATTGCATTTCCATCCATAATAATTGAAATTTATGCGAGACTGAGCGATTTTAATGAAAAATTTTTCTATTGATTAGCTTTAATTATATTAACACAATACTTTAACTGATAGCTAAAAATCACTGAGCGTGACATGACACAGAGAAAAACAGCAAAGGAGGAGTAAGGGAAACAGTTTCAAAATCTTTTGTAAAATGTAAACCACGAGAATGCTAAAATTATACCACAAAAATCAATTATGTTCTTTGTAAGTATACAATTTATTAAAAATTTGCAATTGAAGATCTAATGAAATGGCAATCAGTAGTATAATCGTTTATAGTAAGTCAAAGTTGGTGATATATTTATTTAACGCAACAACAGCGTTATTTACACTAACCAGTGATGTTCCTCGACGCGTCGTCTTTAATTGTCGACATTTTGGTGTCGACAATGCAGAATGTGTCGACAATGTAGACAATGTCGAGAATTGTGTAAGCAATGTCAACAAAATGCAACACTGCGAAAATGCAAGTTTCATTTAGATTATGCTGATTCTTAAAACCTTTTGAAAAGTCGTTTAATTAACACAAAGTAACAAATTTTACAATTAAACAAAAAAAGCCATGCCCAGAAGGCGTAAAAATAAGGAATACTTTTAACTTGGACTCAATTTAATTAAATATTACAATAAACATGCAGCCTTTTACATTAATTATCTACACGTCGTTTAAAGCAATTGTCTACACGACATTCTCGACACCGTCGACAATAGTATTGTCGACATCATGTTCTCTACGCCGCACTTCACTGACACTAACGATACACGATAAACGCTTGCACTTTCTGTTAGGTTACGAACTTACGTTTGTCGTATTAAATCCGACAAATATCGTTTATCGGAAAAATGGTATTACGAAAATGATATGTGTTGGATCAGTTGTTTAATTTCATCCGCTTGCAAGCAGCTGAATATTCTTTTACGATAGTTGAAATTAAATATAAATTTTTCATCTTTGTTTGAAATATCTAAATATTAACGTGATTGAAATAAGTTTTTGAACAGGATTTGAAAAAATCCTTGCTATTTTTTAGGGCCAGGAACTCGAAAACTCAACAGGATCGTCTTGCCACTTTAGTGAAAGAAAACGCAGATTGAAAGCAGCCCTCAACTGCCACAGTATCTATCGTGTCTATCTATTATTTCACAGCATCTATGCGTGTCTCATCGCATTCTCCACTAGCAAAGAACGCAGCGGATGAGCTGGCTAGGAGTGTAGTAACTGCAAGTACAAACAGAGCTAATACAGATGTGCACATTCCAATAGGCGTCGTCAAAAGGAGTATAGCCCTTAAAGCCAGTGATAATGCTAGCACTAACTGGGCCTCCAGAGGTGACTGCAACATATCTCGAAGGCTCTAGTCGGAGCTAAATAAAAAGAGAACCGAAAGCCTTCTGCTTTTGGCCAAACGAGAAATCCGGATTCTTGTGGGAGTTCTAACAGGTCATTGCCGCATTGGTGTAGTGGCCAATAGAATGAACATAACAGCCCCAGACTTCTGTTGGGGCTGCAAGGATCCGGAAGAAACAGAAACAATAACGCACCTTCTCTGCGAATGTCTAAGTCTACAGAACCGTCGACTCCGATATATGGGGAACATATTTTTCAAAGACCTGGAAAATTAAGCCAACACGCCACTGCTTGACATCTGGAGATTCATAAAAAACACAGGCTGGTTTGAGGAATAATCGAAATAATTGTTAACATGGTCCCACAATTCAATGCTATAGTACCCTGGCTTCAGACAATCTACTATAGTTGCCTACGCCTTAACTATATTCCAACCGCTTGGAGAGAGACAAAAGTTATCTTTATACCGAAAGCGGGTAAGTCCTCTCACACTAAATCGAATGACTTCAAACCTATAAGCCTCTCTTCCTTTCTGGTTAAAATTCTAGAGAGACTTATTGGGCTTCTTCTTAAGCCGAAACTTGACAGGCTTCTAAAATCCCAACATGCCTTCATTAAAGGCAAATCTACAGAGACAGCTCTACACTCTCTTGTGTTTACCATCGAAAAATCACTTGAGAATAAAGAATACGCACTTGCTGCTTTTCTAGATATAGCAGGAGCATTCAAGAACGTCCTTCCATGTGCAGTCACCTCGGCCTTTTCGGAACGAGGGGTGGAGGATTTTCTCGTGAGTGTCATACATCAGATGCTCTTGGGCAGGGTGGTGAACTCAGAACTGGGGGGGATCCTCCACTCGCAGGTTTTTTAACAGAGGCACTCCGCAGGGAGGAGTTTTGTCTCCACTTCTGTGGTCCGTGACGGTTGACCAGCTGTTGCGTTGGTTGACCAGGCTACAAGGTTGTTGCTTATTCAGACGATGTCTGAACGGCACGAGGTTGCTCTTTAGCGACAGCACGAAATACCTAGGAGTTATTTTGGATAATAAGCTTATCTGGAATGTTAACATTAAGGAACGTGTTAAAAAGGCAAACATAGCACTATTTGCCTGTAAAAAAGCTGTAGGTAAAAAAAGGGGTTTCTCCCCCAAAATAGTACGCTGGATTTATACAGAAATTGTCCGCCCCATACTAATGTATGGCTCACTGGTATGGTGGAGGGCCCTTGATAAGGCAACCGCACTTCAGAAGTTTGCAAAGGTGCAAAGAAGCGCAGGTTTTTGTATTACGGGGGCACTGTCCTCAACACCAACTAGCGCCCTCAATGTCAAGCTTCACCTTCCTCCTCTCGATATCTTTGCCAGGGAATGTGTCAACACAGCAGCCCTGAGACTTAGAGAATCTGGTAATTGGATACCAGATACCACACAATTATTTTGAACTCGTCTGTACCCGACAAAACAGACTACTGTGTGCCGGGCTTAAATTTTGAAAAGAACTATGTAGTTTTGATCCCTTCACGGCTAGGCTGGGCAAACAAAATCCCCCTTAAAACCTCCGCCATAAAAATCTTCACAGATGGATCCAAACTTCGAGAACAAGTAGGGGGAGGTATCTACTCCCAGGATCTCGAAATCAAAGCGTCCTTTAGACTTCCTAACTATTGTAGTGTCTACCAAGCGGAAATGATGGCTATTCACGAAACCACTAGGATTCTAGGTCAAAAAGACCTTGAAGGAAAAAGTATTTAAATCTTTTCAGATAGCCAAGCTGCACTGAAAGCACTGAACTCAAATATTGACCACTCTAAAACTCTCATTGAGTGCCACAAATCTCTTAACGAGATGGCAAGGCTACTCAGGATTCACCTCATATGGGTACCCGGACACAGGAATATCGAGGGCAACAATTTGGCCGACGAATTGGCAGGGAAGGGTACGACCTCTAACACCCTCTTAAATGAGGACTTTATTGATATACCCATTTCCTCCTATAAACTCCAGTGCAAGAACAGATCCTTAGGTCTTGCACAAGAACGCTGGGAACGCCTTGATACATGTAGGATAACTAAGATAACATGGCCTACCTACGACTTAAAACCCACTAGCTCACTGCTTGAGTTAAGCAGGGTAAACCTGTCAAAAATAGTCGGAATCCTAACGGGTCACTGCCTGATCGGAGCGCATGCCCTTCGGTTGGGAGTTGCATCAAACGATTTCTGCAGAAGCTGCAGATGTGAGGAAGAGGTAGAAAACATTCAGCACCTCCTCTGCGAATGTCCGGCTCTAGCTAAAAGGAGAATGGCAACTCTGGGCCTTTAATTTTTAAATGGACTTGCAAAAGTCTCATGCCTGGAAATCAAGCATATCCTTAAATTCATTATCCGCTTGAACTGGTTTGAGGAGGGAAATCTCTACTAGGTTTTAAAGAGATCATGTGGTATCACAACGGGCCTGCACTGGCCAAAGTGTACGAGTCGTCTATCGGCTCAGCCACCATTACCTAACCTAACCTACCACAAAAAATAAAAAGGGACTCGCAATGGCATTATAGGCCTCTACGGAAGCACCTGTAACGATGCACGGCCTTATTTACCTAACCTTACCTAACATACAATGCAATGAAATGTCGGAAACATGTTTATACAAATATATTATTTTGAAACTTTTAATATCTTGAAGTGACTTCAGTTTGAAAATCAAAGTTGTTGTTTCTTGAATTTAAAGTTATTATTCACACATTTCAATGTAAACAAAAATGATTGTCATTCACAATAGTGAATCCGAAAGCTTTATTTTTACGGAACGCTTGTAAGCGCTTATCGTTTATCTCATACTAATAAATAGTAGTCTAAAAACACAGTAGGGCAATTCCCGATCTTGTTGCATCGTTGCAAATGCATAATAAACAGCTTTTACAAAAACAAAAAGCATATGTAGCAAAAGCTCTTCAATGCCTTTTTGTTTTTGTAAAAGCTGTTTATTTTGCATTTGCAACGATGCAACAAGATCGTGAAGTGCTCTAGTGACTCAGAAAACACATTTTGGCAAAATAACAGGATTCAGCGGTAAAGGTTCGATACTTTGACCAGATGTGAGTAAGACCCTAGCTGGGTTTCGCGAGTTTGGCGAACGTTTTCTTTGTATGGCCTCCTTTATATTGGCGGTATTAGTGATTTTGACAAAAAATTGTATCATTAGTTTGTGTTTAATAGTTTCGTCAGATTTAGAGATATAGGTTTACTGTCTTTGGCAAAGTAGTAGCTAGCAATTTAATACACAAACCTAAAAACAAAGCAAATTCATAAAAATATATTTTTTTATAGTTTTTTTTAAATTGGTTAAAATTATTTGAATTTTTTCACTTTTTGGTCATAACTTTAAAAAAATTGTAGCCGAAAATAAATTAAACAACTCCTGTGAACATATTTATGCGATCTGAACGTGTCTGCACTACTTGAAGAGCTCAAAAAGATAATTTTTTTTAAGTGAACAAAAACAGCCCCCCTTTTGGGGCTGTTTTAACAATTTTTCGACCATAACTCTTTTTCACATTTTCAATCCAATTTTTTTCAACTAATTTGTAGCCGAAAGGATTGTGAACAACTCTTGAGAATTTATTTTTTTGATTTGAATGTGTGTTGAAAATTACTTAAAAAGATCAAAAAGACAATTTTTTTATCTGAAATTTACATAAGTGATAATAGATGTGTTTTAGAGCCGATGTTAACCTTACTTCAAAGTACCAATAAATTTATTCTATATTTTCTAGAAATAAAACACACACTTTTTATAGTGGGAAGTGTTTATAAAATTCCACTTTTAAATCGAGTAATTTTTGGGATCATTCACCTTAATCAGAAAAGTCGTACAAGTCTTCACTGCTCAAAAAATCATCACCAGAGTCTTAATAGACTTCAATAACACTCAGTTCATTAGACTGTTACAACTTAGCTACAACTTTGCCAAAGACAGTAAACCGATATCTACAAATCTGAAGGAGATTTTAAACAAAGTAGTAATGATGCTACTGATAAGGGGCCATAAAAAAAACGTTCGCCAAACTCGCGAAACCCAGCTGGGATTTTACTCACCTTTGGTAAGTAGTATCGAGCCTATATCGTAGAATTCTGTTATTTTGTTAACTGTTTAACATTGTTATTCCTTGAAAATCAAGAACAAAAATGAAACAATATATAATGCGTCCAAATAAACTAGAAGTCAGAAATCATTACAACCGGGGACATGTCATTTACTCATAGTGCGAAGCGACCTTTAAAAATTACGGTTCGGAAAACTTAACTAATTAAAAAGCGATTGGCATGCCTTCCAAATAGTTAAGCTCTTTGAACATAGATGGCGTCAAATAAAGATAAGCAGCCCAATTCTGAATAGTTTTTTCCGGAGAATCGGAAAATGTAGTTTTAATTTTTAAGATAGTAGATAAAGATATCACATCTGCTCTCATGAATATTGACGGTTGATGAACAAATTTGCATTATAAATTTCCTAAATGTTCGTGAACTTTATCTTAAAAAAAAACCTCCCTTTTCCGATTCACCGGGAAAAATTATTCAGAAACTTTAGTCAGATGTTATTAAGAATCAAATTAAAAATTTGTTAAAAGAAAAAAGTGCAAATACGGCTCACAGGTGAATTTTAAAATTTTATACAACTAGTGATTTGTTATTTTGTGTTACCATATTAGCTTATTTTTTATTACAAACCATGTGTCAACTTTTATCTCATACACTTTTTATTCCGGTAAAACTAAAATTTGTGCCACTTTTTGCAAAAACTTGAAAAGGCTTTAAATTTGCTCGAAAATAAGTAATATCGAAAAATTTACGATCGGAATTTTAAAATGTATGCCATTCTCATACTTACAAGTAACCAAATTTTATGTATGTAATCATTGGCGTCCGCAGGGGGAAGGGGCACTTGCCCCTCCTACGCAGTGAAGTTTTTTAAATATCTTCATATTAAATCAAAAAGCCGTAAGCTACATTTAAAAAATTTACTGGAGAGTCCTTTTTTTCCTTTTTTTTCGCGAACGCCATTACTGTTTGCATCGGGACGGATTTTTTAATGAATAAAAAATGACCGAAGTTGCTGAAAATTTTGATACCGAGGAGGCTTCCGTCGAGCCACCAACAATTGAGACGGAAGAATTTGGAACAATTTTGGACAATGTTGCTGCCCAAACTTAGTTGCCTGAAATTAAGTTGTTCTGGCGTTGGTCATGTGACGATGTCACAGTAAATGACATCTCGCTGCAAGATATCATTTCTGTTAAGGAGAAGTTCACACGTTACTTGCCACATTTTGCTGGTCGTTTTGCTGCCAAACGTATCCGCAAGGCTCAGTGCCCAATTGTCATAGATGGGCACTTTTCTTAGAGTAATCAGTAAAAATATATTTTTACTGCAATTTTTTCCAGTAATCAGTAAAAATTTACTGGTAATGCAAATTGAATTGCATTATCAGTAAAATTTATTTTTACTGCAATTTTTTCCAGTAATCAGTAAAAATTTACTGGTAATGCAAACAACATTTCATTATCAGTAAAAGTTTACTGATTACTGCTTCTAGTAATGCAGTAAATATTTACTGCAGTGTGCCCATGAATGCCAATTGTAGAATGTTTGATTAACTCTCTCATGATGAAGGGTCGCAACAAAGGCAAGAAATTGATGTCTTGTTGCACTGTTAAGCACTATTTTGAAATTATCCACTTACTGACGGGTGAAAATCCTCTTCAGATTCTTGTCAGTGCCATCATCAATTCCGGTCCACGTGAAGACATGCTGGCACCTTTCCTCGTCAAGCTGTTGACGTGTTTCCTCTGCGTTGTGTTAATCAAGCAATCTGGTTCCTCTGCACTGGTGCTCGTGAAGCTGCTTTTCGAAATATTAAAACCATCGCTGAATGTTTGGCTGATGAGCAGATCAACGTTGCTAAGGGTTTATCAAACTTATATGCTATCAAGAAAAAGGACGAACTGAAACGTGTTGCCAAGTCCAACCGATAAAAAATTAATATTCATTTGTGTATATTTTTTACACTGCAAAATAAGAAAAATATTGAATAAAATTTTGTTTGAGTCAATTGTAACTGTATGTTGCGCTCAAACTTGGGGATTTTAGAACTTTTTTCATAAAAACGTCGTGTTTAGTTGTAGGAATGTAAAATTAGGCAGGGACATGTATTTTGATAAGGTGCAACAATAATCAATCAAGAAGTCAATTTTAAATTTATTGTAACTAACGGCTTTTTTGATTTTATATGACGATGTTTTCATTATATATGTTAATATATTTTGAAGAGAAGTCAACAATATTTTTTTAAGGTATATTTATAAATAAAGCTGAGCTAAACCATGCATGCATTTTTAAATAGTATGTTGTACCCGTCGCAGTGATAAGTTACAATACCATTTTATTTACCCTTGTTTCACAGGCAGTTTTAAATACGTATTCTTGCACTCAAAAATTTTGTGTGTACATATTACTAATAATTGCGTCCATTCTACGAATTTTATTTGTAGTTTTCAGTGACGAAAAGGATTCGTAGATTGGACGTAGTTTGGTACATATTAAAAATTTTTTTTTCGTATTCGTACAAAAACAAATGTATGTTGTACGAATACAAAAACAAATGTATGTTGTACGAATACATTTGTAACATTTACTAATAACGAAAAAAACAACATTCTATCGGAACAAGGTTGAAAGACTTCGGTTGTAAATATTTTAAGCTCAACTTATACTAAATAGTACGAAGCCATTAGTTAATACTACGAATGTAACGGAAGAAAGTACAAAGTTATTTCTACAAGAAATTGAGGAATGATAAGGAATGCTATTCCTATTAGTCAAAGATCATTCTTAGCAACAGATGGTAAGGGGCATTTAAGCCAAAAAAGCATATGAATTTGGGCGATAAGCAAATGTATGTTTTAAACATGTTTTAAACAGAACTGATGTTCTAGCAGCATGTTGAAAAAAAAATAAGTCAGTTGATGTCCATGCGGGGAACATTTTAAGAATAGCGACAACTCTAATTTTTAGTTTTTGCCGATTATATAGATTTTTAAATTTAAAATTTAAGTTAAATTTGAAAATGTTTCGGGCTTGATACGAGAAAGATTCTTACCCCATCTTTGAAATAAATATTATTTTCTTATGTGTACTAGCGTGTGTCAACCGGCGTAAAATTAGTACCGGCGTAAAATCTCAGAAAAAAATTACATAGGTTACATTTTCTTTATGTGCATCCTAGATTCCTTTATGCCTATGTTCCCCCCCTAGAACAAATCCTGCGGAGGCCCTTCTATATAATGTTCATTTTTGCCTATCCTCTATACGTGAGAAGAATTTTGGAACTTTTTCAGCATTTTTAACCCTGGATGGTTATACTTCGTCGAATCGATGACGTCATTTCACACATTCTAATAAAATTTTTTTATTTTTGCCAAATCCATCCTATTTTGTTAGTTGATGCCTTGAGCTTACAGTAAAAGGGCAGTTGTCGCGAAAGTATTACGCAAACTCGGAGTTTCCAGATATGTACTCGTCGAATCGCGAAATATAGTTTTAGTGTGACATTTTGAATTAATGTTTTCTAACACATAGATGGCTATTGTGTCAAATGCATTCTGAACATCGCATTTGTAAAAAGCTACGTTATACCTTAATACGCTGTATATGTTTCAAAACCGAAAAACCAACGTGATTTTATGAAAGATCTTCAAAACTAGCTAGTGACTCCGTTCTTGATAAACAAACTTGACACACCAACGTTGCGAACCTCAATAAAGGCAAATATTCAAAATATTTTGCGTAATCCAAAGACAAATTATTGTAAAAGCCTGAAGTCGTTTGTTGTCAAAAGACATTAAAACAATACCCAGCTAATGGGTTCAGGAATCTCTTGGACCTTTAAACAACATTTATTTATTTATGAAAAACCATTCAAAACTTTCGTAATAAACAAAAGCTAAATAGATAATTGAGCTTAAAGAGGGTGTATGGAATTGTTAAAATATACCAAGCCTGCCCCTCCCACAACAATCTAAGATTGTACCATAGTTATTGCTTGACCATAATTGCACAATAACCCCAAACTCTCACTCAATAGTCCATTTAATATATTACCCCAGTCATGCTATATATTCCCCTAAGACTTTCCTAGCCCTTCCGATTTAATTAACAATTTATCGTTTCATTTTCTTTTTTTTTAATCTTTAATTATATTCCCCATTTATAAGTGGTACATTTATAATATGAATTGATTTTTATAAAAAAAAACCATGATTTATATATTTAAAGCTGTTTAAATTTCCAGTCTAATTATAGTTTAAATATATAAGTTTAGTTAATTTAAATTTAAGTTTAGTTATGTTTATTTAATTTAAATTTAAGTTTAGTTGAGTTTATTTAATTTTACAAAATATTATGTGAATTGAGTTTATTAATCATTATGTTATAATAGGCGTGTTTTATTCGTTCTGGTTTAACCTGAAGAACAAATAGATCGCATTAGTTAAACTTTTTTCAGGTTTTGCTTTTGACCGCTTGGAGCATAGTTGGCGATGACAAGACCAAACAGCTGATTGAAAAACAATACAATTGTGAATATTTTTGGTAATGGATGAAAATATGACAAATTTTTGACAATTCATATTGAATTCGTCGACCTCGTCCTCGTCCTCTGCATCTTTTGTGTTTTCTGGGAGTGACAGTGCTGAAGAAGCTAAAGTTCATCCAAAAATAGCAACATTTTTAGACACTATAAGAAGCTATAGTGAAGACGACTTTAAGTCTAATTTTAGACTTAATTTGGGAACAGCTATCAGTTTAATCGGTATGCAATGGCATCTTTGTGATTTTAATAGTTTCTGATATTTGTTTTTTAACGCAGAACTATATGGCGTATCAACCACGTATAGGGAAAAATTTTTATATACTGGTGGACATGAGAGAATAAGTGCAGAAAAAGAAATATATTTGTTCTTATGGTACATGGCCAATACCGAGCCATTTCGAACCGTGGCGAATCTTTTTGGCGTTTGCAAAAATGCAGCTTGGAGAATTGTGAGAAGAGTGTGTCGTTGGCTTATTTCTGTTGGGCATAACTACGTTAAGTGGCCCAATGATTTGCAGAGTTTAATGGAAAATTTTGAAAATAGGTGTGGTGTTCCTGGTGTAGTCGGTGCTATTGACTGCACTGACATCCATATAAATGCTCCTGCGGTAAATCGTGAAGATTATTTAAATCGCAAGCGCTATTACAGCATTAAACTGCAAGGTATAGTTAGAGCCGACAACAAATTTGTCGATATATTTTGTGGAGAGCCAGGATCAATCCACGATAGCAGGGTCTTACGCAGATCACCAATATATAGAAAAATGCACAGCAGCAACAACCACCTTGGAAATTTTTTTATATTCGGAGACTCTGCTTATCCATCTATGGATTCGCTGGTTTGTCCTTTCAAAAATACTGGAAACATAACTGAAAATCAGAATAAATTCAACTATATGCACCTGCACACGAATTGTCGATAAAACACGGTTTCGAAGGCTACAGTTTTTTGTGGAACAACGCGACATTGGAAGCATTGTAAATTTAACTGTGGTCGGGTGTATTTTACACAACATCTGTATTGACAACCATGACATAATTTCGTTGGACAACAACCAAACCGTTGAACAGGTGATTGCTGAAGAAAACAGCCAAATATTTAGGGAACCGACTGCAACCAACAGACGGGAGCAATTAATGCAAGAATTAATAAATAAACACTTAATATAAAACCAAAAAGAAAACATGTTTTATAATTTAAAGTCATTTTAAAAGTAATTATTTATTAAGCTTGTTGCATATTGTTTTTAGTAAATTCATTTTCTCTACGTGGCGATTTTGTTTTGCCTCCTCCTTATCTTTGTGCTGCTGCTTTTGAGCTCTGTATTTCTCAGCCATTACTTTTAGTTTTTTTTCCAAATATTTTTCTTTCGTCATCCGTGCCCTTTTTTTTAAGAGTCTGAGAGGAGACAGAGATACACTGCCAATTTTCTGTTTCGTCTTCCACTGGTGATTGCATTTCTGGTGCAGACAATTCTACATCACCGGATGGAGTTACGGCAATGCCAGCAATTGGCTCTCCCGACAACGCCAAGCAATGGTTATTGGCCATAGTTGGACGGCTACCAAACAACTCCTCTAGTTGTTCTTCAAAAGGAACAACTATTCTGGCAGCACCTGTTTGTGTGGCGTTATCCTTGGAGCGTTTGTATGCTCTCATCAGGTTTTTTATTTTTGCGTGAAGCATATCAACGCTTGTTGGTTGCATCTACAAAAGAACAATGTATAAAATAACATATATAAAAAATTATAACTGAATGTTACCAAGACTCCTCTGCTCAGTAGATCTTCTAGCACTGCCTTCATTGCATATTTCTTCCTTACTGGATGCTTAAAATCATCAGCACGGCTGCCATAGGCATAAAGCAATGCCAGCGTCTTCTCCTTCGTCCATTTTCGCCGGCTATTAAATAATTTATTTAGATTAAACTATTCTTAAATATAAATAAATAAACTTACGACTCTTTTGCATCCATTTCCATTTATTTATTTTAAATTCAAATAAATAAGCACAGCTGTTTCATTTGACAGCACTGGGTGACTATAAATCATTAAACCAAAACTAAAAGCGACATCTATGGAGCCCTAGTGAAGCGAAAAAAAAAGTTCAACGAGTCGAACTAGCTACTGAGCAAGTTCATCCTTTTTGTTAGTGTTCTGCATGTATTTTAGAACCTTTTTGGTTTAACCAGAACGAATAAAACACGCCTAATACCAGAATAATTTTATATATAGTTTAAATCAATATGGCAATATAATTACATTTTCATTGAATTATATTTTTAATAATCCAACTCAAAAAAAAAATATAAAAAGTAATAACACTCACGTCTTTAAAATCCTTGTTAAGGATATTTGCAATTTTTATTTACTAAGTTTAATTAGATTTGTATACCATCCTTTGAGCTCTCAAAGTTGATTGAAGATTACTGCTACTGTTAAGACACCAATTCCTTGATTGTAGTTTGCAATACCACTACACTTCATCCACGCTTCGCTTGTTCGAACATGTTGTATTTTGTTGGGTTTTATTGAATTTCCAGATTTTGTTGGATTCTGCTATGAGTCTTGGCTAGATTTTCTTGAATTTTCTAGAGCTGTTGGTGACTTTATAGCTGTTGTTAATTTTTGTTGGATTTCTAGAGCTGTTGGACTTTGTTGGATTTCTTTGAGCCCTTGTTAATTCTTGTTGGATCTTTAGAGCCGTTGTTGACTTTATATCATTGCGTGCAGACAAAAAAATTTTCGGAATACTATGGAAAATTTTCAACAAAAATTATAGAGTTCCATTCAAATCAAAATAAAATTCCTACTGAAAAAATTTACTTTAATCAAAATTTTTCTTAAATTTTTTTTTTATCAGCACAGAACATAAGTTTGTTTTTGAAACAAGTGAATTTTCCACCCGTAACAAAATGTTCAATAAGAAGACGATCCTGAAAAAAGTGCTTAGTATGCTACATCTCTCTGTCCGTCCAATAAACGCAGGACTATGAAATATGTGTGCCATAAATGCGGAAAAAAACGTCTGTTGAGAACACAAATTTAAGTTTTGTGCCTCGTGCATAAAATGAGTCACTGACAATTTTTTGATTTGCATTTATTGATATGTTACCTTAAAAGACTGTGTATGAGTTAAGTCTGTTTCTTTTCTGGTTTTAAGTTCTTGTTGATTTTGAAAATCAATTCCCTTAAAAAATAAATAAAAATAGTGTACAAAGTCACATCTAATTTTAAGATTGAAAGAAATGTTTGTGTATAACTCTTCCTTTTTCCCTATTTTTTAAAAAAAGGTTTAATTCAAAATTATTGTAGTGCATACTTTTTGCTTAAAAATTTTTAACGATTTAAAAAAAAAAAATTGTCGATTGGACGAAGTATGACCTTAACATATGTAAAATAATTGAAGGGCTTATTACAAGAACTTGATAGTTAAAAAATAGAAAATATTTTTAAATAATCGACTCTAGTTTTGAAAAAAAAAAATATTTTTGTATGAAGATGGACTTGAACATGAAAACCTTTACAAGGAGGTAGAAAATTAACAAAAAATAGCCAAAATCTCTTCAGCTATTGTTGGCAATGCATTGAGTAATGTATTTAGCCTAAAAATTTCTTTTTTAGATTATGTAGCCTTTCACTGTACAAAGTAAATCTTATTATTGAAGCTCGAGGGAGTAGAATAATATGAAAAGTGTCACTCTTCATACTATTACAATTACTTGAAGTTAGTACGGGAACAGACCCATTGTCTTTTTTATGGCAGTTAAATTGTAAAAGCAGAAGTAGCTTTCCTGATTTCCAGCCCTTAATTTTAGTGAAAAGCAGCACAACCTATCTGAAATTAAGTTCCAGCATGAAGCTATTGTTGGCAATGCATTGAGTAATGTATTTAGCCTAAAAATTTCTTTTTTAGATTATGTAGCCTTTCACTGTACAAAGTAAATCTTATTATTGAAGCTCGAGGGAGTAGAATAATATGAAAAGTGTCACTCTTCATACTATTACAATTACTTGAAGTTAGTACGGGAACAGACCCATTGTCTTTTTTATGGCAGTTAAATTGTAAAAGCAGAAGTAGCTTTCCTGATTTCCAGCCCTTAATTTTAGTGAAAAGCAGCACAACCTATCTGAAATTAAGTTCCAGCATTCTGAAAGTACAAACCTTCAGCCGGTGAAATAAAATTTTTTTTTTCGAATTTGCGATTCAGTCGTAACTTTTTATTTTAGCATTAATCATACATTTTAATAATATTTTAATAATACTGAATAAAAAATGAATTAATTTACAATAAAATTAACACCACTTTAAAATATGTTAAATAATAGCTTCCAAAGGTTTAAAGTGACATTGCACGTTTGATAAAAAATACTCCATTTTAAACATTTATGAAGAGACTAACATAGGAATAAAGAAATTAAAAATTTTTTTTTAAGTAAATAATACAGAAAACAATATTCAATAATGGGAACAATATTAAAATTTAAAAAAAAATCAATATTGCCATATTTTGAAAAAAATCCAATGAAAAATCCTATGTTTTAATACGTTATCCTATTGGTTTGAGGAAAAAAAAACGCGTGTTATTTTTATTTTGTAATATTTTTGTGAAGTGTGCCAATATTGTGATGGAAAAAATAGAAAATATGCCGAAAACTGTGCGATCTGCCATAGTACTTGGAGCAAGGAAAATATATGTTTTTGGAATAAAAATATTAATATATGTATACTAAATAAAATAAAAGGCCACCAATCTACATTGCTTAACTTTATTACTATAAAACATTTTAAATTTGACTGCTTGTAATGTTCCTTAAAATAATCTTCTCTCTCGACTTCAAAACTCCCACTCAAAGAATTTTTCCCACAAAAAAGAAAATACTAGAAAGTGGCATCACTTGCACAAAAATTTTGACATTGTTACGGTGCCGATTTGATAGACGTCACCTACTTCTTCCACCTTCATAAATACATCTTGGGCCGTCCATGTGCGGAGAGCTTTCACACGCATTTGTTGACATGAAAATAAGAAAGCTTTCAGTAGATATCCAGACATCAAGCAAGCAAATTGCGGTTGCGCACTGCTTAAAATGTTCTTGTTTTTACGTAAATTATGGACTCAAAAATAAAGAGATTCAAATTGAACAAATATGAAAGGATAAAAATGCCTTTTTACTGAAAAATAATATAAGTTTTTTTTTATTAAAGTTTTTTCTAATTTCTAGTTTTTTTTTATTTTATAATTTTTAAGCATATATTAGAAATATAAAAACATAAAATGTCATAATTGTAGTAAAGTGAGCATTTTTTATTAGGGCTAAGGAACTGTTAAAAAACCCAAAAATAACTTTTATGGGCCGGGCCCCATACATGCTGCAAACAAATCAAAGCTGGAAGTGTAACTTTGAAGTTTTTGACAGTTATCACGATGAAATTACGCAGCTCAGTGACGGTTGCAACTTAAGTTACAGCAAATTAAAGCCGTTTTATATTTTGCTGCAGTTCCACTAATGTTTTGGTTGCAGTGTGAATGGGTTACAAAAATAGGTTACAAAAATAGGAACTAAAAAATAGAAGCCTCAACAAGAAATGAATCAATAATAGTTTTTAAAGTTTAATATTCACCTTATTTAGATCGAGCATACAAAAAACAAATGGCACAACATGCAACCGCAATTTGCTAGCATGAAGTCTGAAAAGCTACTGAAAATTGGTTGCTTTCGTTTCGTTGTTGACCTCGTGTTTTTTCCAAGTGCAAACTTTAAAAGCAAAAGCTTTACAACACAAACATAAAAATGTGTATGTATATGCGTTCGCACCCCCCCAGCGGTTCGAAATGGCAGCAGCTGACCTAGAATCACGATTGAAGCGCTCCATTACTGCTGCTTGTCCAGCAGGAAAGAAGCACACACTTCGAAATATTGTTTCTCTCTGGGTTTCTCTCGAAACAAGCAACCTCAGAGACAAAGTTTTGTGGTTTTCTTTGATTTGTTCTTTTGTCGGCAAGCCAATTTTTCTTTATTCAGTTGCGATTTAGTTTCAGAAGTGAAAGTACGTTAAAGTTGTATCGTATCATGATTAATACTTAAATATCCAGGTGAGCAAAAGTAAACAAAATGAATAAAAATATATGCGGAATAAGCACAAGACATTTTCGGCGTTTAAAAAAAAAAAAAAATTAGATGATAATAGCTTAGAAGGAAAATGTGCAAATAATTTGATTTCAAGCCCATATGAAATCATTGAACAAAATTATTGTGTACAAGATAATTGTGAACAAGAGGAAGGTGCATCTTCTTCTGCCTCAAGTTTGTTATTAAGAAATTTTAACGAAAGTTCTGAAAAATCTATTAGCGACAAACTTGGTGAATGGTGTAAAGAGCACAAATAATAATAATAATAATAATAATAATAATAATAATAATAATGATAATAATAATAATAATAATAATAATAATAATAATAATAATAATAATAATAATAATAATAATAATAATAATAATAATAATAATAATAATAATAATAATAATAATAATAATAATAATAATAATAATAATAATAATAATAATAATAATAATAATAATAATAATAATAATAATAATAATAATAATAATAATAATAATAATAATAATAATAATAATAATAATAATAATAATAATAATAATAATAATAATAATAATAATAATAATAATAATAATAATAATAATAATAATAATAATAATAATAATAATAATAATAATAATAATAATAATAATAATAACAATAATAATAATAATAATAATAATAATAATAATAATAATAATAATAATAATAATAATAATAATAATAATAATAATAATAATAATAATAATAATAATAATAATAATAATAATAATAATAATAATAATAATAATAATAATAATAATAATAATAATAATAATAATAATAATAATAATAATAATAATAATAATAATAATAATAATAATAATAATAATAATAATAATAATAATAATAATAATAATAATAATAATAATAATAATTATAATAATAATAATAATAATAATAATAATAATAATAATAATAATAATAATAATAATAATAATAATAATAATAATAATAATAAAAAATAATAATAATAATAATAATAATAATAATAATAATAATAATAATAATAATAATAATAATAATAATAATAATAATAATAATAATAATAATAATAATAATAATAATAATAATAATAATAATAATAATAATAATAATAATAATAATAATAATAATAATAATAATAATAATAATAATAATAATAATAATAATAATAATAATAATAATAATAATAATAATAATAATAATAATAATAATAATAATAATAATAATAATAATAATAATAATAATAATAATAATAATAATAATAATAATAATAATAATAATAATAATAATAATAATAATAATAATAATAATAATAATAATAATAATAATAATAATAATAATAATAATAATAATAATAATAATAATAATAATAATAATAATAATAATAATAATAATAATAATAATAATAATAATAATAATAATAATAATAATAATAATAATAATAATAATAATAATAATAATAATAATAATAATAATAATAATAATAATAATAATAATAATAATAATAATAATAATAATAATAATAATAATAATAATAATAATAATAATAATAATAATAATAATAATAATAATAATAATAATAATAATAATAATAATAATAATAATAATAATAATAATAATAATAATAATAATAATAATAATAATAATAATAATAATAATAATAATAATAATAATAATAATAATAATAATAATAATAATAATAATAATAATAATAATAATAATAATAATAATAATAATAATAATAATAATAATAATAATAATAATAATAATAATAATAATAATAATAATAATAATAATAATAATAATAATAATAATAATAATAATAATAATAATAATAATAATAATAATAATAATAATAATAATAATAATAATAATAATAATAATAATAATAATAATAATAATAATAATAATAATAATAATAATAATAATAATAATAATAATAATAATAATAATAATAATAATAATAATAATAATAATAATAATAATAATAATAATAATAATAATAATAATAATAATAATAATAATAATAATAATAATAATAATAATAATAATAATAATAATAATAATAATAATAATAATAATAATAATAATAATAATAATAATAATAATAATAATAATAATAATAATAATAATAATAATAATAATAATAATAATAATAATAATAATAATAATAATAATAATAATAATAATAATAATAATAATAATAATAATAATAATAATAATAATAATAATAATAATAATAATAATAATAATAATAATAATAATAATAATAATAATAATAATAATAATAATAATAATAATAATAATAATAATAATAATAATAATAATAATAATAATAATAATAATAATAATAATAATAATAATAATAATAATAATAATAATAATAATAATAATAATAATAATAATAATAATAATAATAATAATAATAATAATAATAATAATAATAATAATAATAATAATAATAATAATAATAATAATAATAATAATAATAATAATAATAATAATAATAATAATAATAATAATAATAATAATAATAATAATAATAATAATAATAATAATAATAATAATAATAATAATAATAATAATAATAATAATAATAATAATAATAATAATAATAATAATAATAATAATAATAATAATAATAATAATAATAATAATAATAATAATAATAATAATAATAATAATAATAATAATAATAATAATAATAATAATAATAATAATAATAATAATAATAATAATAATAATAATAATAATAATAATAATAATAATAATAATAATAATAATAATAATAATAATAATAATAATAATAATAATAATAATAATAATAATAATAATAATAATAATAATAATAATAATAATAATAATAATAATAATAATAATAATAATAATAATAATAATAATAATAATAATAATAATAATAATAATAATAATAATAATAATAATAATAATAATAATAATAATAATAATAATAATAATAATAATAATAATAATATAATAATAATAATAATAATAATAATAATAATAATAATAATAATAATAATAATAATAATAATAATAATAATAATAATAATAATAATAATAATAATAATAATAATAATAATAATAATAATAATAATAATAATAATAATAATAATAATAATAATAATAATAATAATAATAATAATAATAATAATAATAATAATAATAATAATAATAATAATAATAATAATAATAATAATAATAATAATAATAATAATAATAATAATAATAATAATAATAATAATAATAATAATAATAATAATAATAATAATAATAATAATAATAATAATAATAATAATAATAATAATAATAATAATAATAATAATAATAATAATAATAATAATAATAATAATAATAATAATAATAATAATAATAATAATAATAATAATAATAATAATAATAATAATAATAATAATAATAATAATAATAATAATAATAATAATAATAATAATAATAATAATAATAATAATAATAATAATAATAATAATAATAATAATAATAATAATAATAATAATAATAATAATAATAATAATAATAATAATAATAATAATAATAATAATAATAATAATAATAATAATAATAATAATAATAATAATAATAATAATAATAATAATAATAATAATAATAATAATAATAATAATAATAATAATAATAATAATAATAATAATAATAATAATAATAATAATAATAATAATAATAATAATAATAATAATAATAATAATAATAATAATAATAATAATAATAATAATAATAATAATAATAATAATAATAATAATAATAATAATAATAATAATAATAATAATAATAATAATAATAATAATAATAATAATAATAATAATAATAATAATAATAATAATAATAATAATAATAATAATAATAATAATAATAATAATAATAATAATAATAATAATAATAATAATAATAATAATAATAATAATAATAATAATAATAATAATAATAATAATAATAATAATAATAATAATAATAATAATAATAATAATAATAATAATAATAATAATAATAATAATAATAATAATAATAATAATAATAATAATAATAATATAATAATAATAATAATAATAATAATAATAATAATAATAATAATAATAATAATAATAATAATAATAATAATAATAATAATAATAATAATAATAATAATAATAATAATAATAATAATAATAATAATAATAATAATAATAATAATAATAATAATAATAATAATAATAATAATAATAATAATAATAATAATAATAATAATAATAATAATAATAATAATAATAATAATAATAATAATAATAATAATAATAATAATAATAATAATAATAATAATAATAATAATAATAATAATAATAATAATAATAATAATAATAATAATAATAATAATAATAATAATAATAATAATAATAATAATAATAATAATAATAATAATAATAATAATAATAATAATAATAATAATAATAATAATAATAATAATAATAATAATAATAATAATAATAATAATAATAATAATAATAATAATAATAATAATAATAATAATAATAATAATAATAATAATAATAATAATAATAATAATAATAATAATAATAATAATAATAATAATAATAATAATAATAATAATAATAATAATAATAATAATAATAATAATAATAATAATAATAATAATAATAATAATAATAATAATAATAATAATAATAATAATAATAATAATAATAATAATAATAATAATAATAATAATAATAATAATAATGATAATGATAATAATAATAATAATGATAATAATAATAACAATAATGATAATAATAATGATAGTAAAAATGTGTGTGGTTTTTGTGTATTGGAAGAGCAAAATGTTTGTATATATTTTCTGTTTTTATTACAGATACAATACATCAGGGAAATTACTGGTCCCGCACCAGTAGAGAAATGTTTGGAGCTATTTTTTCGGAGGAATTTTTGCTACAGTTGAACTGGGATGGCCACCAAAATAAAATGGAGATTAAATCCTCAAAACTATTCTCAAAATATATTTATGGTAATAACATAACGGCAACTCGCATCACTCACGTTTCAGTCCTAGTTAACATAGGTTTTTCTCTATTCTATATAACATTTTTACAGAAAAAAGTAGAGGTGTAAAGAATTTTCATATATATCCATTTCCAGTAGGCATTGGCAGCGCTGCTAGCAGGCCTTCGTATGGATTTTAGAGTACTGCCGCACTCATATACAATTACACTTGCTTTTTTATATGAAATGGGAAAATTTTTCAGGCCCTCCGCTCTCCTTGCTCAAAAGAGACCTGCCAGAAGCACTCTTTCGAGAAGTCACGTTAGCAAGAAAAGCAATAAAAATATCATCTTCAAATAAAGATCGATTATCAATTTGAGATTTGAACCATGGACTTCTCAGTCGGCGGTCCGCCATCTTACCTACTCGACTACCGTGGTTGTTAAGAATCACTTGCTTATTTTGCATGAATACAAATAAAAGTTCGCTTTCGGGAGACCGGGTTCAATACCCAACTCGGACAAAAAAAAATATTTTTTGTTGTTTTTTTAAATCTAAATTTTCTTACAAACTGTTATGTGTATTTAAAAATTTTTTTGGAATTTTTTTATAAATTTTCTTCATACAAAAATATAAGAAAAGACTTTGAGTTTTTCCATATAAATATTTTCATATAATATAATATGTTATGTGTTAGTTTTCGGGAGCCCGGGTTCGAGACCCAACTCGGACAAAAAAAAATTTTTTTTGTTTTTTTCAAATCTACATTTTTTTACAAACTGTTCTGTGCATTTAAAAATTTTTTTGGAATTTTTTTTGTAAATTTTTTCATATAAAATAAAATGAAAAGAATAAGGACCTTCAAAAGGTAGGCCTTACAGAAGTACTCATTAATGCAGTGATCATGGAAGGTGTATTGACGCCAACAATAGCAGTGCTAGCATGCCTTTTTTTGCGTAGCACTCGCTAAAATGCCCACTGGGCCCAGTCTATAGATGCAGCAACTGCGAAAACTTTCAAAAGAATGTCTTCGCCTGCATTTTTTGGTCCAAGGCCTCTGGAGCAAACGAAGCGGCACAGCTTTGTATTGGGAAAATTTCAAAAATAGCAACAACTCTAATTTTAAATTTTATTTTTGCGAATTATTTAGATTTTGGCCTCCTAAATTTAAATCTCCAAATAATTTCATAATTTTCAATCCATTGCTTTCGTAAAAGAGTTTACTAGTTTTTCAGACGTTATAATTCGTCATTCATAAAAAATATTATATCTTAAAAATTTAGGCATGAATTTTAGGTACTCGAACTTTAGGTACTCGTTGCGTAGGTACTCACATTACCTTTCTTATGATACCCATAATGCGTAGTTTTGTTGGAACACTGAAAAAAAGGAAGATTTGTAGACCATTTTTACAACTTTGGAGGCCTTTGACTTCTAAACCAATTGCGAGTGTTGTCGCTATTCTTGAATTATACCTTATGAGCAGCACAGTACCTAAGAAAACTTACCCACAAGGTCTAATAACAATTGGTAGTATTGCTAAACCACATTTATTTTTTTACATACACATTTTATATTAATTTTGAAAAGCTTTTGCTTTAAAGTAAGCAGTTGTAAAAAAAGCACGAGTTCAACTAAGAAATAAAATCAACCAACTTTCAGTAGCCGTCCAGATTTCAAGCTAGCAGATTGCTGTTTCGTTTTTTTTGAATGCGCTTTCTAAATGAGGTGAACATTAAACGCAACAAACTATCCTTGAGTCGTTTCTTGTTGAGACTTAATTTTTTTTTAAACTCTTTTTTTTTGTAACCGAAAATAATATGTTTTCAAATATTGTATTAAAATTCTTATTTATACAAGAGTTGTTGAACTGAAATTTTCAATAGTGTTTTTTTTGGGCTTTTAACAATTCTTTAGCGTTAATAAAAAAATTTTTCTTTACTATATTTATGACACTTTCTCTTTTTATATAATGTTAATAAAAAAAATAAAAAGAAAAAAAATAAATTATATTATTTTTCTGTATTTATTTTTCAGATAGAAAATTGATTCAATTCCTTTTTATATCATTGTTATCAATTTTTGTTTATCAATTGTTATGTTTCTGTAATTTATTTAGTGACGTCATGATAACGCAGAAGATAATTAAATCAAACTTCGATCTTGTAGTAGACACTACAGAAATGCCGTACTGACAGAAATTCGTTAAAAAATTTCTAGCGTTAACTTGGCTTTTATACTTTAGTCGACAATAAACACAAAAAATTAAATAATTTACCATAAATTTTATAAGTAATCAATGATTACCTGAATAAATGTTATGATTATTAATATAAATAAATAGTTATACTAAACAGCTTTCGTTTACGGAGCAGATAAATATTTTTCGGCCATTTTCTTAATATTCAATAAGTTAGACGAATGCCAATAATGGAATATATTCACAATGCAAGGATTTGCATTACGAAGCAAAAGCATTCAGCGAATATTAGGCTATTTTGAGCTGAAGCCGAAGGTTAAAAAATCGGCTGAATACCGAAGCCGAATATTAGGTCGGACACTTGTATTTAATTAATATTTTAATCGAATTTCACGTACATTTTTTACAATCGAAATTTCTCATTTTAATTTAAAATAATCTAAAAATTTAAATTAAGTTTTAATTTTTTTTTTAAAAACCATTAGTACCTAAAAATTAAAACTCAATATGTTTTGGAAATCAAGCATTTTTAATAATCATCTTCAATATATTAAGCAATTTTTTTAAGGTGTGCCCAAGCTAAAAGCCAAGATTTAAATTGCTCATATGAATCCCTTTTGAAAAATGAATGAAACAAGTTTTTTTTTTTCAACAAATCCGATAATTTTTTGCCAACATTCGGCATGTTAAAATTTGCACCAAATTTTTTCTTCACTAATCTATGATCAAAAAAAGCTAAGGGACCTACCTTCAAGCCTCTCTCCTACTTAAATTCAATTCGGAAAAAAATCAAATAAAACTTTTTAAAATTTCTAAAAGTGTAATATACATAATTTTGATTATAAATGATAAATTTTAGGCATATATTAAAGAATAAAGTTCAAGAAAGTGCCTGAAATAGCATATTGTTTAATTAATGGATTAAAAGAAAAATTACCTTGAAGCATTTTCTTACAATAATTTATTTTCTAATCATTGACAGAAATCTTAATTCAGATAGTTTGAAAATTTTATATTTAAAAATAAGAAGTGAAAGCCACATTAAAAATAAATAATAACGTTGTCAATTTTGCATGATCAAATTAAATATTTTAAAATCAAAATCAAATAAATAGCATTTTTGTATACAAAACCCCCTACCACTTTCCCTTAACTCAGATCGAGGCAGCGTTTCTGTGAGAAGACCCCCCAATACCGAACTTCTCCCTCAGCACACTATAAAAACGCTTAATGATTTTGGGGGTGTTTCTCATATAATGGTACAAGTCCCTTATTACCCATCGAGCGAAAGATAGATGCTTTATAATAGACCAGGATTTTGAGTGAAACCATGTTGCCGTACGCAAAATTTAATATGCCACTTCGATGGGTGTTTCAGCAGGCTAACGACCCGAAACACAGATCAAAGCGACCAAAAAAATGGTTCAGACAAAAAAACATCGAACTTTTAAGCTCGCCGCCACAGTCTCCAGACCTTAATCCTATCGAAATAGTATGGCGATAGGTTACAGTGGCTATTAGAGACAAACATCCAAAAAACGAATGTGATCTTTGAAGGTTAATCAAGGACGCTTGGGAGAAAATTCCAGCTGCTAAGTGCCAAAAACTAGTGGATTCGATGCCTAGACCTTGTTCAGCAGTTATCAAAAATACTGGATACTCAACCAAATATTGAGGTAGAAATAATTATATTAAATCATTTCAATTGAAATCATTTCATGAAAGTAAAAATTTTTTGATAATAGATTATGGCTAAAATTAAATTTCAAGTCTCTGTTTTAAGTGACAGCCGAAAAGGGACATATCATTGAATTTAAAATTTTTTCGTTTATGTTTCACTCTAAAGTTAATTAACTAATGTACTTATATGAATTAAATGAATTATTCTTTTTAACATATTAAAAAAAATTAAGAATGTAAATAAAGCTTCCTATGGTTTTTTGGTTTAAATAAATTTAATACCACTGGCTCTATCTTTAGCGGCACATAGCAGCTCAAAACTGATTTTTTAACATTTTGCTTACAATTCTGTGTAAACAACCACAAGCATTTTTATCAGCGGAAAACTATATTTTTATAATTCAGTTGATAGACGATGATATACCATTTATGCAAGAGTTCAGTCAGTGCTTTTGTTAAAATTTTTGTATAAAGAGTAAGTGTTTGTTCCGCACGAATAGTTATTACACAAATAAACAAATTAAAAAAGCAAATATTACAAAATTAATGAGGAGTGTAAGCCAAAAATAAAATTAAATAAAATTCGGTCATTAGTAAATTGTCAGAATTCCAAACTTTATAGGCAGTGTGTATTAAGTGTGTATTAAGTGTGAATATATTGGTTGTTATTTCGATGTACAAACGAAAAATAAATGACAAGATTTTCCCACTTTTGGTTTTACACTTTTATCAAACTTGAGAAAATGAGATACTAGTAATTTTAAATAACAACAATAAAAAATATAGCATAAATTGATATGAAAACTAAAGTAAGTTTTGCTGTTAGGATTTTGCATATCGGAAGCCTGATAGGTTACGTGTATATATACATATATATATTTTTTTATTAACTCAACTTTATAGAAAACCAATAACAACAACATTGTAAAATAGTAAACAATTTCTTTTACTATTATTTTTATAACATGAACTTTTATTTTTGTTATAATTATTTTTATTACTGTTTGTTTGCTATTCTAGTGTTCGTATTCGTAATGTTAGTTAAAACTTAAACCATTACCACATTTTCACATTATGCTTAGGAAGTCCGGCCATAACTATTGCTATGAGTAGAAAAAATGTTTGCATATTTGATTTGCATAGAAATGACAATAAATTTGAATACCAATCGAGAGGCAACGCTCAATCAGATAAAATAATGTATACTATGCATACAACATTTATGAGCAAAAAATACATCAAATAAGCACGTTTTTCTAGCTGCCAAACAATGAACGGTTGATTAACATTGAAATGAATATGACGAAAGGAAGTGCTGCTACCGCATATCCGGCTGTGATTGAGAAATTGTAAATTTTAAATATATGGAAGGAACTTAAAAAAAAAACACATTAAATTACAATGTTTCATTAATAAACTTCAATAACAATTTGTCACAAGTACGAAAAGTCATAAAAATGAGAGTGGGTGGAATAAAAAATAAGAGGGTAAAAAATATTAAGAGAAAAATATATGAAAACATTTGAAGCTATGTAGGGCAAAATACGATTTCAAAAACGTGTTCACTACATGAGGCTCACACACAAACACACACACACACACACACGTACACACACCCACACACATATATATTAATGGAAAAAAACAAATTTTACGATCAAAGTTTAGCTTCATAAAAAAATACGCGCTATGAATTCAGATAAAAAGCTTTATAATGGGATCTAAATTAAATTTTGGTTTCTTGTAACTTAATTTTGTGGGCTTTTTGGCAGTTAATTTCATTTATATTACAGCGCTTGTATGTGTGTATGTGTGTGTGTAGATGTGACAACATGCGTATGAGAGAATGTATGTGAAAAGAGTGTCGTTTTGTGGGTGAGCATAGCAGCATGCGACCACCAATAAATATCATTTGATTATGTCTGTGTGTGTGCATTTTTTTATATCTGTGGCTTTTTCACAATTCTATTAAGAGCCACATTTGTAGCGGAAACGGAAGTTTGATTTCTTTGCTTCCTAGTGAGCATTGATTGGTGCGGTGGTGGCGTCAAGCAGATTGGTTGTCTTACTTAACGAACTTTTGCAATCAGTGTCAATTTTTATATATCTACAGCTATCTTGTTATTTTTTTTGTATTTTTTGTATGCGTCGGAAGTATAATATTCTACTTCCGGTAGCTGAACTTAAATTATACAAAAAGCAACCCTGCAGTTAACGTCATCATTGAAGAATTTGTCATGATGATTTGTTTAAGAAACTTGCTGCATGAGTTAGACTTAAAAAACTTTCACGCAAAATACAAATCAAATAACGCAAATCAATGGGAAATCGTGGGAAAGCAACTAGATACAGAGAACTAAAAAATAAAAAACTGGAGTTTTTCAATTATTATTTAGGTGAGAGTGGAGAGTTTTGAAGAACGCTTTGTTTGGGGGCAAAAACTACCACACAAATATTTTTTTTCACATTTTTTCGTATCGAATCTCTAGAGCATCTTAAAATACACTTCCTAGTTGAAGGATTTGCATAAAACCCAAAATCTTAGACAACTTTTGCCTGTTCGCCTAAAAAACTTGTTTTTGGAGTTTCCAAAAATCGTGGGGAGTTGTAAGCACGACTTAAATAGCAAAAAAATTAATTTTATGGTGAAAATTCTAGATTGGGATCGGAGTAAATGACGAAATATTATGATTTTTATGTATCAGAGTTAAAAAATGGAAGAATATGGAAAAAATAAAGTTTTCATGTTTTTTCAAAGTTTTTGTAGTTTTCTCATAGTTTTCCCATAATTTTCAAAGATTTTATAGTTTTCGCATAGTTTTTAAGGTTTTCCCATTGTTTTTTTCTAGTTTCCAAAGTTTCCTAATAGATTTCCTAATAACCTAATATTTTTTATATTTGTCAACTCTTCGAGTAGGGTAAAATAAAAAAATACAATTGAAAAAATCCTTTCAATTAAAATAAACATTTGAAATTCTTACATATAATGCGTGATACGCATGTAAAATACAATTTCAAGCTGATATCTTTCCTATTTACCGTGCGTCACATCTCCCCACTTGATGTGCTTCATTTCTCCCCATTCGCTACTATTTTAAAATTGCCACCGTGTCAGTAACACATCGAATGTTTCTGCATAAATTCTTTTGAAGGTCGAAAGCCTTATCATTGCTGATTATGTAGTGTATACTCACCTTTTCGATTCGCTTAAAAATTTTTATGAAAATGCCACAAACACGAATACTCAAAAAAACTTTCGAAAAAATGTTGAATACACTGTCAGGAGAGGTACGAAAAAAGTGTGCTATCGGGACGATTGCTAGTACAAAACTGAGATTTTAGATAAACACATATGTACAGTAGGTAAGAACTATCAAAACCATTGCTAAGCGACAACTATGGCCGTGCTTCCCAAGTCCCCATGCTTCAAAACTCCCCACTGGCCCCTACAGATTCAACTTAAAATGTATTTGCCTACAGAGAGAAACTATAAGCCTAATTGCGGAAAACTACTTATGATTTCACTCAATTCAAAAGTTTGTAATTTATAATTTCAATTTTAACGAAAAATTGCAAAATTGAATGTTTTAATTTATGATATTTTTTGTCTAGGATTAGATAAAGCCAAAGCAATTACACAATTCTTTTTAGAAAATGGCAAAGTGAAACGCTGGCCAAATCAATTTGTTTCGTCAGAGATGAAGAAAAAGCGTTCATAATTTATTAAGGTTTTCCTTAAGACTGCGTACTTAAACGCACATACCACCATTTATGTTAACATCCTGCCATTATCGAGAGTATCAATGGGAGTATCAAAGGTAATGCATAAAAGGGTCAGTTCAACCAACTTAAAGCTCATTTGATTCTTGTTGGAACATAGTTCATTTACGCGGCTTGCGGGTGGTATGATTTGGTAGAATGCGTCACATAACAGTCAGATTGCTGTGTATGTATGCGAGCGAGTATCTACCCAACGGGCCGGCATGTCAGCAGCTGACTCCAGGAGCAAAACGTCAGCACTTATTTTGTTACTGTACAAGCGAGAACAAGAGAAACGAACAAAATAAAAAACAAACAAAAGAAAAAAATGAACAAAGAAAAAAAAAGAAAGGCATGTTTTCAATCAGTTGTTTGATACAAGTGCACATAAGTTGACGTGAAAGTTTTTTTCAAAGAAAATGGAAATATAAAATATAGAAATATGAATTGCTTCAAAATGAAAAACATTGCTGTATTTATTGTTTTAAGCAAAACGTAGATTTTTGCTTATTTACCAATAATAAAAACGAACTGCTGACCCAAAGCCTTCCAAGCGAGGCCTTATGAAGCAGTATCGATGATTGTCTACTAACCCTTATTTTGGACGAATTCAAAAATCTCTCTCTCTCTATCCCTCTCTCTTTAGAAGGCAAAACAAAAAAGAGTGCAACGGACTGCTGACCCAAAGCATCCCATGAAAGGCCTTTTGAAGCAATTTAAAGTAAGCTAAATTGAAGTGCTTTTTTCCAATGACATGTAATGTTAAAAATACAATGGTGTGTCATACATAGAGTCAGCGCTTTTAGCTGACTTGCAAGCACTCAAAAAAGCCTTTCGGAGTGATTTTTTCCCCGTTGGGTAGCAGACTACAAACTACCCAACGGGCCGGCATGTCAGCAGCTGACTCCAGGAGCAAAACTTCAGCACTTATTTTTTTACTGCAGTGCAAGCGAGGAATGTATGAAGTGCGCTCAGCAACGGACACAGCAAGAGAAACGAACAAAAGACAAAACCAACAAAAGAAAAAAAACGAACAAAGAAAAAAATAAAGGCATGCTTTATTTCGCTTATTTATCAATAATAAAACGAACTGCTGACCCAAAGCTTTCCAAGCGAGGCCTTTTGAAGCAGTATCGATGTTTGTCTTTTAACACTTATTTTGGACGAATTGAAAAATCTCTCTCTCTCTCTCTCTCTTTGGAATGCAAAATAAAAAAGAGTGCAACGAACTGCTGACCCAAAGCATCCCACGAAAGGCCTTTTGAAGCAATTTAAAGTAAGCTAAAGTAATGGTGTGTCTGTCATACATGGAGTTAGCGCTTTCAGCTGACTTGCAAGCATTCAAAAAGGCCTTTTGGAGTGCTTTTTCCCCGTTGGGTAGTAGGCGAGTGCGCTGTGTGTTTGCGTGCGAGTGTTCAGATTCAGGACGGGTCAAATGTAAGAAAACGTCATAGCAATTATAATAGGCAGTAGCCAGGCAGGTGTTTGTCGTAAATAATTGCACGTTCCCGTACAAGTTCAATGAAAACTTCGTCAACCATAGCTGTGGATGTATAGAACTATCACATTAATAACGAAAACTCAACAAACAACGTAGTTTAAACAATACAAATAGCAAACAAATCGAATCTAACCCCAATGTTCAGTTGCCTTTTGATCTATACGTCCCGTCACGTTACGTTACCTTTATTTTAATCACTTGTATAAAAAAGTATTGTTTCAAACAATAAGTGAGAGAACGCACTGCTCAACTGACATTAAATCACATTACGTTTTTTTTTATTTTTTGAATCTCATGTTAAAATTTTAAAAATACAATTCAAAAGAATGAATTCCAAATTCTGCTCAGTCATATACTAGTTTAAACAGTGAGTTGATCACAGCTTAATCACTCAAAGACTACTGATGAGGAATATGTAGCGATTTCCGAAACAGACTGTCTAGTCAGCTAAGTGATTGACTCTATACAGAGTTGTTGTTGTTGTTGTTGCCTTCTTGAAAACTTACTTGATCTAAAGCTCACAACCTTAATTCACGTTATTTTAAAAATACTTTTTACATAAAGGTGGACCCTAAAAATGTGTTTTATTTGTATTTTGTATTCCTTGTATATGTGGTAGCAGTATAAGGAGTCTCTGATTTTGAAGGTGATGTTCAAATTTCAAAAAGTTTTTTGACACTAAGGTGAGCCCTCAAAATGTATTCTTTTGTTTTATACTCTTTGTACATTTACTGGCAGGGTATTAAGGGGTCGCTGATTTCAAACCTGATGCAAGAATTAAAAAAAATATTTGTCACTGCGGTTCACCCTAAAAATGTGTTTAGTGACTTTAAACTCTTTGTAGATGCGCTAGTCACTGGTTGACCATCGCTAGATGGTGAATGAACATTGCCAAATTGCGAAAAACAGAACAAAATTAGAAATTTTAAACGTTTATGAAGAGTGATATGTGGCAATATTTTAAAAAAGTGGAGAATGGCTTAGCAGAGTGTAAAAGCAGAGTGAGATTTTTTTAAAAAGTGACAATCCGAAGTATAACTTCAAAGTAATTTATTCGGGAAAACATGACAAATAAAACTTTTCAGTTTCGAAAAGTTACATCACTCTCACAGCACACTTGATTTGCTTGTTAAAATATTTGAGTACTTTCTCTTCATTCAAAGTAAAACGAACAAACGGAAACATTTGCTCGAGCAGACTCTGTTTCATGCTAAACATAACTCCGTTTCAGCTTTAAAATACAAAGACGCTCTTCATAGATGGTTGCAATAAGTATTAATGGAGTTAAAAGTACAAATGTTTGGAGAAGATGCAGAGTTAATTTGAAACTTCTTTTAATTTACTCCAAGCTTTGAAAATGAGTTGTATCAAGCAAAAAAAGTTTTATATTCACAAAAAAATATTGATGCAATTCATTTTGTGTTTTACTGCGACAAAACGTTTTTAACTTCTCAAAAATTTTTTTGACTCATGAAAAACTTGGGTTAACTTCGCACATTTTTTTCGGTGTAGATATTTATGCATTCCAATGATATGGCAGTGCAAAATTTTCCAGTTGAATGCAAAGATAGATACAGATAGATGCCGCTTGTCCGCTAAAAGCATCGAGGGGGAAGCAAAAGCCTTCTTGGTGGAATAAGGGACTAGAAGATATCGGGTAAAAGACAAGAAAACTTTTCAATAGGGCAAAGGCCACAAGATCCATAGATACGTGATAAAACTAAAAATTTCTCTTAAAGAATATTAAAATTAAATATGAAAAGAACAAAAACAGTCCCGTTGGATCTTTTATGAAAATATATCACAGATCTCAGAAGCATCAAGGCTTAGGAAAATTCTGTCTTAAGTTTTCTCCAATCCAAGCTTCATCAAAAAGGAAGATGGTACTTGGACCACCAACAATGAGGAATCTCTAAATGTTTTAGTAGAAAACCACGAATGGGCTCGAATGGGCAATCAATAGCTTCAAACCATTTAAGTCACCAGGACCTGATGGTTAAGCTCCCATTGAAATTTAAAAGTCGTACAGCATCATTAAGGAGCAGCTTTTGCTGATCTACCAAAGCTGCCTTGACCTAAACCACATTCCTATGCGTTGGCGTAATGTAAAGCTTATACTTATACCTAAGACTGGCAAACGCTCACACGTAAACCCAAAAGACCTTCAACCAAGACGCCTCTCATCTTTTCTTTGACATTCACTTGAGATTCATGATAGAAAAGAAGCCATTATCAATAGCACATCATGCTTATACTTAAGGCAAATCCTTGAAAACAGCTCTCCACTCCATAGTAACCATCATTGAAAAATCCCTTCATCAAAAGAAATAAACAATGACAGCTTTTATTGCTATAGAAAAAAAATAAACTGGCCATTTCAGCCCTTGGAAGGACTTTGCCCTAGCTTCTATTGATCAATTGTGTTGTGCGTGTTATTAAATGTTTGATCACAAACGACCGAGAACTGCCGACCGTGTTTTATGCCGACTCCGAACGGCTTATGTTCTCAAGAAGCTTTACATGGCAGTTTTTACTCTCTGAGGTTTGCCATTGTCTGCAGAGAGGTGACGAGCGAGCAGAAAAATCAATTCAGTTGAAAAATTTTCTGTCTGAGCTGGAATTGAACCCGGGCAACCGCAGTTCTTTAGCTTAGGGGCCACGCACTCCACCCACTAGGCCACGGCCGTGTAGAAGAAGATTATTTCTATAGAAGTGACTTTTAATTACGTCGAAGCAACAGCTATTCCCGTTAAGATCTGTACCCCTCAGGGAGGGGTTCTATCGCCTTTACTCTGGAATTTAGCAGCAAATGAACTGTTAGTTAAACTGGAACTAGAGGGGTGCAGGGTGATAGCTTATGCCGATGACGTTGCTATTGTTACCTCTGGAAAATATATATCTACTCTTCGAGACATTATGCAAAATTGCCTTAATACTCAACTGGGCTATCAGATGTGGGCTCAGCGTTATCCTTATTAAAACTGAGTTAGTGGTTTTCATCAGAAAACACAACTCACCTCTTATTAGTCCTCCTAAACTGGGAAACACAAGACTTTGCTTCTCAGATCAAGCAAGAGACCTGGACCTTATACTAGATAGGAAACTAAACTGGAAGCCCAATCTGCTCGAGAGAGCCAAAAAAGCGATTATTGTACTCATGCAACCCTGTACTCATGCAAAAAGGCGATGGGTAGCAGGTGGGGTTTGCAATCAAGTGTTACTCACTGGCTATGTACAGAAGTTCTAAGGCCAATCTTGCTAAATGGTGATATAGTCTGGAGGCAAGCACTCGACAAACAGACTCACATTAACATTCTCCTTAAAGTTCAAAGATCAGCTGAACTGTGCATCAGTGGAGTACTAAGAACCACTCAAACAGACCCATTAGACACTATGCTCCACCTTGCACCAATTGACATCCTAGCTAAATAGATGGCCGATAATAAAGTCATACTCAAATTAGGTGGAGAAGTCAATTCTAAAACATTAAATATTAAAATAGCCTTCCGGCTTCCTGACCTTTGCAGTGTATTTCACACTGTAGTCGCTGCATACATGAAGCGATAACAAAGCTTCCATGGATATCTGCATACTATATGAGAGTCAAGCCGCTTTGAAAGCCCTATAAACTTTTGAAATAACATCTGAAACAGTTATCAAATGCCGCAAATCTCTAAATGAGAAGGCAAGGTACATTTCCTCTGCACTTGCGCAGCTCTGGCTCAAAAACGTTTTCTTCACTTAAACAGCTTATTTTCAAGGACCTTGAAGAACTCTCGGAATTGTCGGTATACTGAATCCTAAGCTTTGTAAACAGATCAAACTGGTTTAAATAGAAAATGGAAATCAACCTTGTGGTCTCACAATGAGCCTAATTGGCCTAAGCCTAACTCAGCCATTTTAACCTAATCTAACATAACCTAATTCAAAGAAGGAAGATTGAAGAGGGGGACTAGTACCGGCCATCTAGAGGATAGCGCAATCACTAGTTTTGTACTAATGCCATTGACTGCAGGGATGCTTTGGTATTTTTGTCTAGGTGTGGTTGTGTGTGCGTGAGAGTATACGCGTAAATACGAGCTTTGTTTGTTTTACGGCTGCTGCTGCTTTCAAATCAATAAGGGTATTCAGAGGTAGTCTTGTTACGGTGTTAGATTGTTGAAATTTTGATGTATGTGTGAACACCCTCAATTAATTATTTTGCTGCACCTACACTGCTGTCAAAATTAGATTGTTAACTGACAACAAAAATATTCAACACCGTACCAACACTCATAACAATAGGGTCGAGGTATTGTTAAAGTGTTGAATTCTTGAAATATGACAAGACGTGCATTTTTTTGTTGTGTTGTTGAAATAATCAACACTTCAGCAATCTAACACCGTAACAAGACTACCTCTGAATACCCTTAATGTTTTTTGTATTTGGTTTATGCAGCTTTTCGGATGTTGCTTCAAAGGTGGCAAAGAGGCAGCCTCAATGTTAAATTGCCCATGAAGTTTGAACACTAGTTGAAAACAATAAAAAAATAAAAACAAAAGCAAAAATAGAAAAAACGTGTGAAGCAACAAAGTTTTCCCATTTATGTAGGATGCTATTTTGTATTTGTTGCAATATTTTATATTTTAGTATCTTGCGACAAAATAAGCTACAGTAAAATTTATAAAAAAATTTTTAAAATCATCTAGACTCAGCTCATCATAACAAGTTGACGTTAGGAACGTGCCAAAAATCCTTAGAAAACATATTCTATACCACTTAGTTATTCTTCAAACATATTGTTGTTGTGTGCTGCTTAACTTATGCACTTTGTACGCACATCAATCTATACCAACTTCAAGCAAGTCTTCGTTGCACAGTACTTTGTTCGCTGAAAATAAATCAATTCAATTACGAAATCTCACAAAACTTACATCGTAAGTAAGGTAATGCTTTTTCTAGAAAGACCCCCTCTTTAAAGTCCGTCCTTTTTATTAATTTTAATTGAGTGGTAATTTTGATATTATGCTTATATAAGCCATAAAAATTGCATTGTATAAAAAGCAACATTCATGGGTGTAATAAAAATTGACATAAAATGTAACATAATTTAAAAATACTATATCGAAAAAGTAAAAAAATATATTAACATTTTTTTGAATTTGCTGTTTTCAGGAGAAAATTAAAAAAATATATCTATCATATTCATATATTCTTTTGTATGTCTATTAAGCTTTCGGAATCTATAAAATAACAAACTTATTTTCTCCTTGGAACTTTGATTCTTACAGTGTTGCCATTTATAAAATGGTCTAAAAGTAATTTAAAAATGTTTTCAAGGAGAAAATTTAAAAAATTTTACACGGTGGCAACAACATTGCTAGTTTGATTCATTATTATTTCAAGGTAATAAAAAATCATATCGACTTATGAAAGCTAGTTTTATTTTTTTAAAGCTGTTTTTGTATTTTGTTTTTTTTAAGTACTAGTCACATAAATCTTTAATTTTAATTCTTTAGCAATTTTTGTAGAAACTTTCTGTAAAAAACTTTAGTAAAAGAGTAACAATGTAATAATGTTACAGTGTAACAGTGAAACAAAAATTAAAGTTACTCCAAACTTTCGTATTTCATGTCATAATAAAAATTAAATTTTTATAAAGAATATTTTGACATATTTTTAAATTCTATTCAAAATAAAAAATTTCTAAAGTTTATACTTTTCCTAAGCAAAATTAATAAATCTACCTTAAAACATAGATTTCAAAAATGAAATCAGCGACTTTACATAATATTTATTGTCTTGCAAAATTTCATAAAAATCACATGACTCCTTTTTATGTATTCGTCAATTTTGTTTGAGCTTAAAATAAAGTACTGTACGTCGGTGAGCTAAACTCAAAGATTCCTGACAGTCAGCCTGTGCGCGACAATCCTTGATTTGTTGGTAGGCCGCTTGTTCATTTGTTCATTTAAAAAATTTTGTTGTCAACCTGCAGTTTAATGAATAATACTGGGAAAAACTTTTTCAATATATTTTCGCTTACTTTTATGGTACTTTTGTTAGATTGTGTTTTGTTTTTGTTTTCCGTTTAGTCGGTAAGTCGAGTTTTCTTAGCTGTCAGCCTGACATGGAAAAACTTTTGATTTGGGTTGCTGAAACGTTTTTACTGTTTCCTTTGTTTTTTTTTATTTTTTCGATCCTTTATCATGTATTTTCCTAACTGTATCTATGAACGTAAAATTTCTTAAGTTGCCTCATCTATTAAGTGATTTATCTAGAAGTTTCCAAATTGTCTGCCTGGTAAAGACGATGAGTTGAACTTCTTTCATGATAAACTTTAAAGGGTTGGCAAGGTTTAAGTTGAAGGTTTTCAGTAACCATAGAAATTTAGGGGCAATGCTAGCACTAATTTTTTTTAAGCAATTTTTAACACTTGTGTTATAATCAACTTTGATTTAAAGAAAAGTTTCAGCTGTTTTAAGATGTAACACTTAATGTTTTGGTAGCATATAATCCAACCTTGCAAGGAAAAAAGATTTTTAATTCGATAAGTTGAATTCTTCAATTTAGTATAATTTATTTTCCTTGGCATCGAATATCTTCTGATGAAGATAGTAGTAATGATGATACCATACAAAGGTTAAATGACCATGTTTAGTAGATACGAGGCTTCAAAATTCATTGAGAGAAGAAGTGTTAGGCCCTATTTTCCAATACCCCTACACCCAGAAGAAAAATCTGGTTTATTTAACTAAAGTTTAACTAAATTTCAGGATAAAATTTGCCAACAAGAATCATCAGGTTAAGATTACCACATGCCATTCAGGTCAATTAAACCTATTTTGTGGTTTAATTAAACTGACAAATGTTGTTATCTTTACCATTTTTTGTGGTTAAATCGAATTGAATCAGGTTAATTAACCAAATGTCAATGATGAGATTTTTATAATGGGGGCATAAATGAGGGTCAAAGCAAATAAATCATGGTCACCTTTTTTGTATTCCCAAGTAATACAGAATTAGGTAAAGTAAAAACTTTAAAGACAGGAAGTTTCACCTATTTTATCCCGAGGTGCTCTTTGTTACAAGTTCTGCATCACAAGTGCAGAATTTGACAGCTGGCAGGTTGTTTTTTCGCTATAATCCTATTTTCTACATGTATTTCTGTGAACCAGATCCGTCAGGTAAAACTAACGTTGATCAGGTTAATGCAATGTGGTTGGCTCTCCTAACCAAATTCGTCAAGTAAACAAAACCTGGAAAAGGTAAGAGCATTTTTCCCTAGGTGTAACATTTTTGCTAGTCAGATTATGCTTGAGCACAATAATTTTAAATTGTTCAGTCCCTTCTCTTGTGTTCATTCCATCTTTTCTATCAGTTACATTATTTTATACTCCTTCTAACTGTCCCCAATTACTTTATGTGCAATAGAGTTTCTATGTCCTATCGTTTTTATATCGAAAGATAATCCATATAGACAACTTTAGTTGCGTGGGAGAAGCCGCGCCTTTTTTCCAATGCCTTTGTTATGCGAGAAAATTTTACGCCTCATTGTAAGTAAGACAATCTCAGGAAATGTGTATTTCATTCAAAATGTTCATGGTTACTTCTACACAGAAAAATATTTCGCCCATTTCAGATTGAAGTGACTTATCAGTCGCACTGACCATCTCCGATTTGGCTCAAATTTTTTTCCTAGATTGATTTATTGCTTAGAAAACCAAATCCGAAGTTATCAATTTTTAGAACCATTTTTCAAGGCCAAAATAGGGTGTATTTTGAAACGACGTAGCTCAGTTAATTTTAATCCGATTTTCGTAAATAAGGTATCATTGAAAAGGTTATTTCGTCTTTTTTAAGGGAAAAATATAAAACTTTTGGAAAAATTGCAGTCAGTTGGCCCATTCTTAATTTCAAAGTTTAATACCGTGCTAACAACAGACGCTATCATTTTTTTTTTAGTTTTTTTATTTTGGTTTTTTTGTACGTTTCAATACCTTTCAATCGATTAAAAATTAAGATGTGCTCTTGAATGACTCAGAAGTTATAGCGTAAAACATGCAGTGTTAAAGAATTTTCAATACAAATTCAACTAGCTATCAAAGCTTTTTTATCGACAATTTTTGTAGTGCATGCAAAAATTTTTGACTACACATTTACAGTAGCTCTACTATAGAAATTGTTAAATAACAATTTTAACTGTGCACATGCCGCAAAACTTGTTGAGTAACCATTTTTACAGTGTGTCTACTGTAGTACTAACAAGAAGTCATACATTTTTTTTGTATTCGTTTCAAAAAAAATTTCACATCATACCCCAAGGGCTTCCGCAGGATTTGTTCTAGGGGGGGGGGGGGCAGGCATAAAGGAATCTGTGAAATGAACATAAGCAAAATGTAACCTATATAATGCTATTTACTACAATTTTTGGTTCTAATTTTGTAAACATGATACGCACACCGCACCGGTTGACATACTGCTTGTACACATAAGAAAATCTAATATATTTTAAAGATAGTGTAAAAATTATTCTCGTATCATGTCCGAAATATTTAAAAATATTTCATTTTTTTATGTAATAAATTTTAGTTAATTTTTGGTAAAGCAAATATTCTTAATAGTAGTTAAATAATAAAAGGCCTATATCCTGAAATGAAATCGCATTAATTACAATTGAGCCTAAGTTTTCAACTTTAAAAATAAGAATACTAAATATTCTTAATAGTTTAAAGTACTAAATAATGTAAGGCCCATATCCTACAATGAAATCGCATTAGTTACTATTGAACCCAAGTTTTCAACTTTAAAAATAAGACTACTAAAATTTCCAATTTTTATTTTTCCTAATACAATTTCTTAATGCAATATTTTTTGTTGTTGTAAAACTAAAAAAACAAACTAAACTTTCATGAAATTTTTAACTTTGGTAGCCTTTAACTCCTAAACCAAAATCGAGTGGACTGAAATTTTTCAGATGTGGACTTTGGAAGTCAAAATCCATATCATCCGCAAAAATTAAAAATTGGAATATACTCGAGATATTTTTACCGGATATCACACCGCGTTGACTCCAATCCATTTATTTCTTTTTCCAACATGAATCGGTTCTAGCAGCTTGCAAGTTCCTACAATCAAGTACGGAAACATACCTTATATCTGAATGATTTAAAATATATATTTTTTTTAATACTTAACATATGAATAAATAATTAAAAAGTTCATGTATATTAGATCTGTTTTCTGTTCATACATTTTCCTAACATATTCCAGAACCTAACTTGGCTTGGATAAGGCTTAATTCTGAATCCTGGTTTACAATAAGTGCGTGACGCGAAAAAAAATCCAGAAAATTCTCAAACTGGGTGGGTTAAATAACGTGAATTTTAAGAACTATAAAATGATTGTTTGAAATCGAGTCTCCTATTTACGTTTATGCCATAAAAATCTTTGACTATGACAAATTCTAATGAAATATCTTTTGCTTAATATGATATAAGAGTTTTTCAAAAATAAGTCCTTGATCCAGAATTCGCCTGCTCTATTAAATTTCCTGATTTTTTCTATCGCTTTTGAATTAGAAGCTTTGCTCTCACCTAGATCGCTGCAACGTTCTGAAATTCAAATGCTGCTGGATTGTTTTTCATTATATTAGGTTTAGGAAAAATTAAAAAAAATTTGTAAAATCATTTTTATGATAGAAAAACAAGCCGACTTTTTGGAAATCATTATTTTTAATTATGATTATTATTTACTTTGTCTTTTGTGTGTTTACAATGACTTTGTATCGTCAAAGTTTATATTCGTAATTGAATTAAATGCCCCTTGCTATCGGTTGCTACGAAGAATGATCTTCAACTAATAAGGGATATCATTCCTTAACATTCGTCAATTTCTCGTAGGAATAACTTCGTAATTTTTTTCATTACATTCGTAGTATTTTCTAAAAAATTCATTTGTAGGTTGACAGTACTCATTATTCGTAGAAGGTACGAAGTTTTAGTTGAGTTTTAAAAATTTACAACTGAAATCGTTCAAACTGGTTTGTCGAACAATTGCCGAATATAAGGAAATGTGTGATTTCCCATAAGCTAAAGAACCGCGGTCAAACCCCTGCTGAACAGAAAGGTTTTTTTCGTAACTAGTTATTAGCATCATTCGTAAATGTATTCGTACGATATACATTTATTTTTGTACGAATACGAATAAAATATTCGAAATGTGTATCAAACTACGTCCATTCTACGAATTGTATTCGTGGTTGACAATCAAATAATTTTCGTAAAAAAATTTTTTTAATTTAAGAATACGTATTGAAAAGTGTTTGTGAAGGGTAAATGCAATGGTATCGTATTTTATAAGGCCATGTTCATATTATGCGTTTTTTTTCGTGACCGCTCTCAATTTATTTCGCAATTTCGGCTGAAAAATACTGAATATTAAATAAATAAATGTATTTAAATACTTACAAAAATTAGTATTTTTCAGCTGCTTCTTCGTAAAAAAACGTGAGAGCGGTGTCGCAATTGTAATACGACAAAAACTCGTAATATGAACACGGCCTTACAGAAACACATTTAAAAATGAATGGCTTAGCTTAGCTTTATTTATAAACTATCCTAAAAAAGTGTTTTTGTATTTCCTTCAAAATATATTAAATACATAATGATCATATCGTTATATGAAATCAAAAAAGCCGTAAGTAACAACAAAATCATAATCGACTTTTTGATTGATGGCTTATCAAAATACATGTTTCGCAAAATTTTACACTTCTACAACTAAAAACGACGTTTTTCTTAACAAAAATCTCAAAGCCCTAAGTTGAAGCGCAACTTACAACTTACGAAATTTTGTTGTCTTCAGAAGCTGAACCGCCCATACTTCAAATCTGATTGTTGCATTGTTTATATCAGGTTTTATAGCATCGGACCAAATTTTAATTGAAGTTTGCTGATTGGTTTGGAAGTTTGCTCACCGCAGACAGACAGACAGACAAACAACTTAAAATATTCCAAAGAAACAGAAGCAAACTATCAAATATGCGAAATAAAACTTTTAATTTCTCATTTCATATGATAGCTAAACTGGAGATACATCATAAAGCATATATTTAAATCTAAACTCCTTACCGATATTCACAAATTGCTATTGTTATGTTCTTAAATTGCACATTTGTATTAATATTTCAAAGTAAAAGAATGTATTTTAATAAATTTAATACGTTTCACGCTACTACGGAAATATATCTAAAGTAAATGTGTTTAATAATTGCAATGTAATACTTACTTAGTTGGCTCATCATTTCTTTATACATGTGGCATAGAGCAGTTTTTTGAGCCATTAACTTATAACTTAAACGTATTGGGTTCGAGCTCCACAGGTTTCCATTATTTTTTATTTTGTCGGAAATATTTTAATACAAGCATGTATTTAGATGAAGTTCCATGAGGGAATAAAACTCAATTTTTATGTTTGACGTCGATTAAATTTTCCTTTTCGGTATGGTCATATATACAATACAGAATATATAATAATTTAGTGCAAGATTTTTGAAAGTATAGATGTTGCGAAGAATCTTTTCTCGAATGATCCTTCGAAAAGAATTTATTTTCATCTGAATTGCTCAACGTCCTGGCTTGCGATGCATAAAGTAGGATGGGCATGATGAGCGATTTATTAAGCGCGATTTTCGTCCGCCGAGAGCGAGCTCTGCTTCTCAATATTCCTACTGAGCCCAGATTAACACCTATTTTTGAGAGTTGGTTGAGTTAATGATCGATCCCAGATGTTTGTTGACACCAAGTATTTCGTTTTATCTGCACTCAGAAAAAAATTTCCAGAAAATCTACAAAAGACCACCTAATCGTTCATCAGGCTTCATTTAGCGCCATGGCCGATTTTCTAAAAATGAAGTAAATGTTATTCGTTAAATTAACAACAAAAGTGTGAAATAGTTAAGGAAAATTATCAAATCATTTACGAACTATTTCACTAAATTAAAGACACTTAGCGCAATTGTGTTGAAATCTTATAACATTTGAATAAGTGTTCCTACCATTTATTTATCATAGGATGTAACTAAGAGAAGGATTTTCTCTTAAAATAAGAACTTTTCTGCTGTTTATTTATCAGCGGCTATAACGGCCAGAAAAATTTTCTCTAAAAATAAGAAAGTTTTCATCGAATTCCTGGAAAAATTTTGTAACATTTAAAAAAAAAATTATGATTTTAAAAAGCATCCTGTGAGAATTATGATTTTAATACTGCCGAAAAACTGCAAACATTATTGACATTATTATTATTATTGTAAATATTATCATTGTTATTATTATTATTATTATTATTATTATTATTATTATTATTATTATTATTATTATTATTATTATTATTATTATTATTATTATTATTATTATTATTATTATTATTATTATTATTATTATTATTATTATTATTATTATTATTATTATTATTATTATTATTATTATTATTATTATTATTATTATTATTATTATTATTATTATTATTATTATTATTATTATTATTATTATTATTATTATTATTATTATTATTATTATTATTATTATTATTATTATTATTATTATTATTATTATTATTATTATTATTATTATTATTATTATTATTATTATTATTATTATTATTATTATTATTATTATTATTATTATTATTATTATTATTATTATTATTATTATTATTATTATTATTATTATTATTATTATTATTATTATTATTATTATTATTATTATTATTATTATTATTATTATTATTATTATTATTATTATTATTATTATTATTATTATTATTATTATTATTATTATTATTATTATTATTATTATTATTATTATTATTATTATTATTATTATTATTATTATTATTATTATTATTATTATTATTATTATTATTATTATTATTATTATTATTATTATTATTATTATTATTATTATTATTATTATTATTATTATTAGTATTATTATTATTATTATTATTATTATTATTATTATTATTATTATTATTATTATTATTATTATTATTATTATTATTATTATTATTATTATTATTATTATTATTATTATTATTATTATTATTATTATTATTATTATTATTATTATTATTATTATTATTATTATTATTATTATTATTATTATTATTATTATTATTATTATTATTATTATTATTATTATTATTATTATTATTATTATTATTATTATTATTATCATTATCATTATTATTATTATTATTATTATTATTATTATTATTATTATTATTATTATTATTATTATTATTATTATTATTATTATTATTATTATTATTATTATTATTATTATTATTATTATTATTATTATTATTATTATTATTATTATTATTATTATTATTATTATTATTATTATTATTATTATTATTATTATTATTATTATTATTATTATTATTATTATTATTATTATTATTATTATTATTATTATTATTATTATTATTATTATTATTATTATTATTATTATTATTATTATTATTATTATTATTATTATTATTATTATTATTATTATTATTATTATTATTATTATTATTATTATTATTATTATTATTATTATTATTATTATTATTATTATTATTATTATTATTATTATTATTATTATTATTATTATTATTATTATTATTATTATTATTATTATTATTATTATTATTATTATTATTATTATTATTATTATTATTATTATTATTATTATTATTATTATTATTATTATTATTATTATTATTATTATTATTATTATTATTATTATTATTATTATTATTATTATTATTATTATTATTATTATTATTATTATTATTATTATTATTATTATTATTATTATTATTATTATTATTATTTTTATTATTATTATTATTATTATTATTATTATTATTATTATTATTATTATTATTATTATTATTATTTTTATTATTATTATTATTATTATTATTATTATTATTATTATTATTATTATTATTATTATTATTATTATTATTATTATTATTATTATTATTATTATTATTATTATTATTATTATTATTATTATTATTATTATTATTATTATTATTATTATTATTATTATTATTATTATTATTATTATTATTATTATTATTATTATTATTATTATTATTATTATTATTATTATTATTATTATTATTATTATTATTATTATTATTATTATTATTATTATTATTATTATTATTATTATTATTATTATTATTATTATTATTATTATTATTATTATTATTATTATTATTATTATTATTATTATTATTATTATTATTATTATTATTATTATTATTATTATTATTATTATTATTATTATTATTATTATTATTATTATTATTATTATTATTATTATTATTATTATTATTATTATTATTATTATTATTATTATTATTATTATTATTATTATTATTATTATTATTATTATTATTATTATTATTATTATTATTATTATTATTATTATTATTATTATTATTATTATTATTATTATTATTATTATTATTATTATTATTATTATTATTATTATTATTATTATTATTATTATTATTATTATTATTATTATTATTATTATTATTATTATTATTATTATTATTATTATTATTATTATTATTATTATTATTATTATTATTATTATTATTATTATTATTATTATTATTATTATTATTATTATTATTATTATTATTATTATTATTATTATTATTATTATTATTATTATTATTATTATTATTATTATTATTATTATTATTATTATTATTATTATTATTATTATTATTATTATTATTATTATTATTATTATTATTATTATTATTATTATTATTATTATTATTATTATTATTATTATTATTATTATTATTATTATTATTATTATTATTATTATTATTATTATTATTATTATTATTATTATTATTATTATTATTATTAGTATTATTATTATTATTATTATTATTATTATTATTATTATTATTATTATTATTATTATTATTATTATTATTATTATTATTATTATTATTATTATTATTATTATTATTATTATTATTATTATTATTATTATTATTATTATTATTATTATTATTATTATTATTATTATTATTATTATTATTATTATTATTATTATTATTATTATTATTATTATTATTATTATTATTATTATTATTATTATTATTATTATTATTATTATTATTATTATTATTATTATTATTATTATTATTATTATTAATATTATTATTATTATTATTATTATTATTATTATTATTATTATTATTATTATTATTATTATTATTATTATTATTATTATTATTATTATTATTATTATTATTATTATTATTATTATTATTATTATTATTATTATTATTATTATTATTATTATTATTATTATTATTATTATTATTATTATTATTATTATTATTATTATTATTATTATTATTATTATTATTATTATTATTATTATTATTATTATTATTATTATTATTATTATTATTATTATTATTATTATTATTATTATTATTATTATTATTATTATTATTATTATTATTATTATTATTATTATTATTATTATTATTATTATTATTATTATTATTATTATTATTATTATTATTATAATGATTATTAACATTTAATTAAATTGAAAAATTATCACTATCCGGAGACTTGAACCTAGGCCGCGTAAGTGCATGAGCTTATCCAATGGATCAGCGCATTTGTTAAAAAATCGTCGTTTAATTTGCTTCATTAAGAACTGCTCACTTTTAAAGTCATTTTAAAGCATTTTTCTACAAATATAAAAAAGCATCCTTAAGTAAATCATTTGAGGTGTACAAAAAAAGAAAAACTTACATGTATTTTTATAAAATGTCCAAGTATTATAACTTAAATTTGTCCAAATTTAAGCAATCATGCTGTAGAATGTTGCAAGCAGACTTGATATCAATTCAGTTTTTCTTCAAACTATTTCTGTTTTTATACAATTTTTGAAAATTTAACTTTTATCATACGTTCATTTCTTATATTTAAGTAAAAACTTGTCTTCAAAACTAAGAAGTTGTTTCGTTGACGTTGCAACAAAATCAAGACGTGAGGTCGTTAAACCATGTAAGGATTCCCTATATTAAGGAGAAACCTCTATAGAATATAGAAAAACCCATTCCTATGAATTGAAGCCACAGATTCTTAATTTAAGAGAAGCAGATTTTGTGAGTGCATTCGCAAGCAGCAGGGAAACTAGGGGCGATGGAACAATGTAACATGTCTGACTGTCTCACTCAACCTGGCGAGGCCAGCATAATCTTTGTGAAATCGCCTCAAGTCGACTCAAACCTCCACGTGGTGTTTCCTGGGCAACGTCAAAACTGACAACCGTTAGTTTGGCGGCTAATCTGAGCGGCGGGCCTCCCTAGGCTTAAAATTGGTTATGCGTTGGGTTTGAAGCCCACCCGTAAAAACCAATTTCAATGAAAACTAATAAGAATATAAGAAAACTGATCCCCAAATCTGATGACGACCTCCGCAAATGAAAAACTGATAATGATTTACGGATATGCACCTGAAATGTCCGAACCATTAATTGGGAAGGTGCCTCTATCCAACTGACTGATGTCTTGGAAAGATACAAAGCTGATATCACTTCTATCCAAGAAATGCGATGGAAGGGACAGGGTTGCATTCGGCATGCACCCTGTGATATCTACTACAGCGGTCATGTGGAGAAACACGAGTTTGGATGCGGATTTGTAGTTGGCAAGAGACTACGGCCCCACGTCCTGCGATTCACACCTGTGAACGAACGACTTGCCATAATCCGCATCACGGTTAGATTTTTCAATATAAGCCTAATATGTGCGCACGCTCCGACAGAAGACAAGGACGATTAGATCAAGGAAATTTTCTACGAGCGCCTTGAAAATGCTTACGATTGCTGCCCCCGCCACGACGTAAAAATCGTGCTTGGTGACTTCAACGCTAAGGTGGGCAAGGAAAATATTCTTGGTCCAACAGTCGGAAAGTTCAGCCTCCACGACAACACCTCCGATAACGGAATGAGGCTGATTGACTTCGCCGCAGCACGAAACATGGTCGTAAGTAGCACTAGATTCAAGCATCTCAATATTCATAAAGCCACCTGGATGTCCCCTGATCAAAAAACAAAAAATCAAATTGATCACGTTTTGATCCACGGAAGGCACTCTTCCAGTGTATTGGATGTACGCACGATCCGTGGTGCAAACATTGACTCGGATCACTATCTTGTTGCAGTCAAGATCCGTACACGTCTGTGCGCAGCTAAGAATACACGCAACCCTACACAGAGAAAGCTAGACGTCGACAAGCTGCAATCGAAACAGACAGCCGATGCTTTCGCCACTTGACTCTCACTCCTGCTTCAAAGCACTCCTCCAATCGATGATATATGCGCGCAGTGGACACACATTTCCAACTCCATGCGTGCGGCTGCTGAAGAGGTGATTGGCTACCAACGCCCTCGCCGAAACCAGTGGTACGACCAGGAGTGTCGCGACGCCACTGCAGAAAAGATGCCGCCTACAAAGCCACCCTGCAGTCGGTTGTAACGCGCGCTGCTAAGGAGCGATACAAAGAAAAGAGGAGGGAAGAGAGACATATTTTCAGGCGGAAAAAAAGAGAGGCAGAAAAGCGCGAGCAAGAGAAGATTGAGATGTTTGGTGACAGGAATGAGGCCCGAAAATTTTTTGAAAAAATAAGATGCCTTGCCGATGGTTTTAAAACCCGGGCCTCTTCCTGCAAGGATGAAAACGGGAATCTAGTGACAGATGTCCAGAGTACACTGACGTTATGGAGGGAACACTTCTCTAAGCTTCTTAATGGCAACGCTAACAACAATCCCGCCAATAGAGATGATATTCCGGAAACCCCAATTGACAGCGTTGACAGCGTTGAGGTTCCCCTGCCCGACTATGATGAAGTTCTGACAGCTATAGCTCGGCTTAAAAACAACAAAGCCGCGGGAGCTGACGGCTTACCTGCTGAGCTGTTTAAGAACGGAGGCGAAGCTCTACTTAAATGCATTCACGAGCTTCTATGCAGAATATGGTCGGAAGAATGCATTCCGAACGATTGGAATCTCAGTGTGCTCTGCCCAATCCACAAGAAAGGCGATCCCACTATCTGTGCCAATTACCGTGGGATAAGCCTTCTTAATATCGCATATAAGGTCCTGTCGAGTGTTTTATGTGAAAGATTGAAGCCCATTGTAAACGAACTGATCGGACCTTATCAGTGTGGCTTCAGACCTGGAAAGTCCACCATCGACCAGATTTTCACGCTACGACAAATCTTGGAGAAGACTCAAGAAAAACAAGTCGACACCCATCATCTTTTTGTCGACTACAAAGCCGCCTTCGACAGCCCAATAAGGAAGCACCTGCACTCCACCATGTCTGAATTTGGTATTCCTGCAAAACTAATACGACTTTGCAGGATGACACTGAGCAACACCAGCAGCGCAGTTAAAATCGGGAAGGACCTCTCCCCACCATTTATTACCAAACGAGGTTTCAGACAAGGTGATTCCTTATCGTGCGACTTTTTCAACCTAATGATGAAAAAGATCATCCGAGCTGCTGATCTGAGACGTAGTGGCACAATATTCTATAAGTGTTATGCTGCTTGCGTATGCTGATGACATAGATATCATTGGCCATAATACGCGCGAAGTCAGTGCAGCATTTTCCAGATTAGAAAGAGAGTCAAGTCGAATGGGTCTGTCAGTGAATGCAGATAAGACGAAATACTTAGTGTCAACAAACAAACAGTCCCAGCGTCTTGGAACCACGTTACCGTTGACAATACCTCCTTCGAGGTTGTGAAGAACTTCGTCTATCTGGGATCCAGAATTAAATCAACCAACGATATCAGCATTGAGATCAAACGAAGAATAACTCTTGCCAACATGTTACTTTGGGCTCAGTAGGCAATTGAGAAGCAGAGCCCTCTCTCGACGAACGAAAATCACGCTCTATAAATCGCTCATCATGCCCGTCCTACTTTACGCATCACAAACCTGGACGCTGAGCAGTTTAGATGAAATGACTTTAGGAGCATTCGAGAGAAAGATTCTTCGTAAGATCTACGGACCAATCTGCTTCAATGGCGAGTACCGAATACGGTGGAATGATGAACTGTATGAGCTGTACGCTGACATCGACATAGTCAAGCGCATTAAAATCGAGCGGTTTCGCTGTCTTGGTCATGTTCAGCGCATGAAAGACGATGCTCCAGTGAAGAAAACATTCGATTCGGTACCCAGCGGCGGTCAACGCAGAAGAGGACGACCGCATCTTCGTTGGAAAGACCAAGTAGAGGACAACCTGACGAAGCTTGGAATTTCCAACTGGCGCCAGCAAGCGAAAGACAGAAATGGCTGGCGCAAATTCTTAGATGAGGCCAAGACCGACATACGGTTGTAGCGCCAACTAAGTAAGTAAGTATTCGCAAGCAGCATAAAACTAATTTTGACTATTGCAATGTTATATATGGACACATCATCGTCCGGGAATTCATGTGCTCCATACGTCATTTGAGATAATGGTACAATTTTGAGTTAAAGGCGCAAGAGGTCACCAAAAATTGCTGTTTAAAAGGATATAGAGTAAAATGGACACAAAGTATTTTAGTTTCTGTAAAAGATAGCAAAAAACGCATTGCAGAAATGAAAAATTTGGTATCAAAAAACGTGTACTCAAAATTGCCAAAATGGCATTTGGAGCACATGAATATCCGGATGGCAATATTCTAAACCAAAAGAGCTATAAAAAACGGCATATGCTGAAATATGGGCGATAGGTAGTGTTAAAAAATTGTCCAATAAAAAAAAATTGACAAAAACCACATAACCATTTTTGTAGGCGCAGCGACGATATCCAGGGAGTGAAATCGAGCATTACCAAAATAATACCACAAATAAACTAAATACTACCAACAAATAGCTACCTATTTTATTACGAGCTGCAATCATCGAATGTCAAACAAAATAAAACAAAAAAGAGAGCGTGTGTCACACACTTTGGCCGCATTCAGCGGCGTCAACAGTTGGCAACGGTTTTATCAAAATTGAAGTGTGAAATCTTTGTAATTAAATAATTTGTGTTATTTCATAACATTAATAATTACATTAAATATTTTGCAACTTCTCTGAAGTTTGGAGTAAATACACATTCAGAGAAAAACGACCGTCACGAAGGTATCGCTACCATAAAATTTCATATCAGTTGACTCCGCTGATTGCGGCCAATGTATGTGAGACACGCTCTCTATTTTGTTTTATAAAAAATATATAAATATAACAATTAATTGTTCAATTTCTCAGAAATTGGAATGGGACCGGAAAATCCCCTGGCAAGATTTTATAAAAGTATCAATAATTTTTTTAAGTCTCATTTGTATGAGAATGTATTTTGTTCCTATTTCCAAACTAAAACGAATTTTTGACAGCTCGTTATTGACTTCAGACCTATGGTTTCTTAGTGCTAGTTTACACTAGTTTCACTCAACCGACTTACTTTGACGTTTACAGAAGAACTGAGGAAGTGGGAAGGTGAATGAAGTGAGGCAAGAGTATTCAAAATTCGGAATTATTCACAACCAAATTTTATTGAACGAGTTATTGGCCAAATACTACCAATAATATAAAAAGCTGTTTTTCTCGGAAATAATTTGTTGTTTGTTACCCGGTTCTTCCATCGTAGTCTTCAATTAACAATATTTCTTCCTCGTTTTTTTGAGTAAAGCAATTATAAATTAAGTTTTTCCTTTTTCTAAATTAAATTGACATTTTTGAAAACACAGATAAACTAGATAAAAATTAAAACTGCTTCTTGCTACATGCAATCTAGAAAGAACCCAAACTTAAACGTTCACGCTGTGTGGCTTACAGCCACAATTCATATCGTTTTAAGCCACTGCGTAAAGTTCTCGTAAGGAAAACATACTTATATTGAACAAGCATATTCGAATTGTTGGTTTTGGTTAGGAAATACGTTCTACTCAGATACATAGATCTTAGCATAAGTCAAATTTGTACGCGCACGCGGGATTGAAACCACAAAATTAAAGTGTGCCAAACAAATCAGTGAAGTTTTAACCGCAAATCCATTTGAAATTACACGCAAGGAACCCAGACTACAGTGGCAAGTGACAAGAGGACTAAGAAAGGGACAAGCACGAAAATATGTAAGCACCATGTAAACTATGCATATGAGATGTGTGAGTATGTGTGTGTGCGTGCAAGTGGAGCGCGAAGTGTGCTTCTGACATTCCGCACGACAACTGTTAGTAAGCAACAAAAGGTAAGCACTCAAGGACATACGCTGCAGCTGTTTCTGCTGCCTCTTCCGTTTTTTAACAGTGTTGCGAGCGGAACTCGCTTAACCGCAAAGTGTAAATCATGAAGGATCACCGGAAATTGTGCGACTGTCAATGCAGTTTCCGCGTAAAACGTACATATATCCGCGCCAACACACACAAAAAACACACATTCTCGCACATACAACTTTACATGAAAAACAACAAATCGTCGCTTTATGCCATCCTTGATATTGCTGCGTGGTGGCCCACATCCAGAGAGAAAGAGATCTTAAAGCAGTATACAACATGCACTCGGAACTTAGGCGCTGCAGGAAGTATTCAACTACTACTTTAGCTGCGCTCCTTGTTTTTGGTATTTTATTGGATATTTTTGTACTTTTTCTTCTGTTGACAGTTTGTAGCATATCCCGGTTGGCAGCAAAGTTGCTCTACTTAAGACACTCGCTGCGACACGCGCGCTTTACAACGCGTCCCCGAGAGGCTTCAGTTGCAAATCCCAGCAATAAATAAATGTCGTTGGCGTATCTTAAGCGGCAAGGTGGCAAAGCTAGTGGTGGGAAACGCCACATGACATTCCTTCTGTTTTTGCTGCAGCTTTATGGCCTGCTCCATCAACTCCTCCTCGCTTGGATACAACGTCTAGAGACACTTGCACTGGAAGCGCTCCCAACGGAGACAGCTACTCGAAAAGTTCGTTAATTTCTTGCCAAAATTGTCAAGCGTTGTGCAATATTTAGAGGTACATGGAAGGTGGTGTAAAGCGAAGAATGAAGATGCGAAAGCGCGAAATCCAGTCCACGATGTTGTTGATACAGCAGACACAATCAACGTGCTGGAAAATCGCTTTAGTACTGTTTTTTTGTTTGCATGCGTTCGCTGCATATAACATCGGCGCTTACGTTACCTTGAGTGTAAGTGCTCGAGTGAGCCGTGTGTATGTGTGTGTGCGTCCTTGCGTTGCGGTGCAAAATACGTTGCTAAATGAAATTCGTTGGAGCTCAACGCTGAATTTTGGCCATGGTTGCAGTATGCTACGTAGTTGGGTTGAGTTGCATACCATTGAATGAGGATGTTGACTGGTGTTGGCAATTACTTAAATGTATTTGTGTGGCTGTGTTTGGCTGTGCATTTGTGTGTGTGCAGATTCTTATAAATTTGTTTCTCTTTGGATTATTTTTGTCAAGTGACTTCTTTGCTTTCGGGGTCGGACGTATGTCAATCTCTTTAAATGATTTTTTAACATTCACGTTTTTTATTTTTTCAATTTTGAAAAAAAAAACTTAATGTAATAATGCTTTGATAGAAAAAGTATTAGGAAATATTTAAATTTTAACAAATTGTAAAGAACACCATCTCCAAACTATGACTTAATTTGTGTAATGAACAAAATTTTACGAAATTGTTGCAAATGATCAACTTATAGATGCAACAGAGAAACATAGCCAATAAATTATTTTTGTGTTAGTTTACAATTGTTTCCTTCGATCACTCAACTATTTTGAAAGCATTGAATTTATTTAGCTTATTTAACCCTAGAGGTATAACCAGGTGCAGACTTTTTGCAAGGTAAGGCAGGTGCTTGAAACCAGTTTTGACTTGTATTCTGGTTTGAAAAGTGTATAGAACGCAATTAATGGATAGAACGCAGACAACGTGTTAGCAAAACAGATTATAAATAGTAACTATTGGGTATTTTATATTTATTTGGATTTTTGTGCCACATATTACAGCTTTGAACAATTGGTTATTTTGAGTATAAGCAGATGATTACGCAAGTGTTAACTTCTTTTCAGTGCATTGTTGCTACGAAATTATATTTCGTGGCATTTTTTTCTATATACAAAAAAATGGAATCAGCAACCAATATGCATTCAGTGATTAAAAGTTTGAATGTGGTGAATTGCACCACAAGAGATATCAATATTTCGATATCAAGAAAATTGATCCATTCGAAGGCGATGATAATAGGGAAACATATATTTATTTAGGGATATATTGATGATAGGGAAGGCGATGGTGTTAGGGATTATGTGCCATCTAAGAAGATGCGACTTCTGATGCTGAGGTTCACATTGAAATCGATACCGAGGAACGATATGATAACAAGAATTCAGAGGAACTCTACGGAGTCGCTTCACCTGCAAACGTTCTTAACCCTCTACAGCTGACGTTCGGGCATTTCTTCGTAAATTTTGTAAATTGTATTAGTCCACATAATTTCAAGCAAGCGTCTTTTATATAAAGTCTTAACCTTACATTGGATAATAAAATATTTTTTTATTTAAATAACACAGTACAACACAAAAATTCCAAACAAAAAATTACTTATCAAAGCCGAAAGTACTCGATTAGAGGAGAAAAGTAATTTCTGGATTTTGCTAGATTGGTTGCCGTTCGTTTTTTATGAGCCTCTATAGTTTTTTCGCCAAATTCGATTTTGAGCACTTTTTTGCAATTTTCTTCTATTTTTCGCATGGCCATAGTTCGAAAAATGCTGTGAATTTTTTTTTGCAGTCTTCAGCAAAGTTATAGCTCTTGACTCGGTCAACAAAAATGCTGAATATATTAAGTCGGAAAAATTTCATCTTCATGCTCAAAACCCCAAAAATGTCGAAAAAATTACCACTTTTTTCACCGATTTTTTCTGTTTTTCGACTACAGCTCTTGAACTATTGAAAATTTTACCAAACAATCAAGGAGAGAAATGTAGCCTATAAAATTATGAACAAATTTTTAGTACATACCAACTTCATGTGACCACACCTTGACAAACATATTTGCGCTTTTTTTTTATTTTCGTTTTTTATATACGAAACAACAAAATAAATGCGTATTTGTATAAATCGTTGTTGTTGTTTTTTTTTATGAAAGAACAAAGTAAATTTATATAAGTTAACCCACATAACTCCATGACACGACTTGGCATCACTATTGTGTAAGATCAACCCTGGTTGACCTCATTTACAGCAGTGGTGACAATCAGCTGTGACGCGCGAAGTTGGTTGTGGTTTTACACTTGAAATCAACAGATGCAATGGTAAATTTTTGTCATTCTACTTTTTTTATATAAGTGATTGAAGTGAGTGATTGAAAATGGAAAGATGCTCGAAATTAGATAGTTTCTGTTACGTTTGTGGTAAACTAGAGCCAAAACATGGAAAACAAGAACGAAAAAATTTATTTTCTAATAATTTTAAACTCGCATATAAACTTTATTTCGGTGAAGAGGATACAAGTGGCGACGAATATACGCCAAATACGGTGTGTTCATTATGTTTTGGCAATCTCTTAGGGTGGTTGCATCAAAGAAATTTATGTTTACGGTATGTCAAGCCAATGCTGTGGGTAAGAAATACGTCCGGGGTACATGACCCATACATGACCCTGAAATCGCAGATGATGCATCAAAGCCACTAGCACAAAAAGAAATCGATTTCCTCGTGGCCAAATTTCGTTTTTCGCAGCGTGATGCCGAATTTTTCACTACATTTATGAAGCGCAGAAATCTGACACAGAAAAACGTTATCGCCAGCGGTTACCGTAAACGCCAAGCTGTGTTCCAAAAACTATACAACGTCAATGATTTGAATACTTTCACATATTGCAACGACATAAAAGCCTTAGTGAACAAAATGGGTATGGAATATAATGCTGCCGATTGGAGATTATTTATAGATGGCTCCACGTCAAGTTTGAAGGCTGTATTATTACATGTTACAAATAAAATGCCATCCATCCCGTTGGCATTCGGAACGAATATGAAGGAGTGTTATGAAGTCATGGAAGATAAATTGGACAAAATCAAATATACGCAGCATAACTGGAAAATTTGCTGCGACTTAAAAGTAGTAAATATTTTGCAAGGTGTCATTAAAAAAGGCGGCTTCCCTAAATTCTTCTGCTTCTACTGCACATGAGATTCGTGGTATAAACATGACTACTATAAGGCCACACATTGGGTGAAAAGAGATCTGAAGAATCAAAAGCATTTGAATTTGTTCAACAAACCGTTAATTGAGAATATTGATAATATTTTGCTACCACCACAACATATAAAATTGGGCATCGTGAAAAAGTTTATCGAAGTGGCCGTCAAAGGTAACGATCAGATTTTCGATTTTTTGAAAGGAATATTTCCGAAACTAAGCAATGATAAAATTACTGCAGGTATTGTATTTCATTTTTTAGCATTAAAGTTGATTCACTTCGCTATATTCGCACTGTTTTTAATGTATGTTACTTATGGCTTTTTCTCATTTTTTATACAGGTGTGTTAAATGGACCAGACATCCGCAAACTCATTAAAAGTGAAGCTTTCACGCAAGTATTGTCTGCCAAAAAACTTGAGGCTTGGATTGCAATAAAAGCAGTTATTCAATATGTTTTGGGTAAAAACCGCGTGGACAATGAGAAAGCAACGCAATTGGTGAAGAATATGATCACTGCCTTTGATTCCATTCATGTATCGATGACATTAAAACTCCATTTTATGCACCATCATCTGGACGTGTTCCTGAAACAACTGCCCACAGAATCAGACGAGCAGGGTGAACGATTCCACTAGGTAACCATGCCGATGGAAAGACGTTTCAAAGGTAAGAAAATCGACGCAATGATTGCTGAAGTATGCTGGTGGTCTCAAAAGATATCACAATTCGAGCACGAGTTGACGGAGGATGATAAAGAAGGACATACAGAAGAAGATATACCGTTATTCACTCCACAAACTGGAAATGACGCAGAAGATATCGCCGTGGCTATTTTAAACTCAGAATCAGACGACGAATCAAGCGAACCAGCTGCAAAGAAATCTCGGCCTTCCACTTCTAGAACGTCAACTGTCAAATCATCAACTTCGCGCCAGACAGCCCAAATGGACATCGACGATACTGATTAACAAAAAAAAAATACAAATTAATACCCGTTTGATGCCTTTTTTATACTTTTTTTCATAATCTTTCATATATTTTCATGTTTTTCACTTTAATCAGAAAATTCAATACTAAATTGCAAAAAAAAATAATACATGTGCCTTTTTTCAACTTTTGCTCAATAAAAATAATAAAATAAAAAAAAATTAAAATTAATCACATTTGTATGGCCAAATCCGTATCAAGGAGTGGTCGTGTGAAGTTGGTATGTACTAAAAAGTTGTTCATAATTTTATAGGCTACATTTCTCTCCTTGATTGTTTGGTAAAATTTTCAATAGTTCAAGAGCTGTAGTAGAAAAACAGAAAAAATCGGTGAAAAAAGTGGTAATTTTTTGGACATTTTTGGGGTTTTGAGCATGAAGATGAAATTTTTCCGACATAATATATTCAGCATTTTTGTTGGCCGAGTCAAGAGCTACAACTTTGCTGAAGACTGCAAAAAAAAAAATTCACAAAATTTTTCAAACTATGGCCATGCGAAAAATAGAAGAAAATTGCAAAAAAGTGCTCAAAATCGAAACTATAGAGGCTCATAAAAAACGAACGGCAACCAATCTAGCAAAATCCAGAAATTACTTTTCTCCTCTCATCGAGTACTTTCGGCTGGGATAAGTGATTTTTTGTTTGGAGTCAAAAAGTTGAATATTGCGTCACAGTGTAATTAAAGCCTGACAAATAAAGAATTTCATAAAAAAAATTGATTTTAAAAAGGTGTCTGTCAGACACCACACCAGTAATATTGGTAAAATTAGAGCACGTCGGTTGCAGAGCGTTAAAGCCGTCGAAATGAATGAAAAGCGATCGGCAAGTTAAAATGAATCACCAGTTAGATAATTTCGTTTAAAGAATGTCAAAATTTGGTCAAGTGAAAGTAGGTTTCCTGCCAATAACTGCGCCCCAGTAGGTCGTTAGGGATTGACTGTAGGGATCATGCGAAATCAAATAACAATTTTCAAATCGATCATCACACCTGAGTACGTTAGCATAACTGTGCACGAACGAATCGAAAAGCCAAGGAGTTATGCCATTTATGGAATGGAAGCAATTCTGAGCAGGTACCATAAAAGTGGACCATAAACCATAAATGAATAACCCATTTATGGCCATACATTGATTGCTGCCGTATTCAGTTCGAACATTTAGGCCGTAATTGAATTGTGGGGCATTAACGGCAACTCGATTTACAAACTCTTCAAACCTATTTTAAATAATATTCATTTCGATAACGGCAACACTGCTTGGCTAATCGAAAACAAATTGGCCGAAGACGCACGCATTTCAACAAAAATATAAAAATCATGTATTTCATGAACCCGGTGTGATAACAGCACTCTCTTGGCAGATTTGCCTGCCCAGAATGTCGCTGCCGATGTTTATTATTTTACCTGAGTTCAATAAAATAGAGACAATTGTTACCTAAAAAATGTTAAAATGTGCTTTTATTGTTAAAAAATCGCCCCTTACTTCTACTACCCTACCCTACTTGCCTTCTACTTGCCTTCTACCCTAGCCATAAACAGATGTACTCATAATTTTGACACATATGCCTATGTGTTCCCATAAAAAATAAATATAGCTGTACACAGACCTAAATGTTAAAGTTAGCGTCAAAAAATCCCTGATTATCCTAGGGTTAAAGCACTAACGTAAATGTAAGCTCTTTGATTTAATTTAAACACTTACAGCCTTATTCTGGCAACTTTACAATAAACAACCAGTATTATTGATATTTCAATGTGTTTGTTGTAATTCTTTTATTTCAGAACAAAATTTTAAGCTCAAAAATAATAAATTTTAATAAAAATTGTCAACTGCTTTTTAGATAGTGACAATTTCATTAAAAAATTTTGATTCTTGTGCTTCAAATTTTGTTTTGAAATAAAAAATGACAACAAACACACATAAATATTAAAAATACTGGTTGACTATTCTGCCGTTTGCGGCTTTTAGCATGAAAATCTAAATCAGTTTTCTTGTTTTTTCTTAACTCTCTTTTTTCCAATAAAAACAAATTGCGAATTTTTTGTGTGTATTAACTTCTTTATTTTTGTACCCCAAATTGATGAATACGCCGCAGACAAGTACTATACAAGAGTGATAGAATATTAGATTGCGCAGATCGTAAAAATAATTGTCTACGATCTGCGCATTTCGTCATGATAGCCGTACGATATGAACTTACGATATGAGATTGTTGTCAATTAATGTAAACAAATATGAAACTAGTCTATAAGCAGTGCAATAAAATCTTCTATATATATAAAAATGGATGTATGTCAGTGGGTATGTGGGCATGTGGCTATATCACGTATAGACTCCAAAACCGCTAAACCGATATTTATGAAATGTTCAGAGAAACTGAAGCCACGTCTTGAGAGTGTTCCTGTGAGGTTTGGTAACGATTGGACGAGGGGGCGTGGTACCTCCAATACAAGAAAATTTGCGCTATCGACCACAAACCAAAAAAAGGATATATATATGACGGTTTCGATCGTAAAAAACTAAGATGTAGTAGTTTTCTCAAGATGATTACTGTCAGTAACTGTACAGAAAATGGGCGTGGTCGCAATATATATACGCCCACTTTTTGAAATCATGGCAATTCCGGAAATCAACACATTTTTATATTTCAACTTGCTGTGTAGGTTCTCCAAAAGACGGTCACTATATAAAAATATTATCACGCCCACTTTTAACGCCCACAAATCAATATCTATATATATATATAAAAAGCAAAACGATGTGTTTCTGTGTGTGTAATGCATGTAGACTCCAAAACTACTGAACCGATTGACCTGAAATTTTGTCAGTCTATTTGTTTCAGGTACGAGAAGGTTAAAGAAAAAAGTTGCCACACCCCCATTTTACCGCCCCAAATCAATAAAAGTGTTATATTTCGGTCGGTTTGGATCGTATAAGGCTAAAATTTTGAAATTTAGTTTTTTGCGGTTATTGTCGACAGCTGTACTAAAAATGTGTTTCCACGCCCCCTTTTACCGCCCACAAATCAATTAAAATGCTTTATTTAATACGATTTTGGTAGTATAAGACTTAAATATTGTAGTTTGGTTTGTATGGTTACTGCCAACAACTGTATGAAAAATTGGTTTCCACGCCCCCTTTTTCCGCCCTTAAATCAGTGAAAATGCTATATTTCAAGCAGTTTTGGCCATATCAGACTAACATTTGATACCTAAGTTTGTATGGTTACTTTCGGCAACTGTACTAAAAATGGGCGTTATCGCTATAAAGCCACACCCACTTTTTCAGAAATCATTAAAATTCACTACTGGGTCGATTGAGCTAAAATTTTGGCTTAATTTGAATGGTTACTGTCAGCAGCTGTACTAAAAATTAGCTTCCACGCCCCCCTTTTACCACCCACAAACCAATGAAAATGTTTTATTTCAACGGTTTGGGTCGTAATAGACAAGCATTTTGTAATTGAGCTGAAATATTTGGAAGTCGATTTGTTTCGATTACGAGATGGTTTAAGGGAAATAATTTTGCCACACCCCTTTTTACCGCTTACAAAACAACAAAAATGCTTTCTTTCGTATGGTTTTGATCGTATTAGACTAAAATTTGGTTATTTAGTTTATATGGTTACTCTCGGCGGCTATACTGAAAATGGTGAATATATTTGACATTTCTTGACATTTTTGTATATGGCAGCAAGGCGATCTGTAGCAGAACAACGTCTGCCGGGGAATAGAAGTCTTATAAATAAAAAGATGTGTACATTTTGATGTAACCACTAACTGCAAAAACGGGTAGACCGATTTAAACCAAAATTTCAGGGTTCGTTGGGGATGGTATGTAAATGGTTTATGTGAAGTTTGCACGAAATCGGTGTGGTTAGAAAGTGGTTCCGTTCGAAAGAGGTTCCGTTAAAAATGTTCCCATATACTCCCATATAAATCGTTCGTGTGGATTGGTGTCCGTTAAGATCTCATGAACGGTAACATCTAAAGGCATCAAATTTACAACATTTGCTGCTAAGGCCCATATCTCAAATAATAAATAAATAAAAATTGCCACACCCCGTATTACCGCCCACAAATCAATAAAAACGCTATATTTCAGATAAATTCGGTTGTATTGGACTAAAATTTTGAAATTAAGTTCGTATGGTTACTCCTAAAAACTTAGCAAAAAAAGGGCGTAGTCGAACTATAACTTCGCCCAATTTTGAGAAACGATTACAAGTCCGGAGTTGTGCATGTATTATAATGATATTCGGTGTACATATATGAGCATTTCCACAAAAAAGTCCGTGACCAAAAGAGTAAAACTTATTAAAAACGTATTATTTGATGATATTATCTAAGAGAAACATTTTAATCATATTAATTTAAGCAATTTATACATAAATTAATTAACATAATTAATTGATAAATCCTTATATATATAAAAAGAAGTGAACATTTTTATATCGCCGCTAACTACAAAACAGGTTGACCGATAGGTCTGTAGATGGCTTACGTGAATTTTGCACGAAATCGGGTCAGTGGTTCCAGCGTTTTGAAGATATGGCATTTTTAAGATTTTTCCATATACTCCCATACAAATATTCTGTCTCTTTGTGTGATGCCTACAGACTCAAAAACTTCTGGGCCTATTGAGCTGAAATTTTGGCAGTCGATTTCTTTCAGGTAGGAGATGGTTAAGAAAAAAAAGGCAACACCCTCTTTTTCCGCCCCCAAACCTATAAAAATGGTATATTTCAGACGTTTTGGGTCGTATAAGACTTAAGTTTGGTAATTTAATTTGTATGATTACTGTCAGAAATTGTACTAAAAGTGCTTTCCAAAAAAATGTGGAAATTTAGTTTATATGGTTACTGTCGGACACTGTACTAAAAATGGGAATCCACACCCATTTTTACCGCCCACAAATAAATTAATATTCTTTACTTAAGACGGTTTTGGTCTTAATTGTAATAAACTAAATTTGGTAATTTAGTTTGTATAGTTAATTTCGGCATTTTTTGTAAAAATGGGCATGGTCGCACTGTAGCTGCTCCCAACTTTTTCAGAAATCATAAAAATTGACTACTGGGCCAATTAATCTAAAGTTTTGACTTAGTTTGTATGGGTACTGTCAGAAACTGTACTAAAAATTGGATTCCACGCCCTTTTTACCGCCCACAAACCAACAAAAATGCTTTATTTCAGACGTTTTGTGTCGTATAAGACTAAAATTTGGTAATTTAGTTTGTATGGCTATTTTCTGCCAGTGGACTAAAAATGGACGTGGTCGCACTATGTTTACTTTGTTATCAGGAGATAAGCGTGGAGGAATCAAAGTGAGCCATGTTTAAACTAAATTAAGCTGAAGTTTTGGCATCTTTTTGTTTTAAGTACGTGGTGGTTTTTGGCGGAAAAAACGTTGTCACAACCCCTTTTAACGCCTACAAATAAACAAAAATGCTATATTTTGGACAGTTTTGATCGTTTTATACTTAAATTTGTAATTTAGTTCATATGGTTACATTCGGCAACTACTCTTAGAATGGAGAAAATATACAATTTTTCTTTCGATTAGCATTCAAATTCGTATATGGCAGTATGGCGGTCTATGGCAGAACAAAGTCTGCCGGGGAATACTATTTTTTATATTTTTTTTCAAAAAAGGTTCAAAATATTCTCAAAAGTTATTTTTGTTGTAAAAATAAAACCGGCATAAATTGAATTTTTTACTACCTTCCATATGAATTAGCATTTATTTGCAAAAATTCTTCTTACTGTTTTCATCATCAAAACAACAAGGTACCTTCTTTGACTTTTTTGGCGGATTTTATTGTTTCCAAAATGTTGTTGCTATATTTTTTACAAAATTTTTTACAAAAAAATCAAGTCTCCAGAAGAATTTATATGAAAAAATTACCCCAATATCTATTTCCAATCAAAAGTTATGACTTTTATGATTAAGTTAAATTATGATTTATCGAATAGCTTTGGAATTATATGTAGCACAGATTCAGTATTCGACCACAATTTAAACATGCCGTTTTACTGTAAGCATTTGATGGGTGTTTGGAAAAGGGGGCGTGGCAGCAACGCGCCAGGTTTCAGCTAGTTGTTAATAAAATAGACTAAACAAATTTTTCCACCGTTTTCTATTAAAATATGTATAAAGAATTATGAAAGAGTGCTGCTCATATAATTTCCGTTTTTTTTTTGTTTTAATTTGGAATGAAACCAACTTGCACTGCCAAAAGATTCAAGAAACAAACGTCGTCTAGCCTGACGTCATGATCGTAAAAAATATTTTTATCGTAGCTAGAAAAGTCAAAATGAAAAGTAAACAACATGACGGACCTGCGCAATACGTAATCCTTTTATCTATTATTCTTGAGTACTATATAAAACATACAGTTGATATAGATACGGCTCTTTGAAGTGTTTATGATAAAAAAAACTTAAAGAACATATAATCAAAAAAGCGGCAACAACACTATTAATTACAACATTATTATTAATTAAATCGGTAAAATATCATTAATATTGAAAGCAAACTGAATTTAACTATCCTTAAAAACTAAATGTTTATTACCATCCATAAAGTTTAAACAAATAAGCAAAAAAAATGCATTTTAAAATATTTGAGTAAATTAATAATATGGTCCTTTCTTCGACCTCTTAATTTATGATTCGGGCTAAAGGTCACTTTTTCCGAGCATTCCGGTTTACTTCACCATTTAAGTTATTGAGAAGAAATGGGGAAAAAATGATATAAACATAACAAAAGATATATTTATGGACATCTTAAAATTCTGCATCAAGGACAACAGATATTTAAATACGACGAACAAGTTTACGGACAATTGAGAGGGATGCCAATGGGGTCACCCTTATCGCCAGTTATTGCAGACATAATTATGGAAGAACTTTTGGACACCTGTCTGGAACAATTATACGAAAAGCCAAGATTGATGACAAAATATGAAGACGATTTATGTGGAATTATAAAAGAGAACAAAATTGATGCAACTTTAAATGTATTAAAAAAATTCCATAGCAATATAAAATTGACAAAAGAAGAAGATAAAGAAGGAGAACTACCATACTTTGACACCTTGATTTAAGACAACAAATTAAAACTTGACTGGTATCAAAAAGCCTTCATTTTCAGGACGCCTTATAAACTACACATCAGAACATACAAAAAGAGCGATAATGAACATGACGAACAATTTCATAAGAAAGGTACTGACGATCAGCGAAACAGAATTCCACATTGACAATATCAAGAAGATAATAAATATTCTTAATAAAAATGAATTCCCTAAAAAACGACCATGGATTTAATAAAAATGCACAAAAAACAGAGCAACAGGTCATGCGCAGATGAACCACCAAAAATCTAGAAATCTATGACGTATGTACCAGGACTATCGGAAAGACTTATTATATCCAACTGTTCCGACAAAGAAATATAAAATCGCCACACACATTGATAATAATCTTTGACACTTATACAGCAATACAAAGAGCAAAATATACAAGAATAACAAATCAAATTAAATATATAAAATAACATGTAAAGGAAACAGCGCAGGAAAATGCAACAAAGTATATGTGAGTGGGTCGAAAAATTCTTCTTTACAAAATCCTTTTCTAATAGTTGAAATATGTTGTCCTTTTAGTTCAAAAAGATAAATATAAAATATGATTGATTTATTTTTAGTGTAAGACACCGCGCTTGGCTCCGCAAGTTAGAAATATGCTTCTAATAGTCTTCCTCTTTATTCTTGTTGCTCCTTGTGGAGTATAAGGCGTCGAAACTATTATAAGAATATACTGATGATAAATTAAAAGAATATAAGTTAACGTAAATAATACTTAAAATTTTTAATTTATAAATTTTTATACGGTTTGCAGACGTTTTAGGCTTTATATCAGGGGATATCTTATAGACAAGTACTACTTCGTTATTTTTACAAGTCGAGTCACGATGTAAAACTTTTTGTTTTCTGTAATTGGTACCATTTTCTAAGTACATTATTAAAATAAAAAAACTTACTTAGTTACATAAAAATTTAATTAACAGAATAAAAAATCGCTGAAAATAAGAGACAGGAACGTTTAGGGCATTAGAAAAAGAGAGCAGTCTGAAATACATCTACCTTCACTAGTTCTACCATGGTTACAGTTCTGTTTTTACGCTTGAAGACATCAGTTTACTAGTAAAATTAAATTTTTTGGTGTGAATTATTAAATTGTGCTTGTTACTGCGTCGATAAACTAAAATTGATTTCCAACGGCAACTAGACAAAGTTGTAAGTGTCCCATATTCGGTAGTATTGGCGATATTAACGGAAATGTCTTGCCGACATACGGAGATGCAAACAAATTGTATGAGTGGACAAGATTTCAACTGAAAATGAGTAGGAATACTAAGAACTACCCAGATTTTTTTGAAGTTGCTGAGCTGGTGTCTCGAAGAGTTGAAAACATTTGGAAAAAATCATTCACGAGAGTCATTCAGTTGCAAAAACCATATAAAATCTTTAAAAAAATGTCTGCTGAACACAAAAAGAATTTTCTACAGAAAAGTAGACTTTTGTTTGACATTTGTACATGTAAATGCACTGTAATTAATCTTTGATATTGCCCAAGAGAAAAAAAGGTACCAAAAGAAGAGCATGCGTTTTTGTTGGATCAAAGGCAGAATAGAAGGATGCAAATCGGTGGAATAGACCGTGTAAAACCAGCAAAATTAAAGAAAAAGTTAATACGAGCTTCTAACATAAAAAAGATTGATAACAATGCCGAATATCTAGCAAAGTGTGAAACCAAACAACTAGACTAAGAGTTAGCTTCTAGTGACTCTGAAAGCGTCACCACTGATAAGCTTAACTTACCAACCATATCTAAATTAGAGAAGAAAATTAAGACAGCACAAAATTTTCTACTGTGGCAAGAACCTGTGACCGTTACGGTATTACTGACAGGGCAGCTGCTGCGATTGTTTCATCGGTGTTTCACGATATATCTTCAGATATTGAAGTGATTGATAAATCAAAAAATCGCAGAGAAATAAAAAAGAAAAGAAACAATTTGTACGAACAGCAATCGCAGCTTCCATTATCTGCACTTTACTTTGATGGCCGAAAGGACAAAACTCTTAATGTTGTAAACAAGGGAGCAAAAAGTTATAGACAAAAAGTTGTAGAAGAAAATATATCTGTTGTTAAAGAACCAGGTTTGGAATATCTCGGTTACGCTGTGCCAGATAATGGTACTGCTAAAAGTATTGAAGATTCTAAATGTACAATGGATTGTTTGCATGCTTCATTTAAATGAATTGCCGTTGCGACATTTATTCAATAACTTGGACGGTGCTACGACTGGCGCATCGTCTTATGCTGGCCAAATCGGCAAATCGTTAGAAAACTGAGAAATTTTGCCAATCGCAAAGTTTGAATCAATTCAAACCGAACTTCCAGAAGTTAAATTTGAAAATCTAAGTACAGATCAGAAAAATTTGTACGAAATTACAATGTCTGTTGTAACTGGACACTGCCATAATGATTTGGCTAATCGTTCACCAGGAAAGATGTCAAATGCTCAATGGTTAACAAAAGCAAACAGAATACTACGGATTTATGTTTCGACAGTTAACTCATCCATTAAACTAAAAATATTAGGTGAATACTGCGTTAAAGTTTATGCTCGAGTATGGTTCCAAATAAAAACCAAACCGACCTGCAAAGATGGGGCCAAACATTTTTGGACATTAATTAAAAGTTCCCGTTACCTATCTGCCGAATTAAAACAAATAATAGATCTCGTAAAACAACGCAATGCATACTTTGCTCATGAAGAAAATTTGCTCCTGGCTATGTTGTCCGATGAAAACAGACTCTCTGTAAAAAGCATTCTTACAGCGCATAATTCGCGCCATTCAGCAGAGCAACCTCGTACGTTTGAAGTTCCAAAAATACATATATATTGAAGCAACGAACTATACTGACCTCATTTCTTGGCGACAAACGTTTTGCGATAAGCCAATTCTTGGATTTGTCACGAATGAATAACAAGCGTATTGAATCGCAAGAAGATGAGAACTTCCTTTTTAAGCAATTGCCATGTCATACGCAGACAGTTGAGCGTTCTGTCAAAATAGTAACTGAAGCAGCTGTGTCATTATGCGATAGAAAATCAAGAGAAGGTTTAACAAAAACAAAACTTGCATCCAGAAAACTGACGCCCAGATTTGAAAGTAAGAAGGATTTTGTTGTTTAATTAAAGTTAGTTATATATTGTTTTTTGAATTGTTAGTTTTTGCAATTAATGTTTAAATTAACTATTTTCGGTAAAAAAGTGAAGTGTATTTATATTAGTATGAAATATCTTTTGGCCTAGATGTAATACTTACGTTTTTCTATCAGTTAATTTAAATATTTAACTTTTTCGTGCTTTTCTTGTTGCTTTTACAATATATTCAACTTTATCATTTTTCTGTTTTGAAATGTTATGATTTACTTTTTTTAAGTTTACAAGAGTTTGAGGCCAAATTTTATTTTTTTAATATTTTAATTTTTATTTGAATACAAATATTAACTAAATATAAAGCAAAACTTATTTTTAAAACTATTTTTGAGTTTTCTTAATGGTATAAAAAAGTTATTTTGAAATACATGATTTTTTTCAATTCTCAAATCTTTGAATCAAAAGCACGGTGTGAAGATATAACCTAATTTAACTTTTTAAAGTCAATTCTTATTTCTTAGTACTGAAGACAACATAAAATTAATATTACATAACGTTTAAATTGTAAAAAAAAAATGTTCATACAAAAATGACCCATTCATACAACATTGTGGATGCTACAAAGACGAAATTACAAACAAGAAAGTCTGCTCACATATCACAGAATACAGCACGAACCAAACAATTGGAGTAAAAAAAAGCATTGGCGGCCCCGTCCAGACTTTGACAATGTGCAAATTCTAAAACATGACACGAATAACGCGAGGTACACTTTAGAAATGCTACATATTATAAACATACCACCAAAACAAAGAATAAATTTCTAAACGGACAGAGAGATGCGCTCAAAGCTACCGCCACCTAATTACAAAAAAACAACAATATAAAAATCAGTAGACAACGAAACGGCGAAATCGAGAGTGCTGCAATTTATTTTAAGGCAATATCTGCTAATTTTGTCTCACTGTGACGTCTACTAAAATTGTTAAATTAATGTAAAATTTATGTCTAATATTTAATATGTAAGTTTTTTCAGGTTTTTTTTTTCGTAATGTTAAAAATTGTGTATGTATATATTTTGTTGAAACAGTGTTCCTGATGATGAACTTCGAAATATTGGACGCAAATAAACCAATACTAAAACACAAATATAAGATTGTTTTTTATTCAAAAAGAGGCCTTGATTGAATTGAACTCAAAATCATTTTAATACAATAAATTATGAAAATATTTTGAAAAAGATCTTCTTGCTCCTTAAAAAAAAAAATTCTTAAATTTTTTACTTATAACGCAACTGTGAGAAAGTATTTTCAAAAATTCTTTTTGCTCTGAACATTTTTGGGGAAGTCTATTCCAAAAATGTAATTTTTTTATAATTTAATGTCTGTCTGTACGCACATCACTTGGAAACTACTGGATGGATTTTCCTAGAACTTGTCAAAAATGGTTCCTTACTCATCTCGTCAGGGCATAACTGCTATTTTGCAAAAAAATAAAACACTGAACAGTAAGTTAAAAATTATAGATATGTTTAAACAATCTAAGAAAGAATTCTTGGCTATTGAATTAAAATAATTAATAAAAAAATTATTCCAAATTCAAAGCTTAAAATTTTGACGCATATTTCTTTGTTGTTTTATATGTATTTCATTCAATCTTCTTTTGACTAAAAGTTCAATCAAACTTGACAAAAATTATTGCAGCATATCGTTAGCTAAAGATTTAGATTTTTAATACTTTTATACATAAGCGTTCAAAAATATATTTTTCTTTAAAAAACACGGCGTCAAATTGGTTTTTGGTGTAAAAAAAAAATTAAAACTGAAAATTTTATTTCTTATACTATGACGTATAATTTTTATGCAACAACTATTTTAGTTTAACAAACAATTTGTTGTTCTGTTTCTTTAAAGGCAAATGCAATAGTACATACCCTCTTTAATTTTTGTGACGAATTAAATTTTTTAACATGTTTTTATAATTTTTAAGAAATGCTTGAAAAGTAAGTTTGAAGAAGGCAAGAACAACAACAACTCTGTATATAATCAATCACACAGCAGACTAGACAGCCTCTTTCGGAAATTGCTACATTTCCTCTTTAGTAGTATTGAGTAATTCAGTTGTGACCAACCCACTGTTAAAATCTTATATGTTTTGCCACCTGTTTGAACAAATTTGTAAGAATTTTAACGTTCATATCGGCCACTTAATCATTTGACATTAAAGCAGTAGCTATTTTTAGATCAAGCCAGGATTGCCGTCTGTTATAGTTGCTTTTCATTTTTTTTTTTATATATTAATTGGAGTTCGACTAGCCTAGCCACCTTTCAGTTAACACTAGCTTCTAGCGAAGTAAAATTTGTTTCAATTCTATACTGCACTTCGGCAGACTCGTCGAACTCCAATGAATTTCGAAAAAAAATCTTCAGAAATTGCTATCAAACATGAAAACAAGACAAAAAATACTAAAGTTGTGAGTTTTTACTTTTCAAAAAAGTCTCATGTTTTTCTTTGTTGTATTAAGAAAATCGCAAAATTCCAAACTTGAAGAAACTCTTTTGAAATGTTGTGGAGATATTTCTTTAAATTAATTTTAAAATACAAAAAATTGTGCGATTATGTTAAACGCATTTTTTACTACTCGCCTATGCCTTTTTGGAAATTTCGGGTATACCCCAGACGAAAAATATCCTCAAAAATTTAAAAATTAAACTTTTAAAAAATAACCATGAAATAAATTAAGGATAGTTTTGAGCTATTTTGTGCAAAAAAATTTAAACTTAACATTCGGATGCTAAAGTTATAGCTATAGAAACTTGACTTTTTTCCAAAAATTCTCAAATCGCCTGTTTCTGGCATTTCGAACACGAAATAGGAAATCAAAAAAATACGTTTCTCATTTAAAATAACTTAAAAAAATATTAAGGATTCCAGTTGGAATTCCAAGGATGCCAACATATCTTTCCCTGTTGTTAGGATAAAAAATACTCACAAAATCCCAAAAACCAACAAATTCAATTTTTCATAACTGCAACTTGTTAATTCTCTGCATATTGTGTTAATCTTTCACTATCTGTCGTTTATGTATTTGGACTAAAGTATTTTTTTTTTTTTTAACTTTTGGCTATTTTTGAAAAAATCGAAACCTTAATTTTTTGTGTTGCACATTTTAACCAAGCATCTACGTAAAAACAAAAAGAAAGCAGAAATTTTTCTTCTTGCGATGAAGTGAATTTTAACTGATGGTTTAATAAATTAATTTTTAGACAAGGTCATTACCTTGTAATGGGCAGTAATTAAAAATTGAATTTATTGGTTTTTGGGGTTTCTTTATTTTTTTTTTTACCCTGAAACCAGGATATGATTGTCGGCATCCCTAGAGTTGCAAAATTTTTAATATTAATATTATTAAGTAATATTTTTTTTTAAATAATTGAAGTACTTTTTAATGATAAACATAGTTTTTTGATGTTTTATTTTTTTTTGTGTTAGAAATGCCAGAAACAGGCACTTTGAGAATTTTAAGAAAAAAATCATGTTCCAATAGCTATAACTTTGGTATTCGAATTTTTGGTTTTTTAATTTTTTGCAAAAACTATCCTTAATCCATTTCTCGGTTTTTTGTTTTCAAAATTTGAATTTTTAAATTTTGGGGATTTCTTTCCAGTTTACTTCTGTTTTGTAAAGGAACAAAATTAAACCGGTCCGAAATTAAAGATCAGAACAAAAAATTTGTTCCATACAAATAAGGACCACTCTACTTTCCCTTTATGTCACACGTCATAAAATCTTGACCACTCATCCCCACTACATGCGATCACGATGCACTCTTATTTGCTAGAACTTTTGGGTTTTTCTTACATATTCTCAATTCGTTATGCAAAAATTATAAATGAAGCTATACTTATTAGCGGTTGTCTCTAAGTCGCGAAACCCATATCACGAACAGTCATCTGTAAAAAATTTTTAGCAAAAAGGCTTTTGTATACCGTAAATTTTCTAAAAAATCTTTTTTCGTACGTTCTTTTTTTCATAAGTTTAACTGAGATAAGTTTTTAAGTTTTAAAGATATCGCAAGAATTTTTATGTCGTAATATTGGAAATTTAATTTAAAATATTGGAATTTCTAACAGTTTAAAATTTAACGAAAAAGCTTTTGTATTCCTTTATTTTTCTCAACCAACGCCATACGAAATGTACCTATACAAAATATATGATATAATGTACACTTTTCAAGAAATCGCCTTAAGTTTACAATTACGGGGCATCCGTAAGACATGCCTAAACTAGTTTCTTGTACATCTCAGCAATGTCTAAAATTCCCTTTTACATCATGTTCTTCCATCTCTTATAGTTTAGCTTTTGCTTTAGATATTCTCTTTAAACGCTCATATTTCAGGTCAAAGATCACCAATCGAAAAACCAACCAAATTGTGCACGCCTCCTCATCCAGCATTTTCATTCGATACCTCAGTTATCATTCTAGGCCCTGCCGATCCTGACATCTCAGAAATCCTTGCTGAAATAAATATATAGATTTTGGTTTTTCATCTAAATGTTCTATCTTAAAAACCTTTTTTATTAGTAAAATAGGAGTTCCTTTAGGAAAGATTTTTCTTTTTGCCGAAAAAAAATTGTTCACGAAATCGTTCATAGCTTGGCGTTCATAGCGTTCAAAGTAGTTGATAAATAAACCACCTCTCCAACCCTTAAATCTGTTTTCAATACTTTTTTTTATCTAATGTTATAACATAAAAATAAATATAGATCCACTTTTAGAGAACTAAGTCTACTTGAGATTTTTAATTTATTCAACTTAATTGTTGACATATCGTCGCAGTCAAAGCAAAATAAAAAAAATATCTGATAGACTGCGAAGCACTTCAGCACCAAAAAATGGCACGAAAGCGATCAAACAAATGTATCACCACAAAGCATAAAAGCAAAACAGTCTACTTCGACTGTTGAAAAACTAATGCTTCGTCTTGCAAAAGTTGAACAGTTGATGTTGCTTCGTCTTTCGATTTTGTTCTCAGTTTCGGTCAATCAAAACAAAAACTGTTTGATTTTGTTTTTTGCTTTTGCTTTGACTGCGACTGTTTGATTTTTAGAAGCATAAGTTTTAGCAGCAGCAAAGGAAATGAAAAATACTTGCATGTCTTAAACGCTGCTTAAAGGTGTTACAATTGGAAGGTATGTTTTATTGGTACTGCTTTTTTGCTTTTAAGCAATTTTTTACAAATGGTACACCAGCAGAAAATACTCTTTATCCGTATAATACATAGATTCTGAAGCATTTTACTTTGGGTATACGCTTCCACAACTGCAGATACAAAGATAAATAACTGCGGAGTCGACTTGCTTGAAATATCTTTAGTCAAAAGAAATAAACTAATCCGTGAATTTCTGCCAACGGTTTTGCGTGCTTCTTTTAATAGATTGTTGTAGTTTAGATCGGTTTTTTTTGTTAATTTTGTGTATACTTTGCCAAGCGGCTTTCGAAATACATAGTTAGTGAGAAATATACTTAAGACTTATGTCAAGAGTAGACAGCTGACAGCCGACAGCCAGCCCTTATCCACCAACAATATCCTGTTTTGCGCTTTTGTAAGTATTTTACGAAGATTTTGAAACAATAAACCAAAAAACTTTAAACTCTGAAGGAGAATGGAAGTGCTCGCATCTATTGTCGCTTTTATTTTACAATATTTTGTTATTATTGTTATTGCTAGTACTGTGTTTGTGTGGTTCTTTTCTTCGTCTTCTTAATCCTTACCTTCTTAAGCTTAACAAACAACGTTTACTTTTTGTGGATAATTTTAAAGTTTTCGTTGTTGTTTTTCTTCTGATTTTTGTTTTTGCCTAGCAAGAACAACACGATAAAGTTAAGTGTTAACGGATGTGTTTTTTAGTGTATGAGCAACACTAACATAAACAACAACTTAAACAGTTGAAACAAAATTTTGTATTTTTCCCTGTTTATTCTGACGTTTTGCAATACTGCATTTAAAGCATTTTGCAACAGAATGGATTGAATACAAGTACGGTACGAGTACAATCTGAGGAAGGGTACTGTAATATTTTTTAATATTGAGACACTGCCTTAAACTGCTAAATAAAACTTGTTTAATTCCAATTGCATAACATTTTTATTTCAACAACAATTTTTTTTGTCTTATTTAGTTGATGGAGCATGTTTAAAAATTTTAAAAAATTAATGCAATATATCAACAAAAATGGCAATACCAGCAACAGTATTGCCATTTGTTGTCTGATAGCAGTGGCCACAAAACAAAAAATGTTTACAAAATATATATCAAAACATATTCTCACACACTCATACACACAATTGCGTGAAACGCTTGGCTTAAATCCTTGATATTGGTTTTAATGCGTCAACATTTTTGTAGCTGTTGCCAAACGAACCTTAACATCCTCAAACCAGCCTACCGTTACATGCTAACAATTTATTAGAATGTGCTTCAGGATAATGCTGTCCTTAATTAAAGTGATTTCCTGTTCTAAACTGCCAAGGATTAGTTTATTTACGAACACACACACTCAATTGCACTCACATTCGGTATATACATACATATGTGTATACACATATACATATGTCGACATACATAAACATTTATACATACCATATATACATACATGGCATGAAATCACACACTAATACAATGCAACACCACGCTTCAGGTGGAATTGGCTAATACACAAAAATACACAAAAACAAACTCACGCACTAACACAAACAGCACAGAAAGGGGTTATGTTGGCCTTTATTCCTGTATTTTGCTTCTTCAGTCTTGTGCGTTGTGGCTAATCAGCTTTTTTTTTTGTGATTGTCGTAGTATTTGACATTGACACAATGTTGTTTGTTCAATTCAAATATTTTGTCCTTTTGAATTGTGTCTTCCGAGTCGACTTGATTTTAAAACGTTGTTGCAATGTCGGAATTGTCGGAAATAACGAACATTAAGTGTGGAATTTATTTTGTGTGGATGTGCATGTAATGGTTGTCAAATATCCAAGAATAAAAACAAATCAAGCTTGCCGTGGAAGGAATGTGGTAGGTTATAATTTTAATGCTAAGAGGTCTATTTTATAAATTTTAAAAATTGCCTCTTTAATTTTAAGTGAGGTGCATTATTATTATTATTATTATTATTATTATTATTATTATTATTATTATTATTATTATTATTATTATTATTATTATTATTATTATTATTATTATTATTATTATTATTATTTTTATTATTATTATTATTATTACCATCATCATCATCATCATCATCATCATCATCATCATCATCATCATCATCATCATCATCATCATCATCATCATCATCATCATCATTATTATTATTATTATTATTATTATTATTATTATTATTATTATTATTATTATTATTATTATTATTATTATTATTATTATTATTATTATTATTATTATTATTATTATTATTATTATTATTATTATTATTATTATTATTATTATTATTATTATTATTATTATTATTATTATTATTATTATTATTATTATTATTATTATTATTATTATTATTATTATTATTATTATTATTATTATTATTATTATTATTTTTATTATTATTATTATTATTATTATTATTATTATTATTATTATTATTATTATTATTTTTATTATTATTATTATTATTATTATTATTATTATTATTATTATTATTATTATTATTATTATTATTATTATTATTATTATTATTATTATTTATTTATTTATTTATTTATCTATTTATTTATTTATTATTTATAAACAAAAAGCTTCAGTACAGTAAGAACTAAGTTCCTTTATAGCACAACATAAATACATTAAGGGTATTCATTACGACACTTCAATAAACATAGCTTTCAGAGTTTTAATATATTAGTACTTTTTTATATGGAATGCAACAATAAAATGTTTAAACTAGTGTAAAATCTTAGGGCAATATGACATGATAGCACACCTTGTGAATACCTAAATGTTGCATACCATAAGATGCATGCTGCATAACTGCTACGGCAGTTCATTTGGCAGACATGCCAGCCTAGGACTTGCCTATACAAAAAAGATATAAGAGGGAATGGAGGCGAGAAAATCTCCTGTCCTTTCGATGCATGTTGCCGGCAGACATACAGCAGAGCTCCTTTTCCAACTGGGTGGATAAGGAAGAAACATAACTGGACGGCAAAAAAAGCAAACAAAAAATTTAAAAGTAAATAAAAAACTAAAGTAAAGCAAAAAATACAACAATTGACACTGAATCTCATCACCTCTTTGGTATAGTGCGATAATCCGCTTGCACGGCGTGTCACAAAGATTTCTGATGAAGCCTGTAGCAGGGCCGAAATTGCAATAAAATCAGCTAGTAACGTTTTAATTTTCATATTGAAAATTTTGTTCTTGTTGCTGTTTCTTTGGAAAAATTCGTTAGAGCAATTAATTGTTTTAAGCTGACCTAAAGCTCAATAAACTATTTTAAGCTATCAAACAACTAGAATTTGAATTAAAAATCAAGTATGATTTTAACTATCAAACATTTAGAATTTGTATTTAAATCATTGAAAATCATAACTGTCTGTCCAGAATCATGTCGATGTCTTGTCGATGAGAGAGAATCGCTAAGAGTTGGCCCAGAATTGTAGCGTTGGCTTTGACGTTTTGCTTTTATTCAATCTGCCATTGTTGATTTTCTTGAACTTGCTTCAGTGTTCTCATCGTACTCCTATTGAACTAATATTTGCTCCACTTCCATTTATTTCACTACTTATTGCTATACTCTTCATATAAATTTGCTGCATTTTCAACTAAAGGCTACTCCTATCATTATTAGAGCAAGTAGGAAAACTGTTTACTCGCTACATTAGTTGAAAGATTCTTCAAATTTTGTTGAAATATGGCAATATTTTTATTGCCGAAGCTGAAAGAGCTTGAAGCTCTGAAGCGAAGCCGTCTCTGTCAGCGCTCTGCCTGCCGACACGACAACGACATGATTCTGGTCAGACAGTAATTAATAACAAGGTCACAAAAAATACTTTCAAACAATTTATTTGTTTAATTTTTTTACCTATTTCACTACAATAGGTAACATAGCTATGCTAAAATTCCTTACAATGTGATGATTTTAAAGCAAACTTTTAAAAGATTAAAACTAACTATTCAGATATATTCAGACTAATATATTCATATTAGTCAGTGAATGCAGATAAGACGAAATACTTAGTGTCAACAAACAAACAGTCCCAGCGTCTTGGAACCCACGTTACCGTTGACAATACCTCCTTCGAGGTTGTGAAGAACTTCGTTTATCTGGGATCCAGCATTACTGTCTGACCAGAATCATGTCGTTGTCGTGTCGGTGAGAGAGAATCGCTAAGAGTTGGCCCAGAATTGTAGCGTTGGCTTTGTCGTTTTGCTTTTATTCAATCTGCCATTGTTGATTTTCTTGAACTTGCTTCAGTGTTCTCATCGTACTCCGATTGAACTAATAATTACTCCACTTCCATTTATTTCACTACTTTTTGCAATACTCTTCATATAAATTTACTGCATTTTCAACTGAAGGCTACTCCTATCATTATTAGAGCAAATAGGAACACTGTTTACTCGCTACATTGGTTGACAGATTCTTCAAATTTTGTTAAAATATGGCAATATTTTTAGAGAAAAGCTGAGAGAGCTATCAAATAAACGACAAAGTCAAAATAGAAATAGAAACATTTCTATCTTGGCGTTTTCGTTGTCGTATTCTGCCGAAATTTTCTCCCATAAGGTTTGCATTGTCTCTGCCAGCGCTCTGCCTGCCGACACGACAACGACATGATTCTGGTCAGACAGTTAATTCAACCAACGACATCAGCATTGAGATCAAACGAAGAATAACTCTTGCCAACAGGTGTTACTTTGGGCTCAGTAGGCAATTGAGAAGCAGAGCCCTCTCTCGACGAACGAAAATCACGCTCTATAAATCGCTCATCATGCCCGTCCTACTTTACGCATCACAAACCTGGACGCTGAGCAGTTTAGATGAAAAGACTTTGGGAGCATTGGAGAGAAAGATTCTACGTAAGATCTACGGACCAATCTGCGTCAATGGCGAGTACCGAATACGGTGGAATGATGAAATGTATGAGCTGTACGCTGACATCGACATAGTCAAGCGTATTAAAATCGAGCGGCTTCGCTGGCTTGGTCATGTTCAGCGCATGAAAGATGATGCTCCAGTGAAGAAAACATTCGATTCGGTACCCAGCGGCGGTCAACGCAGAAGAGGACGACCGCATCTTCGTTGGAAAGACCAAGTAGAGGACAACCTGACGAAGCTTGGAATTTCCAACTGGCGCCAGCAAGCGAAAGACAGAAATGGCTGGCGCAAATTCTTAGATGAGGCCAAGACCGACATACGGTTGTAGCGCCAACTAAGTAAGTAAGTAAGTATTCAGATATATTTACTTTGATGAAATCTGTCGCTAGCTTAACCTCAAAAGTTTTGAAACTGAAGCGTACTATAAGATTGGTTTTGTCATAAAAAAACCATTTTATTGAATATATTTTAAATACCTTTATTTTTTGTATATATTTTTATTACGTTTAGTTCCAGAAACATGTACACTTATTTTTAGGGCTAGGTTAGTTGCGTAGTTGTTAGTTAAAAAGGAAAAAAATACTTGACCTAATATTCTTTTATAAATTACTTAACCTGAAGGTCAATATAACCTTGTAAAATCATGAACAGGTCACAATTTAATTATAAATTTAAAAGTATTTTGATAGAGCCCAACCAAATACAAGTAAAGTTGACTAACTTGTGTGCAACAGGCAATGTATCATCTTAGTTTTCGAGAAAAGTTTAAATAAAAACCTTGTCACGCCACCTGGTGTCACCAAAAAAGCGAGCCAAGAAGTGGATAGTAAAGTTTAAAAGCTTAAAAAGTCACGCCGCCTGGCCATTATCCCCAAACGAGCGATTAACCAAAAAGAGGATCGTGAAAAGGAGGAGGAACCACTTTGACACAGAAACTCTAATAAAGTTAAAGGCTTGACCAAAAATAAAAATCCACTTGTTCTGAATTGTTTTGAATAACAATTCAGCGTCACAATAGTTCAGATGTGTTTAATCTAACATATGTCGAATTATATGCAAGTAAAACATACTGTGTTGGTCACAGCTGAATCACTCAAGACTAATGAAGCGGAAATGTAGCTATTTCCGAAACAGGCTGTCTAGTTTGCTATGTGATTACCTTTTACAGAGTTGTTGTTGTTGCTTTCTTTCATAAATTACTTTACATAAAGCTCAATATAACCTTGAAAAATCATTATTTATTTTTATTAAACTTTAACACTCTATTATAAAGGGTGGTTAAATTTTAAGGGCCGATGTTGATTTTGAATAAAACACAAAATACTTAGGAAATTGTTGTCTTGTTTCTTTTTATAATGATAATATTGGTATGGCTTAACTATGTATGGAAGAAAATATCGGCCAAATGGCCGCCGCGACTTCGGCGGCACACCTCCATCCGATGGTCCAAATTTTCGATGACGCTGAGGCCGATAATGTGCCGAATTATCTCATCCTTTAGCTCTTGAATTGTTGCTTGCTTATCGACGTACTTTTTTTCTTTCAAATAACCCCAAAGAAAGAAGTCCAACGGTGTCAAATCACATGATCTTGGTGGCCAATTGTCATCGCCACCAAGTTAGATAACACGGCCATTGAATTTGTCGCGCAAAAGAGCCATTGTTTCGTTAGCTGTGTGGCAAGTGGCACCGTCCTGTTGAAACCACATATAGTCCACATCAATATCTTCCAATTCGGGCCATAAAAAGTTCGTTATAATCTCACGATAGTGAACACCCTTCACAGTAACTGCCTGACCGGCCTCATTTTGGAAAAAATACGGCCCGATGATGCCGCCAGCCCATAAACCGCACCAAACAGTCACTCTTTGTAGGTGCATTGGTTTTTCGACAATCACTCTTGGATTATCATTTGCCCAAATACGGCAATTCTGCTTATTGACGAATTCACTGAGGTGAAAATATGCCTCAGCACTGAAGATGATTTTCTTCGAAAATTGATCATCCACTGTTGCCATTTCTTGCCACTATTCTGACCATTGACGACGCTTGAAATAGTCAAGAGGCTTTAGTTCTTGAGTCAATTGCACCTTGTAAGCGTGTAAGTGCAAGTCTTTATGCATAATGTTTATCAACAACGAGCGTGATAGGTGCAATTGTTGGGCACGACGACGAGTTGAGGTGGACGGCTCTTCAGCCACACTATCGCGAACAGCAGCAATATTTTCTGCAGTACGAGCTGTACGAGCATGCACTGGTGTTTTCACATCTCCTACAGACCCACTTTGCTCAAAATTTTGCTCGATTTTTCCGATTGTACACACATTTGGACCATTAAATTGACCGACAAAATCACGAAGTGCACGATATGCATTTTGATTTGAACGTCCATTTTCATATTAAGCCTGAATAACTTTTACACGTTGCTCGATTGTGTATCTTTCCATAGTTCAAATTAAATTAGTAAATGATATGCAGAAAACAACTTAACATTTAGGTGTGGTTTACATTCAACATCGGCCCTTTAAATTTAACCACCCTGTACTTTTTGTTTCTTTAAAAAGATGCTGCATTTATGTGCTATAAAGAAAAACCACTAAATATGAAAAAAGTCATAAATATCAAACGTTGCCTTAGGTACTAGTTAGGTGCTAAGTAGGTACTCTTAAATTTAAAGAAAAATAAAATAGAATTCATAATTTAAAAAAGTTGTGACATTATTTTGTATTAGCAACCATTTTTTAAAAATTTTTTTTAAATTTCGTTAATTTGGTAATGTTGTTTTATTGGAAACTAGCTGATATACCCCGTGTTACTTTTTTTTTTTAAAAGATCAAAGAACTAAGGCATGCGCCTTATACAAACAAGGTTTGGTCTTGGACCTGAAAGGGAAGGATAGATTATTTAGAGGAATTGATTGGAACCATACGTGAATTATTGATTAGACGAAACAACCGTGCAAGACAATTTGAATTGCTTTTAACCGAGGCTAGTGTTATGCCTTAACCTTGGCAAGCATTTCCAGCCCTTAGTTGTTCCTGTTCATTAATTCCACATTTTTTTATTTCCATAATTCTTAAATGTGCAGGAAAGAATAAAGAAAGTAAAAAGAAACATGCCCGAGCCCGGATTCGAACCAGGGACCTCTGAGTTGATAGTCTAGCGCACTCTCCACTAGACTACAAAGGCCGACTACAAAGGTTATTACTCGGGGGAAACAACGTAAAATTTTGATGTTTAGGTTTTATTCGTTCAGAAGATAACGATTTTTAGCCAGAAAAAAATAAGCTTTTGACGTAAAGTGTATGGAAATATGCAAAATGGTTTTTTACATGAATTAAATGGTTTTTGACATTTTAAGGAAACGGCGGCATTAGAAAAAGACGTTGTACTAAAAATTTGTGAAATCTTGAAGATATGTGAATTTTTTTGGTGAAACAATTACAGAATTTTTTAAAATTAATTAAACGAAGCTTTTCGCTAAAAAAAGTATGCTAGTTGGTTGGTTTCCCTTACTTGTAAAAGGGTGGAAGAGGCGTAGTCAAAACTAATTATGCCAAAGCATAATCTAATATTCAAGTAAAATGCGAGCCAAATTTGAGCTAAATCCATCCAGCCGTTAAGATTTGTATTCTGGTCAAACAAACAGAAAATGATTTTTATTAATATATACTGTCTGACCAGAATCATGTCGTTGTCGTGTCGCCAAAGCTAAATCAATGCAAACCTTATGGGAGGCATTTGTGAGTAAAAAACGACAACGACAATGACAAGATAGAAATATTTCTATTTCTATATTTCTTTGTCGTATATTTGACAACTCTCTCTTAAAATGCTGCCATATTTTTAAAAATTTTAAAAATCTGACAACCAACCTAGCGAGTAGAACAGTGTTTCCGCTTGCAAAAATAACAAAAGGAGTAGTTTTGAATTGAAAATGTAGTAAATTTATATAAAAAGTATTACGAAATGTACTACAATAAATAAATTTGGAGTAATTACAACTCCAGTTGGAGTATAACGGCAACACTGATGCAAGTTGTCAAAAAAATTAAATACAATAAGAACAGATTTGAAAATTAATAAACTAAAATGGATTTTTCTGAAAAATTAATAGAAGAAGTTCGAAATAATGATATAATATACAATTTAAAATCAAAAGAGTATAAAAATACAATAAAAAAAGAAGTCATATGGGCGGAAATTGCTGTGCGTCTCAATTCATCAAGTTTGTATATGTTTTTTACGAAAATGTTATGAAATTATTCTAACTTATTAATTACTTATATACAGTTGAAACATGCAAAAAAAAATGGAAAAGCTTAAGAGACGCTTACAAAAGAAAAAAGCAGTCATCCATTCTGCCATCAGGTAGCCAGGCACCAGACGCTATGGAGAAATGGATCCACTACGAAAGCATGAAATTTCTTGATAACGTAGAGTGCAGTAGAAGGTATTTTTTAAAATAATATTGTGTATATAAAATACATGAATATAACGAACGTTCATTTTAGGACCATTGGAAATGTGCTGTGTCCTCATAACAGCATAGAAGTTTTGTCAGACGATACCAACGATGATAACACTATAACCTCACCGCCTGCTAAAAAACGAAAGCAGTGCACTGAGATGGAAGATAAACTCACAAAATTTATTGAAGCTGCTGAAAAGAAGTTAAGACATGATGAAGAGGACTCTGTTGATGAACTTTTTTCAGTTCTGTCCCGAAAAGTTAAAGCGGCGAACTTAAGTACAGAGCAAAAAAATGATATGGAAATAAGTGTTACAAATCTAGTTTATTCAAAGTTAGCTGCTTTCAAAAATAATGACGAAAATGTGTTCATGGAATTTATACAACAAGGTTGAATGCTTACAAGTTTTGGTTGAAGTTTTTTTGCTTTGTACTTAAGTTCGCAATAACCATAAACTATCTCGTGTTTTTGTAATCAGCCTTCTTAAGATTTAATTTTCTTACTTGTTTGAGCTACGGACGTAGCAATTAAACAAAAACTCTTTTGTATTTGTTTGTTTCTTATTTTCAATATTCCGACTTAATTTTTAAGTTATCATCAGGATAAAAAATATATATATAGCTATATGATTGTCACCTGACAACACTTATCTGTGAGACAGTTTATAATCTTATATCCCCATAATGACTTAAAAATTAAGTCGAAATATTGAAAATAAGAAACATAAGCAAAAACCAAAGACTTTTTGTTTAATAGCTACGGCAGTAGTTCAAAGAAGTAAGAAAACATAAATTATCTCGATAAAAATGTGTTCATTATAATCTTAGATTACAAGTGTAGTGTATAAGACTTTATAAGATTTTGATTAAAATGTAATCAGGCAGGTTCTGCATTTCACTTCTGAGTGTAAGTTAATTGAATTCGATACATGTCTACATACCACTTTTGTTCGTTTTATATTAGTTTATTTATTTAATTTATTGTACTAACGAAAAAATTTATGTATAGACCACCAAATATCGAATTCAATTACGATTTAATTTCACTTTTACTACGAAGTGAAATGCAGAACCTGCCTAATTTAAATGAATTTGAAAGTTATTGAAATAAGTTTGTTTTTTGTTTTGTTTACAAATAAAAAATTTATTTATGGAATTACATATTTGTTTTCTGTATTGGATCTACTTAATCTAAAAATAATAGCAAATGTTTTTTTAAGTTTTAGTTGTATAATGTTTTGAAAAGTACTTGTATGAAAAAAGTTTTGTATTTTAAAAAGCTAAAGATGTGATAAAGGCCGGTACAAAAGGATATTCTGTAATCTATCACCATAGCAAAGTGCAATTTAAAGATAATTATTTAGAAGTTTTAGCGGATTAATATATGTATATTCCAGGAATAAAATAAATATTGAAAAGAAAGTTTAAGGATTGATGTCTTCAGAATCTGATAATATAATTAATAAGGCATTTAAAAAAAAGTAAACTGCTATAATTAGTACCAAATTGAATTAATAATAAACAGCAATGAAATATCTTTTGCAAAAAAAAAATAAAGTATTTATCTGGCTATGGTGTTCACCATGTCCTTATGCATTAAACGTTCACAGATTGCGTTAGATAATCTTTTAGAATATTTCTAAGGAGAAATGCTTCTTGTGACGAACGATTTGCTGATTGATGAATCATATTGGGTAAAAAACTTTCATTGCTGTTTATTATTAATTCAAGTAGGTCTGAGTTATAGTAGTTTACATCTTTTTGAATCATTAAGAAATTGTGCAACACCACAGTAGCCAAGATAATGGTGTCAACATTTTTGGGGCTTGCAGAAATGGTGGTGTGCAGAACTCTCCATCTATTTGCCAAAATACCAAAGGCTATTTCAATACTGACACGAGCTCTTGACAACGTTTCATTAAACTGTCTTTTTTCTGAAGACAAATTTTTACCTGGAAAAGGTCTCATTAAGTTTTTTTTAAGTGGGAATGCATTGTCACCTACAAAATAAAAAGGAAACAATGTTTCTGACAATGGCAAACATTCATCTGCTGGAACTTCTAAAGAATAATCTAAAATTTTTTTACCAAAACCGCTGCGGTAAAAGACTCCAGAATCGCTTTGGCTACCGATTGCTCCCACATCAACAAATGTGAAATTAAAGTTGGCATCGCAGGCAGCCAACAAGATAACACTAAATGTTTTTTTATAGTTGAAATACAGTGAGCCGCTATCCTTTGGACACACTATATTTACGTGTTTGCCATCAATTGCTCCCAGGCAGTGTGGCATTCCAGTTTTACTGTAGTAGTTTTGCGCTATGTTTTTCCAATCGTAGATATTGGGAGATGGCATATAGACCTCATGCAATTCATTCCACATAGCTGCACATGTTTCGTATACGATCTCTCGCGCAGTAGAAACGCCTACTTTGTACATCCATGCTAAAAGCTGGAATGAGCATCCTTGAGCGAGATACCTATAAAATAGTCGTTATTAAAACACATTTTTGAAATTTTTGGTAATATTTTTACAATATTGTTATTGAAAGGCGAGTTTCTGGGTCAATAGGTTTCCTCCTGGAGTGCTTTTGTAGACTTTCTTTCAATAGTGCCAGCAAAAGATTAAACCTTGGAACACTCATTCGGGACGCCTTGTAAAAGTGCTCTTCATCCATCGATTCCAGCTGTTTAAAGCAAGTTTGGAAGAAACCCAACTTCTGGCGGCTTAAATTAACCGGTCTTACCCACCATCTTCTCCTTCTCATCAATAAACTTGCTTTATAAGCCACATACGTGGTATATACCAATTTAACAATATGTAATAATTTCCTTAGCTGTAACATTTTTTAATTTCAAATTCAAAAAAACGAAAAATTTTCAAACGAAAAAAATGGCATGAAAAGCAAACAGAATGAAATGTCAAAAAAACGACAAAGACTAATTCTGGGCCAACTCTTAGCGTTTTTCTCTTTACGACACGACAACGACATGGTTCTGGTTAGACAGTTATTCTTAATTTTCATGAATAGCAAGTATAGAAAAGACACTCTGATTAAAAAAGGAGACAGTAACGTTCAATTCCAAGGTTGAAAGGTGGTTTCAATTCAAACAATTGAACTCATTCCTATATTATTGTAATCGGCATTGAGGAAACCAAATACAATAGGGTTATTCAAGGATTGAGAAAAAGTTATATGGGTAGTGCGTAACTCGATTAGTAAGTCAGTATGGCTTAGGGTATTAAATAATAAGTCCTCAGCATCACACGATGGACTGACTTGTAGGTCGTCTTAGGAGTTAGTAAGAATTAAATCTAGCTACCGCCCATTCTGGATTGGAATTGGATCTATTTGCTGATAGTCGTAACTAAAAATGGTTTTAAGTAAGTTAAAGTAGACTGCATTGGATTGATTTATTGGAAGCAGATGGTTGTCATTATTGTCGGTGATAAATTAAATACTGGGAAGACTAAAGTCACCTAAAATAATACCCTTATCTTCTATGTTCAAAGTGGCCGTAATTGATAAAAATATTGGCAAATATTAACTGAATTAGAATATTTTTTAAGCAGTATTTATTAATCAAAGTTTATAGCGCAATAGTAAATAAAAAAAAAAAGTTAAAGAATATAAACCATTTTTTAGCCATAAATGGATTTGAACCACTTTCAAATTTGACTTCTTGACCATTTATTTTGGAAGAACTGAAGAATTTGGATTAAGAAAATTTGTTTTTTGGTTCAACTTATACCAGTTAAGTTTAAATTAAAGTTCTTCATAAGAATATAAAAAAAAAGAACTGATATATCCAACATATTACTCATTTAAACTTAGCATGGTAAAGTAACCTTGGTAAACAGAAGGTATGTAAGGCAGAAAAATGATCATATCTCTATAGTTTTCTCTTGAAATACATAGGTTTTACAGTTTTAGCCTATTTCGACAAAGTAATTTTGACGAAACTTTTTGGTCTTCTTTGTTTTTCAAATAATCTTCTATAAATACTGTACAAAATTTTATACAGTGTGTCCCTTTTGAACCTCATCCAGCATATTTTTGGGCATTTTACAAGTTCTCCGTCGTTTTTTCCCCCCTATTTGATATTACCTGTTACATGGATATGTCTGTGACAAAATATTCTTGTTTCATTTCATATAAAAGAAAGATATTTGTTGTCTCCAATTCTTTAATGCACAAATTAATCTAATGCACAGGATTATATGAAAGTAGTCCTGTGCAATACATAAATTGTCCTTTTTCTTTTGTGGCGTTTCCACAACTATTTAGTTACAAAGAAACAAGCAACAACAACGAAACCGAAGCTGCAAGCAGTAACAGCATTAAAGCCAATCAATAGATGAACTGCTTGCAAGAAAAAGATTTAATTTTTTAAGGAAATGTCAATTGATCGTAGATGCATGTCACCTTAGACTTTTTTGTTGGAATCGGGAAGATCTTTCAAATGTTCATACATAATTTTCAATATATTTTACGAATTTTACCAAAAATTGAGATTTAAGCCAATTTCTCAGTCAATAACTTGTTCACTTTTATATAAATACTGATTTGAATAGTAAAAATTTCACATAAATCCGTTCAGCGGTTCTTGAGTTTAACGGCGACCACAAACATGCTAGCTTTTTAAAAATTTCATTTTTATATAAATAGATATATAGTATAGATTTTTGGAGATTGAACCTTTAATATCAATAAATAGTAGAAAATAACAATAATGGGGACATTTGAATTTTAAGTAGCGATTTTTTCACATTCAAAGTAAAAAATTGCTTCGGTTTTTTGTAACGTAACGCCAGCACATATTTTAGCTTATATCTTTAAACCCATAGGGTCGATTGTTGTCATTGGTTTTAATTAATATAGTGATATTTAATTACTATACAAATTTAAAAAAAACCCTTTTAAAAAACAAGAGTTTTTAATTTTTTTTTACAAATCGTACATAACGGCAGTTTAAAAATGCCCATATGCAATGTTTATTGGTTTTCACTATGTCATTTTCAGTGGTCAGTTTTTGTCTATCAAATTGAAAATGACAACATGTTGACATTTTTCCTGCATTTGGCAATGAAATAAATTATTAAAGTGAGCTAGCAGAAAATGTTCTAGAGTTTTATTAAGGTGATATTTCAGGTGATAAAATTTTGAGTCGTCAAAAAAATGACATAGTGAAAACCAAGCATAAGATAAAACATGTGAACATTTTTTTTAAATTAAAGTTTTTTTCTAAATGACCTTGTTATTTATTATGTTGATTTTATATGATTTAAATACAAATTCTAAATGTTTTATAGTTAAAAATCGTTTATTGAGCTTTAAACTAGAATTTGTATTAAAAAACAAGTATGATTTAAACTATCAAACATTTAGAATTTTAATTTAAATCATATAAGATAAACATTTTTTAAAATATTATAAAAAGTTCTGAAATCGTCGTTGGGGTACTGCGGTTAAATTATTCCTGCGGTTGCTATAATTCAAAGAAATATTTATTCTTAAAACTAATGAAAAGTAGAGAGAGGAAGTGAAAAAATAGTTTCATCGAACTACTTACTAATTAACGCTCAGTGCAAATCAAAGATGAAAACTTGGTGTGGAATGTTTTTTGATGAGAAAAGTTAACTTAAGATGAGTTCGAAAAAGTTTAAACTTAAGTGTAGCGAACACGAGCTGCAAGGATAAAATTTTATTTTTCTTTTTTTGCCTTCGTCAAACAAAACAAGGATAAACTTGAAATTGTATTTATTTTGTGTGGAATTTAGAACTTGTTCTAGCAGCTTCGTTAAATTGAGGCGTCGCCGGCGACGCGTAGAATTGTTTTTTTATGGATTTCTTTTCATTGCATTTCAGTGAATATCATCTTCACTGCTAATCCTTGATTTATATTCGCTGTCAGACAATAATTTATCACGCAGAACATTTAAGCTGCAATCAATCAATCAATTCCTGGAAAAGTGCACAAAAATGACAAACATTATCAAGGGTATTTGTTCGGTGTTGTCAGAGAAGTGTTTTTGACGGGGGTGGGGACGGGGAGACACATGGAGATAGCAGTTACGGTTGACAGACGTACTCGTTTTGTGTGTTTTTGTTTTTATTAACTTTTTATATTGAGTGGATGTTACGTTGAATCAATGTCTTGCCGTTAGAACAAACAATATAAAGCTATTAAAGAAGATTTAAGTTATTGTTTTGAAGTAAACAGGCTCACTTGATGGGCTTAAACTGTATTGAATTTCGTAAAATTGTAGCCACTAAATTAACATTGCCCAAAAATTTAAAATTTTTCAAGATTGTTCAAAATTATGCACAATGAGAGACACAGCTCAATTTGGTGGCCAAAACTCAAAATATCCATATGCTCCTTTTCATTTCTTGTGTCTTATATAATAAAAATATGTTAAATGTAAGATGTACGGGATTATGCTTTTTATTATTATTTAGTCAAATATATATTTTGCCAGGATTCTTCGTGTGGGGTTTTGATTACAAAAAAAAAATGTTTTAATAACAATATTATATTTAAAGTAAGGATATGCGGTGTTTTCAAGAAAAATTAATTCACTTATACCACGTGTACTGAAAAGTATTCCGTCTGGCACAGAGATGACGCCAAGAACTTAAAATCCATATGCTTTGTTTAGAGTATTAACCTGAACTAAATTACTGTTATTTAATCACATTTTATCAATGTGCTCTCAAGTTATTACCTCCGAAGTGACGCCACCTCTGTGTTTTTTGTTAACGCCACCTCTGTGTTTTTTTGTTTTTGGAAAAACATGAATATTGTGTTTTGATATAACATTTTTAACTGATGGAAAAAAAATACTCTTAAAACCAGCCCCGTATCTAGAACCCAAACCTGGCATGCACAAGCATCAAGATATTATTTTATCTGCAATCAAACAGTTTACAAAAAAAGTGTCGATGTATAAAAATCTAAATTTTTCATCCATTTTACTCGTTTTCATGAAAGTTTGGAATTGCATATAATATAAAAAAGAGATCAGTAAGTGTTATAAAAAAGTTGCACACTTCGATTTTTGGCATCATCAAATCTTCAAAATATTAAGGACTTATGATGAATGAATTAAAAAAAATTATTCCTTATCCCGTGGTGGCGGTTCAAAGAAAAAAAAGTCTTGCTTAAAACCTGACCTCACAGTGTTATCTGAAATCAAAAAATCCATGTGTTTTATTTGATATATATTTGATGATAGTTTCTTGTGTGGATAAACGAAAAACGAAGTTATATTAAAAGATATGCGATGTTCCATTTTTGACGCAGTTTTAAATTAAGAGGTACCATTTTCGAATAAAAAATCAGCCTGTAAGAAATCGTAAAATTTTTTTTATAAAAACGATCGTTTATCTGCAAGTGTTTATCATATAAAAGATCTCTGCAAAAGTTCATTATAATCGATGCATCACATTTTTAATTATGTTACGCACCGACTTCAAATGAGGCATTTTTCACATGGAGCAACTAAAAAGTAATGCAACTGCAACAAAAGTTGCTAACCAATTTATTTATACCGAAACCATTACATGAAACAACTTGTACTCAACAAGTTGGCAACACATTCGCAACCAGTTCTATGCAACACGGCTTGCTGCAATTTGAATCGGCGATTTGTTACGTTTGCGATTTGTGTTGTGTGCTACGAAAATAATTAATCAGTTAATAAATATGAAATAAGTGCAGGAAGTGGGGAAATATCCTTTTTTATTCTCAATTTATTTTTTATGTCTATTTAACAAAGCTTTCATTAAATAAGTGTCTGTGTTGTTGTGAATTTTTCAATGTTGCTTTGTACGTGACTTGCTTATCTGAAAGCGTAGGTGGCAAATCAGTTTAAAATTGAAGTGTTTTGAAACTTTTTAGGCTGTTGCGTTGTAGTTGCATTACTTTTCAATTGCTCTATGTGATAAAGGCCAAAGTAGTTTTGAAAAACGTTAAACGTTTGAAAAGCAATTTAAAGTATAATTATGATCTTTATACTCTCCAAAGATAGCTCTTTAAATGTAAAAAATTAAGTAATTATATTCACTAAGAGCTGAGAAAAAAAATCGCTAAAACCCGTTTTTTTCGACCTTGAAAAACATACACCTCCTTAAGTCTTGTTAAACTCTTCGTAATTCATCCGACTCAAAAGCCTCAAACGAAAGGGTGCGGAAGCGCTCATTGGTCATCGACATTCGATTAATTGTTCCAAATCGCGACAACGAAGAAAAGGAAGCTTCACAGCCAATTGCAGCCAATTGTTTCAATTGCTTCCAGCATAGCATACACATTTCAAAAAGCGATTTCAAAAAGCGATGAATCATGAAATGTTTGCAAAATACACATGTTTTGGATTTTAATTTCAATTTTATTTTTTTAAGAATGGCTTGGCTGATCGAATCTACCATTCTTCCAGCAGTTCGAATGGTTTTAAAAGTGATAACAACGTCAAAACACTTATTTAACAATGATAAGAGTGAATCTTCTTCATGGACTATAGCCGGCCATCCTCTACGCACAGGTTCAGGAAATTGAAGTCTTTACCGAATCTTTATCACTGTCAAAAGTATGCGTTGAAAGTTTTCGTCAGGCATGGCTGCACTATTTGTCACGTTCAAAACGCACAAGGCACAGGGTATGTTCAAAGTGCGAATGATATTTTCACTTCTAACTATACAGCGCTCAAAAATCGCTCAGATTTTTTGATAATACTGATATAAAGTCATATATACCTAAGTATTAATAGATCTATACAAGGAAATTTTTCAAATCGATCAGAGCATGTACACTGAATATTTGAGCATGCTTAGCATGCTCCCGATGTATGCATGCACGGTTTGATAAATGTTATGGCACATCTGCTCCAGCAAAGCAAGATTTGTAACTGTATCGCTAGGCTTGGGTAGTTCACGAACGAACTAGTTCAATTGAACTATTCGCACTCAAGAACTATGTGAACTAGTTCGTTGATTCTCGTTCTTTTAGTTCTTTTAGTTCAATCGATTTTGCAGCGAGTCAGATCGAAATGAACTAGAAAAAATTTTGCTTCACTCAACAATGGTTTGAGTACGTGCTGATACAGTTTTTCACTAATGAATGGTAAAAAAAAAACTTTTTTGCAAAAACAAATTTTTGTGGCAAATATTGTGTGGAATGCCCCATATGTAGTATTTTAACGTAAATTTCTTCTATGTCCGCAGTTAATAATTGATTCAGTCATATAGTTCGTTTCATTTTATAGATCTGATCATGAAAGAGCAAACAAAACAAACTAAAAGACCTATTGAACTAAAAAATACAACGAGCTAACATACCTAACTATCTAAAACACCAAACGAACTATAAGACCTAACGAACTAACAACATGAAAGAGTGCACGAAACGAACTAAAAGAGCGAACGAACTAAATGAACTAAAAGAACTATATGAACGAACTAGTTCATTAAACTCAACTGAACTAAAAAGAGCGATCTTTTTAGTGAACTAAAATGCCCAAGCCTATGTATCGCAGTACCAAAATGGAATTTTTCATGCGATTTCAAAAGATGAATGAAACATGGATAAGTTTTAGCCAGTTTTTTTTTTATTCATCGACTACCTTCAACATAGTAGAAAAAATCAAAAAAACGATATTACTGTGCATAACTAGATCAATGGGACGTCGAAGTCAAAGCAAAACGTCCACAAATGAATAAGAAAAAATTTGTTGTTTTACCACGCATACGACCACGGATATCTTCTGATTATCACTACGAGTATGTATAAAATACAATAAAATACAAAAAAATATATTATGTGTAAATTGTTAATTTAATAAACACTAAAAATTGAATAGTTTATACATAAAAATTTCAGATGAGCGTGATTTTTAGTAGTCGGGTTTTAGTTTTTTGAACTTTTTTTTTAAAAAACTAGTTTCTTAACCAAATTTTAAGTTTTAAGGAGTTTTAACTTAAAAATTATTTTAGTAATTTTTAATTTCTAAGGGAAATTTTAGTAATTTGGGGTCTCATCCATTGAGGTAAGAAAATTGATTTCAATGAATGAGTTCAAAGAACACCATTTAAAAATCAAAATAATTTTCCCGGATTACAAGCAATGCGATATGTGCAGGTACTGAGGTTATAAAGGGTGGTTAAATTATAAGGGCCGATTATGCATGTGAACCACACCTAAACGTCAAGTTTTTTTTTTAATTTCAGTTGACATTTCTCAATTTCAGATGAATTCAATTTGAACCATGGACATATACACAATCGAGCAACGCGTAAAAATTAATCAGGGATATTATGAAAATGGACGTTCAAATCAAAATGCATATCGTGCACTTCGTGATTTTTTCGGTCAATTTAATGGTCCAAATGTGCGTACAATCGGAAAAATTGTACAAAAATTTGAGCAAACCGGGTCTGTAGGAGATGTGAAACACCAGTGCATGCTCGTACAGCTCGTACTGCAGAAAATATTGCTGCTGTTCGCGATAGTGTGGCTGAAGAGCCGTCCACCTTAACTCGTCGTCGTGCCTAACAACTGCACCTCTCACGCTCGTCGTTGATGAACATTACGCATAAAGACTTGCATTTACATGCTAACAAGGTGCAATTGACTCAAAAACTAAAGCTTCTTGACCAATGCAAGCGTAGTCAATATTCAGAATGGTGGCAAGAAATGACAACAGTGTATGATCAATTTTCAAAGAAAATCATCTTCAGTTATGAGGCACATTTTCACCTCAGTGGATTCGTCAAAAAGCAGAAAAAAGCAGGCCGTATTTTTTCCAAAATAAGGCCGGTCAGGCAGTTACTGTGAATAGTGTTCGCTATTGTGAGATGATAACGAACTTTTTATGGCCCGAATTGGAAGATATTGATGTGGACGATATGTGGTTTCAAGGTGTACGTCGATAAGCCAGCAACAATTCAAGAGCTAAAGGATGAGATAATTCGGCACATTAACGGCATAGAACCTCAATTATGAATCAGCGTCATCGAAAATTTGGACCATCGGAAGGAGGTGTGCCGTCGAGGTCGCGGTGGCCATTTGGCCCATATTTTGTTCCATACATAACTAAACCATACCAATTTTATTAAAGTAAAAAGAAATGACAATAATCTCCTAAATAATTTGAGTTTTAGTCAAAATCAACATCGGCTTTTAAAATTTAACCACCCTTTATTATTATACTTATTTTGATGTAAGCTTATATAAGGATCTGAGGATATAAGGTGCATATGAAATAAATATTGCAATGTACTCTCTCTTCCTACTTTTCTTGTATGGTGCTTTCGGTTATAAGCAAACATTTATCTAGGCAGTTTTGTTGCCTTGATCACAAAAATTTTGGGAATTAATTTTAAAGACACTTGAAATAGTTTGCAAAATTGCTGAAAACGTTTTTATTAATTCCAAGTGAAGATTAGTAATAGACGCTGACTCCTTCCTATGTTTTAAGAAACGTCGAGCTTTGTTGCCATCGATACTAGTTCCACTACTGGCTTCGGTACATTAACGAACTAGGCTAGTTGATTGCGAAATTTATCTTGGATTTATCTTGTTATCTTGTGTTTTGGCTTGCAATTTTTTATTAGAAACAAAACATGAAACAAAGAAGAAACTGCAACCAATAACTGTTAGCTTATAAAAAATTATGTATTCAATTGATCTTCAATTCTGTGAGTGTGTACCTAATGGGTTACACGTTTAAGCACGTTGCTATTACTTGTGCTCTGAAAAATGCCTACATCTTCCAAAAAGGCAAAACAAGGTAGACGAAACTTATAGGACCCTTAGTTAGTAAGTCAAATAAAACAGAATGGTTGGTGCTGTTGCCGGGTGTTGCCCGAATTCGAAGCTTAAGTAAATTACTGTAAATTTAATTTTTTTATAAATATTTCTTGCATTCATTTTTTATATAATTTTAAAACAATCCACGTATATTTAAAATTTTTTTAATTTTTTGCACTTCATAACCTCTACTTTCGTGGCTCATAAATTCTTTGTTTTTATTTGTATTGACAAAATAATTTGTGAAATAAACTTAAATTTGTTTGCAATAAAAACATGTAAAAAATTTTCGATTTTGTAGTAACGAATTTTTTTTACTTTTGTCCAGATTAATATGTATTTTAAACCTGAGTGCGTTTGGTGCAAGAAAATATTGCCGGGTGTTGGATTCTCAATTAAGCATTTTCTTTATATTTTTGTGTATATTTTTTGCTATTTTAACATAGAAAAGAGTAAAAAAAGATAAAAGTATTGAATAGGATGTATTGTTGTGGTTTTCTATCTATATTATACAAAATGTATATTTTTGTTCTAATTTTTACTAACATTTTAAATGTTTTACATTATTTTGATTTAATTTCAAAGAAAGATTTTTATAACCCAGCATCGTTATATTTTTATAAATAACATCGATGCCAGAGCAGCTTTGAGGTAGCAGTGTTGAGAATTTTATATATTTTAATTACAATTTTTAAAGCTTGTAAGAATCAAACAAAAAAAGCCGTAGAAAAAAGGAAAATCAACTACAAGTTTTAGCTCTGTGATAAAAAAAATTATAAAAAATGTAATAAATGTTGTCAATATTAAATATTATTATAAATATTACATAAAATATTCATCTTATATTTTTAGTTTACTTTTTTAAAAGGAAAATTTATTAACTGATTATATTGTGATTCTTGCAAAAGAATTGAGGTAACAGTAGTGTTTATATGAAGATTTTTTTGCCGACACTCAGAAAAAACCCCTTATCTTTTTGGGACAATAAATTTCCATATTTTCGACAATAGCCATTTTTTCTATTTCAAATAAAATTTTCTTCAATTAGAATAAATTTTCACATATTCGAAGAAATATTTCTTCCCGTTGTGAAAATGTTAATATTGCATGACTCTAATTTCTTCCCTTGTGGAAATGTAAATATTCCCTGTCTCTAATAATACAGCATGTCTTAAAAATTAAATATATTATCACAATAGTATCAAATTAATTCCAAGGGTTTAAAATATCATTGTAATATTTGAACAGTATTAATATATAAAACAAAATATATTAAAAAATGTTGTAATCAATTGAGGAGTATTAAATTTAATACTTTATTAATTAAAAATCGTTGTAATTGCTTGTATTAAAATGTATTCCAAGATTTCTAACCGTGTAAAGAAAAATTAAACTTACAGTTTTCTTATTATGATTTTTCAATAGTTTACTAAGCGCACTATACAAGGTGTAAAAGCGAGTTGTCAAAAGTTCGGCTGTCAGATAGAAGCCACCAAAATTATACGTTATGGGAAATAAAATAAAAGTGGTTTTCACCTGCATCAATATAAACGAAAAAATCTGCGAATTGTGCAAGAGTTTTTTATGAAAGTTTTTTAATATAATCTTGCTTAGTATTGCTACATATTCATAATTCTTGCGTTGAAAAAACTTTTTCATTATTTTTATACAAACCATGGTATGATCCGATACGTGATATACGTTATGTGATATATTTTTTCCTTCAAATAAGTTTTATAGTTTTATTTATTTAATTGAACTAGAAAAATATGTTAAGTGTAATTTAGGACAGTTACAATCGAAAACTGAAAAAAATTTAATTATGCTTTGTATTATACGAGTATTTATTATACTTATAAAATTTCATCTTTTGTTAAAATTTTTCAATTTTTGTCACCAATTTTTAACTTTTGTTGCCATTAATAATGTTTGCTGCCATTTTTTTAAATTCAAATTAAGATCAGCTCTCAGTACTCTCACAATATAAATTTAAACATTTTTTTCTCTATTATGAAGGTTTAAGCGAATTTGAAGAACTATTTAATTTTTCAGTCGTGGTAGACTTTTTGGCGGAAATGCCCATATGGGACATTCTTTGTAAAATCAGTCAAAAAAAATATCGACCACCGCCAATCGTGCTGATGTGAATATGATAGTTTCCATACGGCAATTCAATACAAAAAAATTATTTTTCAAATTTTTTCCAATGATTATCTTTAGTGGAAAGCTAAGAAATATTTCTCATAAGGTCATAATGAATAAAAACTTATAAGGTCATAATGAATAAAAACATTTGAAGTTTTGAAAATCAGTAATGTAAATATCCATCACCAATTTTCGATTTTCAATTTCTGGGCACATCTTGGTTTTTTGGAATTTTTGGAACAGTTATGACTATTTTAATGTAAATTTAATGATTTCACTGCGTGCGTTTTTGTGCCTTTTTTCCCTCCGTATTTGATAATTTCATCGTTCTTCAGCAAAGAAAAACCTTCCTTTTATTCCGTCCAACAACATTGTTGAACAAATAAAAATGAAAAAAACTTTTTAAGTTGCCTGAAAAACTTTTACAAGCCACATATTTCTACATTACTCATACGCCATGTGAATCTACATTTTTTGATGAAACCTATGCTGACTTTAATTTATGCTATGTCGGCCTTTGTAGTCTAGTGATGAGTGTGCTAGAGTATTAACTCAGAGGTCTACGGTTCGAATCCGGATTCGAGCTTGGTTCTTTTAACTTTCTTTGTTCTTTACTACATTCAAGAATTATTGAAACTAAAACTCACAGCAAAATTGTGAAAAATGTGTACTTAAAGGACAGGAAAAACTCGATAATTCAATTGATTCTTCCTCTAAATATCTATCCTCTTCCTTTCAGGGCCTTAAACAAAAGTTGTTTGTGTATGGTGCATGCCTTGGATATTTGATATTTTAAAAAAAAGTTCGAATTTTTTTAGACTCACTTTGTCTATTTAGTCAGAAAAGTTGTTGATCAGAATAATTGAAAAAACTTACCACCATCCTTCCTTACTGTAATACATTGTTATTAAAATAATTTTTTAAGTTAACACAGAAAGCGTTCATATCGATGGCTTAAGGTCCAAACCAGTTTCAACAAGAAACCCAATATTTACAATTCAAAAACACTACACATACTTATCAACCAAATTTTATTAAAAACTAGCTGAAACCCGGCGCGTTGCTGCCACTCTCCCTATTCAAACGCCCATAAAATGTTATCAGTTAAACAGCATGTCTAAATTGAGGTCAAATACTGAATTCTGAGACTGTGCGACCTATATCCACAAAGCTATTCGATATAACAAATTTGGGTTGTATAGGAAGTGCCACTCTCTCTTCATCACCGCTAATAGAATGTAATCAATTAAACTGGATGTCTACATGGAAGTCGAATACCGAATTCCAAAACTGTGCGACATATAACTCCAAAACTATTCGATAGCACAAATTTTGATTGTATGGGAGGTGCCACTCTCCTTTTCCCTACGCCCATAAAATTTTTTGCAATGAAACTGCATGAGTACATTGAGGTCGAATACTGAATTTTGAGGCTGAGTTACCTATAACTCCAAATCTATTCGATATCGCAAATTTGGGTTAAACTGGAGGTGTCACGCCCCCCCCGACAAACTCTAAAAAATTTTATCAGTAAATCTGCAAGCGTTAATTTTGGTCGAATACTGAGTTCCGACGCTGTGCGACCTTGAACTACAAAGCTATTCGATATCACAAATTTTCGTTGTATGGGAGGTGCCACTCCCCTGTATCAAATGTAATCAATGAAACTGCATGTGTACATTGAGGTCCAATACTGAATTCCAAAGCTGTGAGACCTATAACCCCAATGCTATTTGATATCTCTTATTTGGGTTAAATTTGGGTTAAATAGGAGGTTTCACGCCCCCTTGTCGTACGCCCATAAAATGTAATTAATGAAACTGCATGTATAAATTGGGGCCGAATACTGAATTCTGACGCTGATATTCAATATCGCAAATTTACGTTAAATGGGAGGTGCCACGCCCCTCTTACCAATGAACATAGATTGAATCAATGAAACTGCATGTGTATATTGAGGTCGAATACTGAATTTCGGCGTTGTACGACTTATAACTCTAAAACTATTTGATAGCACAAAGTTGGGTTGTATGGGAAGTGCCACTCCCCTTTGCCCTACGACGACAAAATGTAAGTATTGAAAATGCATGTATAAATTTAGGTCGAATACCGAATTCTTACGCTGTCAACCTATAACTTCAAAGCAATACGATATCGCAAATTTGGGATAAAGATGTCACGCCTCCCTGTCCAACGCCCATAAAATAAAACCATTGAAACTGCATGTGTAAATTGAGGTCAAAAACTGAATTCCAAAGATGAATTCCTATAACTTCAAAGCTATTCGATATCACAAATTTGGGCTGTATCGGAGGTGCCCCTCCCCCTTGTCCACTCCCATAAAATTTCATCACAGAAACGGTAAGTCTAAATTGTGGTCGAATACCGAATTTCTAAGCTGTGCGACCCATAACTCTAACTAAAGCTATTCGATAACAACAATTTTTTATTTATATGTGGGAGGTAAAAGAGGGTATGGCATTGCCCCTTAAACCATCTCGTACTCAAAGCAAAGCGTACTTACAAAATTTGAGCTCAATCGGACCAATGGTTTCGAAGTATTTTGATATTTTCTTTAAAGTAGGCGTAGATGAATTGTGACCACGCCCATTTTTTCAAAGTTAATTATAGTTATCATACGAACTTATTTACCAAATTTTAATTTCATACGACCAAAACCGTCTTAAATACAGCATTTTTATTGATTTGTGGGCGACAAAAGGGGGTGTGGTACAAAACCTGCAAAGATACACACATGCAATTTCTTATGTGCACCCTCCACACAGACCCCAATCACCCCTGAAAATTTCATTGAAATCGGGCAAGCCGTCTAGGAGGAGTATGCGAACAAGAAGTTTTGCCACTTAATTTTATATATATAGATATCAAAACAGTGGGCGCAAAATTGGGCGTGGTCAATTTTTCTTTCAGTAAACACTTAAATTGGATTACTACGAACATTTGAAAAAAAATTATCCAAATCGGTCCAGCCGTTTTCCGATTTTAGATAAATTGAAAAAAGTGGGCGCAAAAGTGGGCGTGGTCAATTTTTCTTTCCGACAAAACTTAAATTGGATTACTATGAATATTAAAAAAAAAATTATCCAAATCGGTCCAGCCGTTTTCCGATTTTAAATAAATCAAAAAAAGTGGGCGCAAAGTGGGCGTGGTCAATTTTTATTTCCGTAAAAACCTAAGTTGGACTATTACGAACATTTTAAAAAAAAAATTATCCAAATCGGTTCAACCGTTCTCAACTGATGCAATTACCAACGAACGACATTTGATTTTTATTTATATAGATTATCAGAAAAACACTCATTTCTCAGATTTTTGCCTATAACACTCGTGCTAATAGAGAAAAACGAAACTGATTTTTTATATTTGTTCCCAAAATTCATCTAACATCGACAGTTGCAAATCCTGCATTTTTTCAATATTTCTCTGTGTTATTATTTCTTGCTTTTAATATTCTTATTTCAAAAAAATTTTGTTTGTAACCTCTGATCCTTTTTCTGGAGAGGCTGGAGCCCCAAAACACCCTTCGCTATGGACGTAATGACTTCTTACATCTTTTTTTAAAAAAGGCGTATTACTTACACAAATTTTGTACACTGAATATATGAGTCTTTTTCCCTTATTTTATGAGCTCGTAATTTAAATTTAACTTTTCTTATTATTGAAAATCCGAAAGCCCATTTACATAAAATTTCAAAGAAAGACGTAAACATTTTTTTTTTGGCCGCCATATTAAATCCTCCTTTTTGAATTTTAGAATTCTTACATCTGAATCGAAATCAGCGATCTTGAAAAAGTTTTCATTTTTATATTCATACAGAAACGATAAGATTGGTAAATTCTGTCCAATACTATAGTTACATAGAAATATAAAATATTTTTTTTGTTAAGTCGTAACAGGGCTTGCATCAATTTCGTATGTTATAATCGTAAAATAAGATATTGATTACAAATCAGTATTTTTTTAACAAGTTTTAAAAAATGTGTAGATACTTACATCATAAAAATTTAAAATCATAAACTGGTTAAGTTCCCAAAGTGTTAAGATAGAATTTTTGAAAAATTATTTTTGGATAATTTAAAAAAGCAAATCTTATTTGCTGTGGAAAAAAGCAAAAGTATAGTATTATTTTAAAGGTGAAATAAAATAAAAAATTAGCAATAGAATATCATATTTCTTAAAAAAAAACTCTGACTCAATAATAAGATTAATGGAAAATATATTCAGCAGTAGTAACGCCTGCCATACACAGCTCTTAAGCCAAAGTGCCAAGATCAATGTTGGTTGTTGGCCCTAAAGTTGTATGCCAAAAATAAGGGGGTTTCATCTATGGTATAGATGAAATGCAAGGTTCTACACACTTAAGTGAACAATTTAATTTAAGGAAAAATAAAAAAACAAAAAATACAAAGCTAGCTTAGCGTTTTGTGGAAACATAAACATGAAAGCAGCCAGACACGTAAGGAGAGCACACAAAGAACTAATTCCTCCTTCAGCAAGGCAGCTTTAATGCGCTAAACAGCATCAATAATGTGGAAAATCAGTTGAAGGAGCAACACAGCACAGTTGATGCGATATAAAAAAAAAACATTAAAAAAGCAAGAAATATTTAAGACAAGCACACAAGATAAAGAGGATGCATTAAAAAATAAAATATGACCGTCCAGTGAAGTAACTGCAAATCAGAAGTGCTGTTCAATGTCATCATTCCTACATAAATGAAGAGTTTTGCAATTTTTTTTATTTTTCTCATGTGCACATGAAGTTAAGTGCAACACCTAGTAGCAAGGTCAATCAAGCGTTCAGCTGTGAAAATGTGCGCTGACCTGAAGCAGTTGCTCACTTTCTGCAATAAATACATATATATATATATTTATGTGCATATAGTATAAATGTTATAAAGTTTAAAAGTGCAAAAAAACAGAATGAGGGGAAAATATTTTAATTCAATTTCTTTATCTACTTCCGAAAATATTTTTATATAAAAAAATATAAGTTTTAATTATTTTAAAATAGTTGATGGATGGTTAGTCGAAGAGTGAGGTATAAATTATGTAAAAAATATTTCAGGAAGAGCTTAAATGAGCATACAAATTTGTATTTCTGTACTATTATATACAATTAAAGTGAACATATTTTGTTATAAGAAAACTCCAAAACTACTGGGCCGATTTTTATGAAAATAGTTTTAAAATTTAATATTTGTACTTTTGGGGGGTATTTTCCTTTTCAGAATTTAAAAAGTGAGTACATTTAAATAACCCTTAACAGTCACACTTCGCTCCCACATACTAGCATCCACACTGTCAAATAAAAAATAACTTAACTTAAAATATCCCTTCAGAAAAGTGGGCCACTTTTTAAATACTTCTGAACTAGTTCCAAAAAAATGATTACTACTGGTCCCTCTAAAAAACCCATTAGATTGATCGAACTGACGCTTGTTGATGTCACAGGGAAAAACAATTGTACTCAAAAACATTAATTTTTCCCTATATTTGAACTAGTTCTCATTTGAACATTTCCATCCAAACTGGAAATTTTCGCTTAAGTGTGAAAGTAGATCTTAAACTCATTTAAGGCATTTATTTTGTATCTCATGCATGTATTACAAACATAAGTACATCACGTAATATATGATGCATTTCTTTGATTTTATGTACAAGTTACAGTTTTTTAAAATATAATGCAAAAATTTAACTTTGTTGAATTCCTTAAATTTATTCCTCGAACAATTTGAAAATGAAAAGAATTGACACATCACGTGTTCAAATTTAAATAATTTTGGACAGTAGAAATTTTGACAAGAAAGCAAAATTAAATCAAAGTGAATTGATGTAAGCTAAAAGTTATTTGTTCTATTTCATAGCAAGTACAAATTGAGCTAAAAATGAACTAGTTGGTTTTTCCAACTAACTCCAAAATAACAACTGGGATCGTAAAAAGTAATGGTAACAGTTTGTTCTAAATTTTTATAAAAAATATATTTAATATTATATTTTTGTCAAACTATAATATTAACACACAAAAAGATGGATCCAATTATTTTATACTTTGAATAATATAAATCTACCACGTGCGTACAAAATATACTACATAAAAAACCATTCTTACATATATTTTGTTGAAAAAAAATTTATAACAATAATTAAAATGATACTATTAACTTGCCTTTTTAATCTTCTGAAACGAAAAATCCGTTGATTCAGAAAAAAATAATATTTAATTGGCTGTTGCGGCCAAACTGGGGTAATTAAGTATCCTACCTTCAAAAATTCATCGTTTATAGCAGTGTCGGAGTCGGAGTCCGAGTCGAGGATTCGGAGTCTGTAGGAATTCTTGTCCAAAGGAGTTGGAGTCGGGAAAATGCATCAGCCCGACTCCAACAAAACAATCATAAAAAATAAATAATATTTAGCATAATTTAGTAAATTTTGTTTAAAACAGTATAAAAGCAGTAAGTTTTTTAATTTGGTTCACCCTGTGAAATTCTCCAAAATATCCGCATTAAAAATATAATACTAAAACTATCATGACTGAAATGCCAGTGATAGCTTGAAACCGGAATTTAAACATTTTATTGTATTAACTTTTAAGAAAATAGCAAAAATAATGTCGATAAAGTCAGCATTTTTTGACCATTTTACAATTACACCTGATGGAAAACATTACTTCAGTCAGAGTTATTTCAAATTATTAAAAATTGTTATTAAAAAATATTAAAGATTTTTTTTTAATTATTTGGTCGGAGTTGTAGTCGAAGTCGGAGTTTCGATATTTATAGGAGTCGGAGTCGAAATTTTTTGGTCCGACTCCGCAGCCATGGTTTATAGCGCTACTTATACTTTTTTCTTCCTTCTGTGCACCGCGTAAGCAACATACATTTCTCGAAAACCTTTTTATGGTGCGACAAATATGATTTTCGTAGTTTTTGATAACTTTAATTAAGTTTAAAAAGGCCTGAGGTACATATTCACCCCTTGTGGCCGCTAAGGGTTAAAATGTTAAATTATTTAAAAAATCATCCCAGCTGCCACGATTTGCTTAATCGTTGTCTTATTACGCGTTTGTGTTGCGAGAGTTTCAATAAACTCCATGTTGCTCTATGCTACCCGCTGTTTTGCTCAGCCTCGAGCAAAGCGACAGGCGAGGTACATATAAATGCAGAACAGACGTGGTGCTCCAAAAGAAAAGAAGATATGTTTTATATTTTGTTGGACATGTACTGTCTTATTGATATTGATAAAAAAACTGAAGCTGCTAGGACCATACATTTAAAATATTTTAAATATATAAAAAACTTATTTTTTATACAAGAAGTTGTTTCAAAAATGAGACAATAACATGCAAGTTCAAAGAAAAAGTGGTCAAAGAAACATACACAAGTAATCGAGATAAAACGATTAAAATGTTAAGAAAATTCTGAAGTGGTAAAAATATTAACAAAAACAATTTGTGACATTATTGTAAAAATATTTTTCGGAAAGTTTTCTTGTGGCCGTTTGCTAGGACAAAATTGAGTTTACTTTAAGGAAAATATAATTTAGGAATGACATGTCAATCTATTAAGTTTTAGAAATTTATTACGGAGTGTTATGATGCTCCTAACAATACACCAACTAATATTATCAAAATTGCTAAAATCCATTGCGATATTTCAGATGGTATATAAAATAGATTTTTTACAAAAAAATTTATAAATCAAAACATTTCTTTTTAACTAAAAAGTGTTTTCAGAAACTCTGAATTCTCCTAAAGTAATAGCCTTATTTAGGTGATTGTCAACTGTTAATTAAGGGGACAGTACACACTTGGATTTTTCAAAAATGAAATTTTTAAAATGCAATTTTTTTAAGAAAAGAACAAGATATCTTATTGAAGCTTAGATAATTATTTTTATGTAAAAAAAAAAATGCAAAATAAAATTTTTTTTTGATTTTTCCAGATTTTTTTTGGAATATAACATCAAAAAATTTTTGCGTGATTTTGGCTCACTGGAACGTCTGAAAAAAATAAAACGGGGTTTTAATCAGCATCAAAGCAGCTATGGATTGAACTAAAATAATTTTATTTTGGCTAAAATTGACAAAATGTCGGCGTTTTTTCGAAATTAGCCAATTTTTGGACCAAAAATTCCCTTGGAAACCAAAAATACTTTACCGAACTTTCTATCCATAGTTCAATCTGTAGACTTATATGTGTACAATAACATATCAAAACTTCAGAACGATCAATGTAGTAATTTTTTTATCGCGCCCGCCAACTCAAAAAATGTGATTTCTAGAAAAAGCGCTTTTAAGTTTTTAACACCGACTATACGACCTTGACGCTCTGCGTTTAAGACCTTCTCCTTTTAGCATAGAAATAAATTTCTAATTTTATACCATTGAAAATAGATTCTTTGAGGTCTTTTGAACAAAAATCAATCGTACAAAAAATTTTCTTTTTTGAAAATTCAGGTGTGTACTGTACCCTTACATAACAAGCTAGTCTTTTATGTGCTATTTTTTGCTCCATGGAATTGGAAACTTTCAATATGTTTCGCAAAAGCATTTTTTGTGAATAATTTTACTGGTGTTTACAGTTTTGTCAAGTAATAAGCTTTCGATTAAATTTAAGAATAAGAAATCTTTACAGGTTTTGGTGAATTGTCAATCATCAGAGTCAGGCTATAAATATAACAGAGAAAAATAATACACATATTTAGTTATGGTTTTTGTTTTGATCAACGATTTTTCTCTGAGTTTTTAATTAAAAGTTTGCAAACCAAGCAAAAATAATAATATTGCGCATCCCATCAGAAATACATCGCATACTTTTTCCGCTAATGAGATCGACTTAGAAATAAAGTACTCGAGTTTTAACAAAAAAATCCAAAAAATTATTTCTAAAACTAGGAAAGGACTAGAAAAAAGTAGGACATAGCTCAACTTTTTGCCAAATTTGTCAGTAGATTTGCACTGGAGAATAAAAATTTACTTTACCGGTGCACCGCATCATTGTCTTAGAAGCTGCGTGAAACGAAAATGAAAACGTTGATATGTAGATATTCATTTGCAGTATGCCTTGAAAACAATATTCGGTGCGATAAACTCCCATATAAATCTGATGTTTTAATATTCTTCATTTTATTCAATACACGGATTTTAGAAAAAAATTAAAATGTTCCAACATTTACGAACAAAATTCTAATATTTGATAAAAAAATAAAACAAGAAAAGAGTTTATTTTCTCTAAACCAAGATTTTGGTGTAGGTAACAAATGGTATACTTGCTTAAAGCAAAATAAATATTTGGTTACTGAAAATAATTTATATGTATATTTGAGCATTCTAGTTGAGACAAATGATTATTTGGTTATTCTTATCAAACAAAGCCTTTTCGAATTTAGAACTATTAAAAAACTATATATTTTATTATCTATTTTCTTAATTTTAATTTATTTTACGAGTTTTTGTTTCATTACAATTACGGTGTAATAGAAAATTGGTGACCGCAACATTCCAAACTAAAAAAATCTGGATCTCGAAACTGCGACGTGATCCAGACGTCCGACCCCCTGCAGTGCACTCTTACAGGTGCCTGCAAACATGATCTTTTAGAAGTATTCTAGACAGACTTGTTTTCTTTATTTTGGTTAAACCGTGTAAATATTATTAAAAGTTTTTTTAAATAAATTAAAATTATTATAATAAAAAAAAAAATAATTAAAATAATGTATATCAAATAAATTTCTAGTAACGTCTGGTTTGGTAGATTCAAATAGATAACTGTTTTGACTGAGCAAATACGGGTTTATCCAGCTACGACAATATCTTCGCACTACGAGTTTCTCTTCTTTTCTTTTTTTTTTTGGCTAGAATTTGTTAAAATCAATAAACACATTTATTTTGGGTAGGCTTTATTTATTTAGCATAGTTAGAATGATCCGTGCGAGTCCAAATATGCACCGTTTTGTTCGATAAAGCGTTGCCATTTTTAAGGTAATTGCATTATGCCTCTCTCAGAAACTTTCGTCTGTTTTCATTAGTCAATTTTCATAAGATTCTCTTAAGCAAATGTTTTACAAGCAAAATCATGGGACATAGGCAGGAACAGATTGTAATACTTGGTACCAGATCCAGCACCAGCTCGGCATAGAAGCTCGGTCAAAGTCCTTTCCAGGGCAAAAATGGACAATATGAGAAGAATGTGATTGTTGAGAAGGCTCCTCATGCTTTGACTGCTGTTGATGAATACCATCCACCATTGAGCATATGGTACAAATCAGACAGGGATAATATAGTAAAGTCTAACTCAATAGATAAAGTTTATGAATTCGATTTTAAAAAAGCTGACTTTTTGAAGTTGAGTCATTTACTTCAAAGTAAACTTCATGCTATTTTAGAATATGTTAATAATAACACTCTTGATGATTCAATTAATTTATTTTATATGGAAATCTTTGCTGTGTTTTCTCTGTCCGTGCCATATAGCCTCAAATTTACGAAAAATTGCGCTTACCCCTGCTACACAAGGGAGTTAAAGATTCTTCGCAACAGCAAGAATAGGGCATGGAAAAAATATGTCTGTAGCTTAGACTTGAACGACCTAGAAATCTACAAGCGTTTGTTTCTGGATTTTGAAAATTGCTCAGCTACCTTATATCAAAATTATTTAGACAGTATTAAGCTGAGAATATTGTCTGATCCGAAGAAATTCTGGGGTTTCATAAACACCAAACAAAAATCTGATGGATTCCTTTCATCATTTAAAACCTCTGACGGATTTACTGACGATCCTGTCGTAATTTGTGGTCTATTTGCCAATCTCCTTAAAGAGTCCTTTTGTTCAGACTCTTTCAATCCTGATGAAGAGTACTTTGAATATATGAACTCTACACCCAGGGTTTCGTTGGATTCTATATCCTTTACTTCAGAGGATATTTTAAAGTATATTGGATTGATCGATGAGGATTTTAATGCTGGACCTGACGGAATTCCTGCCGCAGTGTTAACACGATGTGGTTCCGTTCTAAGTCAACCACTGTCCATGTTATTCAATAAATCAATTAGCGAAAGTATTTTTCCACTTTTTTGGAAAAAATCTTTTATAAGTCCTATTTATAAAAAAAGTTGTAAGAACGATATAAACAACTACAGGCCTATCGCGAAACTCTTGTCGATTCCAAAACTTTTTGAGCGCCTCGTGTATGATCCTGTGAAAATTCACTGTGGGAAGGTCATGACAACTCGTCAGCATGGATTTGTTACTGGCAGATCCACTCTGTCTAATCTCCGCGATTTTACAACGTTTTGCTTAAATTCATTTTATTCAGGTAACCAGGTCGACTGTATTTACACTGATTTTAGTAAAGCATTTGATAAACTGTCACACAACTTAATTCTATTCAAACTAAAGTTAATGGGTTTTCCACAATTTTTTGTAAGCTGGATTCAATCGTATCTGACAGAGCGATCTTATCAAATACGATTTCGAGGCGTATTGTCAGCTGAATTTATTGCTGAATCAGGTGTTCCTCAAGGTAGTCACCTTGGTCCACTTCTGTTTATTTTAGCCATTAATGATGTAACCCACATAATCAAACACTCTCATCTACTTATCTATGCAGATGACATGAAAATATAAAGACCAATAAATGCTAAAGACAATTCAGATCTGCTCCAGTCTGATTTGAAATCCTTTGAAATTTGGTGTTCTAAAAATAATATGTTTCTAAATCCAGATAAATGCCAAACTATGACCTTTTCGCGAAAAAGGAATAATTTAATTTTTGATTATAAGATAAAAGATTCTGCTTTAAGTCGTGTAGATGCTGTCAAAGATCTGGGTATATGCATGGATTCTAAGCTATTGTTTAACGTTCATATTGATTACATTTGTAAAAAAGCATCTTCTATGCTCACGTTTATGAAACGCTGGGCCAATGAATTTAATAGTATGATCACAACTACAACGCTGTATTATGCAATTGTGCGACCTCACTTAGAGTATGCAAGTCAAGTTTGGTCCCCAAGTTACAATGTACATGTTGAACGTATAGAGAGAATCCAAAAACGTTTTGTTCGGTTTGCTCTAAGGGGCTTAAGTGCAACGGACACTTTAAACCTTCCTCCTTATGAGGATCTTTTAAAACTATTAAAAATGAAATCTTTGAACGAGAGAAGGAAGTCTGCAGATATCATCTATTTACACCAACTCATAACTGGTGTATTCGATTCACCAGAACTCCTAACTCTTATAAATTATAACACTAACCGTAGAAGCAGTAGAAATGCTAACAATTTAATTTACTTACCTTTAAGTAGAACAAATTATATGGCTACTGCTCCTTTACATCGCATGAGTACCTTTGTTAACAACTGTAGCTTTTTTGATGTTAACTTATCGAAAGGTCAACTCAAAAGTAGATTGAAAACTGATGTATGATTAGATCTATGTAAACACATAGTTAGTTGTTATGTCTTGTGTTGTCCCTGAGCCCAACCCATATTATGGTGGGTAAATTTTTCTCACTTTAGATTGTTTTGGACCACTCTTATCGATATCATTAAGGCTATTCACAGTTTGAGCGTACTTTTAACAAATCGTATTTATATCATTTGTTATTGTTCAAACTGTGAGCACCTCGCCATCTGACTGTCGTATAAAAAAATTGTGCAACCTTGTGATGTATGTGATTATGCGGCTGTAGACAGAGCATAAAAATACGAGGTACAAAAAACACGTCCAAGGGCTGCTTTTATTTACGCGTGCCTGCGTATGTGCATTTGTATGCAAAACAACAACAAAGCAAAATACGCTTTTGTAAATTAGTGTACAAATAGCAAATCGTACAAATGCCAGACCAGCGTATTCCAGCGCTGTGAATGGCCTTATTGAGATGTTTTAATGTTATTTGGGCTGGTTCTTAAGATGATCTAATGCGGAGAAAGTGCGAAAAAGCTGTAGTAGCTGAACTCTATTGTTATTGCATGTAATATATTTAAATTTATATTTGTTTAGGTCCGGACTAAAGGTAGATGTATTAGAATCTCCCAACCAAGCTCCCGGATCATCTGGCGAGTTACTATCATTGTGTGTGGCTTGACGTTGCTCTGATGAAACACAATTCCTCTCCTATTGGCCAAAGCTGGTCGTCTCTGTGCAATTACTTCCTTCAGATGTTTCAATTGTTCGTACAGGTTTAAATTAAGAGTTTGGCCATAGAAGATCAGTTTCTAGTAGATGACTACGTGGCAATACCACCAAACAAAGAGGAAGAAGTTCCTTGCCTGACCACCGTTTGCACCGTTTGCTTACCGCAATTTGACCTCGATGTTTTTTTGCTTGACGTTGTCGTAAGTGACCCATTTTTTATCATTAGTCCTTATCCACTTCTGAAATGGGTCGATTTTTTGTGATCCACCAGCTATTCGCAAATGTAAATTCGGTTTAAGATGTTCCCGAGTAAAATATATTACCAGGCGAACAGTGGTCGATCAGCAGTTGAACATGCGCCTCTACCTACAAGGGTCGAACCTGACCTTAAAATAATCCAAAAAGCCTAGCGGCCGAAAGTTGGGTCGAACAACGGCCGTACAATGATTAAATTAAGTTTATCCGGCCGCTGTACCCACGCTGTCACCACGATGCCACTAAACTTTTCAAAGCTCTTATTTGACAGCAAACGTATGCGCGACAATAAAAGCAAAGATCACTCGACAATGCTTATGTTGATATTATCGACACTTGTGTGTGGTGGAAAATATTTTTTTTAAGCTACCCTCCAGGAAAAATCGGAAGGTTTCCATCTAAAAGTGATAAAGAAACATTCCCCACCGTATCTTTTGAAAGCTTAAGGGTAGTTTTGTACTTATATTGTTTCCAAACCGTATCTTTTGGAAGCTTAAGGGTAGTTTTGTATGTATATTGTTTCCAAACCGCTTCTTTAAAAATGCATTTGGAAACTTTTATTTATTGTCAAGCAATGACAATAGAAAATATTAATATCATTGTTTTCTAGCCGCTTATTGTAGAATTTGATAGTCTAGTGGTAGCGCGCTTGACTGTCGCTCAGGGTTCCCGGGTTCGAATTCTGACCGGGCATTTTCATAACAAGGGAGAGGATTGTTTCCACATTAATTCTTAGAACAGGGAAGAGGACTGCTTGTAATTCGCTTTCTAAGACAGCGGAGAGGAATGTTTCCACATTCATTTTTAACACAGCTGAGAGGAATGTTTCCCTCTAATGACATGCTATGTAAAAAAAGCAATGGAGTGTGCAACAAAGGGGAATGCTTCCTACATTCCATGGAATGTTTCCTGGTAACATCCAGGAATGCTCACATTTCCTGGAGGGTAATTAAAAAAAAGCTGCTAAGTTTGTTTTCTGCTACATGTGATGTACGGCCACTGTACGCACATTGTGCAGCCGAGATTATTTGAAAACGGCCTCTGTACGGCCGCTGTATTACCCTTGTACAGCAGCTGTTTTGCCAAAAAATCCTGCAAACGACCCTTGTACAACCCTGGCACGGCCGAAAAATTTATTTCTTTAAGGCCTTGTTCGGTCGAAACTGTCGCAAAACCGTCCGATAAGTTTTTGAGTACTAAATCTTTAACGCCATCCTGGTTTGCGTTTCTTTATCACACTTATACAACTCGAGAAACTGATAACCAAAGTAATCTTTTCGAAAAATAATCTATTTCTTTCTACTGACCTTTATATTATTACATTACATTATATTATGTAAAATCCTCTTTTTAAGTGGAATGTTATTTAAATCTGTTGATCTGGATTTTTTTTTTGCAATTTAATGTGTCCGGGACTCCAAAAAGATTAAGAACCACTAGTAGATTCAAAGAGAAAAATTTATTTAGAGCTAAAAAGTTTTTTGCATTTAAAAACAATAAAAATCATTATATCATAACACTGGCATCATTTTCTTTTTCAGAATGTTTTTTTTTTTAAATAAATATATGTAATTTGATGTCATTAGCATGTAAGAGCCACTACTGAAATAAATAAAAAAATAATAAATAAGCACTTCTGGGTTCTCTCTACTGAATTATGACAAATTTCAAACGTGCACAAAAAAGTAGTCGCAACTTTTTTGATAGCTTATGCAATTTTTTGTTATTCAAGTCAGCACTAATTATCGCTGCATTCAATTAAAACTATTAAGCTGCATCTCGTGCTACGCTGCTCTCTTGGTCTCTCTCTCTCTCTCTCTCTCTCCCTCTCACCTTATCTGTCTCACTCGCACACTTATTTCCTACTGCTTTTCGCTTGCTGACTCACACATTGACATCACGTAGAGTTGATTAAAAATTTTCTACGCTTACTTTACTACTTTACTACGCTTTGCGCCACTTGCATGATTTCACTTAAAGTTGCCACGTTTTTTAAGTTTTCACCCATACTAATTTGTTTGCATTCTGTACCTTTTGCTCTTATTTTTTTTTCTAATTTGCAGCCGTAAAGCTTACTTCCGGTGCAATTTATATCAAAGCTGACAGACTTCTCATAATTTCGTGAAAAAAATTAGTGACACAAGAAATAGTAGTAAAAATGGCGAAAATCCCCGGAATTCTGCTTGATAAAAATGTATTTCTGCTTCTTTAGCTGCTGGATATCCTCTTCGCTTAAATAGAAATGCGAACAGTTTATAGAACACACACAAATGCACACCAACACATGTTGGCTTGTTTTAAGCACTGCTGTTCATAATTTTTGATTCTGTACTCCTTTCAGATCCTGTGTGTTTTATTTTTCACATCCTGCCGGCCGTTGGCTTAGGTAAGCTAGCTGGTATTTAAACATGGCTGCCGGATGTCACGTGCACATCATTTATAACAATTTTTTTCTTGCAACGTTTTTTAATTTGTTCCTTGTATCATATTACGTTTTTTCTTACTTTTCTGTTGTTGTTGTTGTGTTGTTCATAATTATAACGGTGCAGTATAAATTAGTAGAACAGCTCAAGGCGTCTGCCAACATGAGTTGCCAGAGTAGTAAAAGAAGCAAGGAAAAAACAATCAGGTTCTGGCTTCATAGCTGGAGCTACACCATGACAAGGAGATTTTTTTGCTCTTTTTTCATAGGTTTTGCACTCGCCTTTGTTGTTGATGTTGCTGACGTGAGGTCAAAATTTGTCGCCTCCTGGCTATGGCGTTAATTGTGACAAGTTGTCATCCTGGCAGCCTTAGTGTTGGTCGAATTACTAATTCGTATCAAAGCTAATTTGTCTCAAAAATATGTATTTAACCAAAAGTTACTTAAGCGGGTGAGGAATAGTAAAATGACATTTGTAGACAATTTGATCTATGAGGTAAAAAATGTAATTTAATAAATTATTTAATCATCCACAAGTAGCAATGTACTGTTATTAGGCATATTTAAAAAATTTAATAGTTATGGCAAAGTTTTAAAAAGTAAAGATTTCAGGGAACAAGAATTCTTGTCTACAACATATTTCATAATTATTTTAAAATGAATTAGTACAGTAAGAATAACTTACTTTATATTATGTTAAGAATGCAATTTCTTGCATTCTTATAGGAAACACATTCTAGAATGATTTAACTGCATAAAAAGATGTGATCAAACTATAGAACACCATCAACATAACAAGATGCATTATTAAAATTTTGTTGTTTTTTTTTTAATAATTAATTTAATTAATTTTTTTTCTATAAACAGCTTCAAAGTGGTTGATTATAGGATCAATCAATGGACCACCACCCTTTTTTTATTCCAGTAGGTATGGAAGGAGCAGATAATCTAAAATTACTCATTGTTAATATAATGAGTTCCACTCAACTAACTATTTATATGGTCAACATATGTTAGTGAAGAATTTAATACAAATCTAAGACCAGCAACTTTATTTACAAATCTAAGTAAAATATTGTCAAAAAAGATTAGAGGAATGCTTTGCAAATGGAGTGCAAATTGTTTTTAGATATCGGTTAAACAAAAGATTTTACAGGACAAATTTTGACCTGTCATTTATAAATTCTTACTGAATCTTTCTTCATCCGACAGCACAAATCAATAAACTGACCAATACGTCTAGAGGTCACAGTTCAATTTAGGAAGACCAATTATCATATGTGGAGAAATCCTCTAAAATACTCTCGCAAACAAAGCTCGCATGGGCTATCAAAAGCTTCAAACCGTTAATTCGCCAGGACCCGACGGTATAACTCCCATTAAAATTAAAAAGGTCCTATATCCTCGTAACTGAGTGGCTTATGTTGATCTTCCACAGCTGCCTAGACCTTAATTACATTCCCTAACATGAACTTCATTCCCTTCACTTGAGATTTGAGATAAAAAAGGAACCATTGTCACTGACGCAACATGCTAACACCAAACACAAGGCCCTGACAACAGCTGTGCATTCCATTGTTTCCATCATTGAAAAATCCCTCTATCAGAAGAAATATATACAGGGTTGTCCATATTCGAAGCGCCCATCTGGCAACACTAACTTTCCGAAGTGATGCCAAATGAAATAACCGCCATTCCCACCGAAATGTTGAAGAAAACCATAGAAAATGCTGCAAAACGGGCACAATATGTCGTAGAGGCCAATGGCGACCATTTACGAGATATCATATTCAAGAAATAATGTAAGCAAATCTACTTGAACCCAATTAAATGATATTCATGACGAACAGACAAAAAATTGTGGTTTCTTTGATTTATTTAAAAAATAAAATATGGCTTCGAATATGGACAACCCTGTAATTATAGTTGGTATTGATATAGAAGGGACCTTTAACAGCGTCGAAGCAAGAGCTATCACAAATGCGCTTAGCCAGCTTGGGGTGGATTCTGCACTGATAACACTAATAAATCAAATGATTGTTGATAGATTTATAAGTGTACATTTTGAAAAGCATCCACGCTAAGATCTGTACCTAGAGTAGCCCCTCTAAGAGGGGTTGAACTGAGAGTCAGACTGGAACTAAAGGGGTGTAGGGTAATAGTTTATGCCGATGACATTGCGATTGTTACCTCTGGAAAATTCATATCTACTCTTCGAGATATTATGCAAACCTGCCTTAATACTCTAGTAAACTGAGTTATCACTTATGGGCTCAGCGTAAGCCCAAGTAGAATTGAGTTAGTGATATTCACTAGGAAACACAACTTACCTCTTATAAGTCCCCTTAAACAGGGAAACGCTTCTCAGGATAAGCAAAATACCTGGGACTCATACTGGATAGGAAAATAACTGTAAGCCCAAACTGCTCGAGAGATCCAAAAAAGCGGATATTGCCCTTTACCCATTTGCAAAAAGGCGGTGAGAAGAAAGAAGGGTCTACAACCAAGTGTTACCCACTAACTATATGCAGTTGAAAAATTTTGCTAAATGGTGCTGTAGTCTGGTGGCAAGCACTCGACCAACCGACTCACCTCAACCTTCTCCGCAAAGCTCAGAGATCAAGTGAACACTGCATCAGTGAAACTCTTAGAACCACTCCGACAGACGCATTCGACATTATGCTTCACCTGGCCGAAATAACATCTAAAACAGATCTCAGCTAACCCAGATCTCTAAATAAGATGGCAAAGCAGCTTAGAATCTTTCTATGCTGGATTTCCAGACAAAGAGATATTCTAAGTTACTGCAAAGCAAGCTTAGAGCTTTCTAGGTTAAAGAGATAAAGCAAGCTTAGGTACTCCTCTCACGACAGGCAAGCTCCTTACACATGAGAAATCCTGCAATAAAACTAATAGCAGATGGTTAGCAGGAAACAAGTGTAATATAACGCTGCATGTCTTTTCCAAACTTACCCTTAAGCGTACAGTAGAACTCATTTCCCTTAGTAGAGACCACATAAGCACCATCATAGGGGTTTCTACAGGGAACTGCCTGATTGGCAGACACGCTCAGAGGTTGAAAATCCCCCACAACGACTTCTGCAAAAGCTTTAGTACATTTCCTTTGCACTTGCTCAGAGCTGGCTCAAAAACGCCTTCTTCACTTGCAAGGTGCAAAGCGGGACGATTAAAAAAAATACAGTGAAGCGTTATTTTATGTACTGTTTTTTTAGTAATTAGTTATACAGTTTACATTATAGAAGTGAAAGTTTTTAAAATTAATAACAAGGGAGAGTTTTGTGAAAGAGACAAAAAGAGAAATAGAGAGAGGAAGAGAGAGAGAGAGAAAGAGAGAGAAAGACGCCATCTCAAAAGAAATACTATATCTAGTTTGTATAATATATTTTCTGTTTATTTAATATTTACACTTCCATTGGTTGGTACTTCAATTGATAATACTGATATTAATGGTTTGTGATAACTAAAATATAAGTTATATGTCCAGGAATCGCTATTATCGAAGTGAAAAATTGCATTATTTTTTTGTTCCGGGTCTGTTTTTTTACATACATTTTTATTAAACAGGTCACTGAAAAAGCACTTATATCTTCCACATTAGCATGAAATTTTTTTTGGGTCTTGAGTTGAACATTAATAAGTTGAAGGTAATTGATTAAAAATAGTTGCCTAAGATAATGAGACATCTAAACAATGCAAATTTGATATATTATTAAACTCTCGTATAGCTCTAACCATTGGAGAGTTGGAAGCATAATTAGTTCTATGAAGTTGAATATTGAATGGTGCACTATTTTTAACATTCTAGAGAGAACATAAAAGTTTATTTGCTCCAGAAGGTATGGGGAATCTGTGTTGCCAGAAATAATATTGTAAATCAAAAGAAGGGACAGAATAGTCCTTCGATTTTCAAGAGATTTTAAGTTAATAAGGTTGCATCGAATATCATAGGAGGGAAAACGTTCACTAAAACTAAAAGAACGAAGTGCAAACCTAAGAAATCTACGCTGAATACGTTCCAAGCGATTAGCGTGAGTATTGTAATACGGATTCGAAATAAAACTCACATACTCAAACTTAGATCTCACAAGACTTGTGTAAATAATTTTAAGCGTATATAGATCTGAAAATTCATTGCTTTTGCGTTTAATGAATGCTAATTGCGAATAAGCTTTTGGAATTATGTAATTTAAATAATGTATAAAAGGTAAACTTGAGTCAAATATATCACCAAGATCTTTAATCAATGTGACCGATTTCAAATTGCGATTGTTCAACTTGTATTGAATCTGGGGCCTATTTTTTAGTTTCGAGTAGGAAACTTGGAAACATTTATCTATGTTTAAAGATAAACGTTTTTAGAACACCAAGTATACAGATTATTTATATCAGCCTGCAAAGCATTCATATCATTCTGGTTTTTAATTCGTGAAAACATTTTTAAATCATTTTTAAAACAACAAAAACTTTGATTTTACAAAACAGGAACTAACATCATTAATTAAAATTATAAAGAAAAGTGGTCCTAAGATGCTCCCTTGAGGAACACCCGAGGAAGCTATAGACGGCTCAGACAAAGATTCTTCAATGCACACCATGCATATTCTATTATTTAGGTATGACTTGACCCAAGATATGAAATATGAATGGAATTTTTAGTCAATTTTTCTCAAAATTGCTTTTTAAACACTTAAAAATTAAATATATAAAAAATTTGTCAGAAAAACAAATTTTAAACTTCATTTCGATATATAAAGCATAATGGTCTTAGCAGAAATAAGAATTTTAAAAATATTATTTTTAAAAAAGACAACTTTGACGGCTTGTCATAATGAAACGGTGTCTTCTATTTAAAAAATTCCCTTATATTTTCTTCACCCAAGATTTTGCCTATTGAAAGCTATAAAAGTTATGGGAAAATTCAAACATCGATATTTGGGATATTTGGCAAACAAATTATTGGATAAAGAGCCCTTTTTGGATTTTCTTTTAGCTTTTGATAGCTTTTATTCTATGTCTGGGTCAAGACAAAGAGAATACCAAATTTCTTCTTACCAAATTTCATCAAAATCATTTTTTTCGTTATATTCAAAATTCAGATTTTTACCACTTACCCGCGGCTTTGCTCGCGATACGTAAAAAACAAGCGCGTCGGAAGCTAAATTCATCTGGGGGGGACAGTACAAATGGGGGGGGCAGTACAAATGGTGGTGCAAAAAAAAGTTCACCAACATTTCTTCAAAGAAACATGAATGTGAATAAACAAATTTTTTATTTTAGTTTAAAATAAAAAAAAATATAAAAATATATAAAAACTATTAAAATTTCATTATTTTAAAAGTTCTTCCAATTTCGATATTAGAGATCATTCTTTAAAAGATCTTTCATATGGTAATATGAAAATATAAGAAATAATGGTTGCTTTTATAAAGCAAGACTAGGTATATCTTTACATGGTTTAAATGCAATTAGGTACAAAAAGTTATATCAATTTAAATTATTCCAAAATGTTACTTTCTGTCCTTGCGAGAAACAAACTCTTTCACCACCTCCATCGAATTCAATTCTTCGGTTTTATCTTTGTGAATGTGTATAAGTGCTGCATGAGTGAGTCGTTTCTGTTTCATAGTTGCTCGAAGATACGTTTTAAGTCGTCTTTGTGCACTAAAAGAACGCTAAGATGAAGCTGCTGATGCAGGCACAGTCAAAAGCAAAGCAATAAGTTTTTCAACTTAATTTAATAGTTTTTTACAGTAACCGAATTTTTCGCAAATTGGGATACAATGCCACTACGATTTCAAGGTGTTTGGCCAGGCAATTGCTTCAGCAATTTCATCTGCAAAAAAGTCATCTGCATAAAGATCAAGTTTTGTTTTTAGATTTTGTTCAGAAGGCACTTTTCCGTTGAAGTCTTCGATTACAATATTTTCCAACGATTCCAGAGTGTCAAGATCTAATTAAATGTACAATAAGATTTACAAAGTGCCAGTTTACACTAGCTTCACTCAACCGACTCACCGAATGTTAAATCAAAGTGAGTCCGTTGAGTGAAGCTGGTGTAAACTTGCAAAAATAAAAAAAAGTAAAATATCAACCTGTTTGATCGAATCTAGCCGTTATCTCATTTGAGAAAAGATCTAAAATTTCGAAATAATCTTTTCGTAGCCGATCATATAATGGCAACTGTACTGAAGGAACCGGATTTGATGTTTCTTCAAAGCGTCGAGGTGGATTTTAATCAGCTAATTCACAGTAGGGGCTTTCGCATGGTGTAAAACATTGGACAAACATGGCAGATTGTACAACATGTAGTACCATGCGCAAGCTAAAACGATAGTCGAAATTTTTGGTTTTTTCTGCCGATTGTACAATATTGTTCAACTATGTAAAGTTACTGTTCAATTGTTAGGGCATCTAAAAGTTGCTTAGCTACTAGCCGGATGTGTTCTGCTTGAGAGCTTGCAATTAATGATGTTGCTTTAAAAGTTGGATCGTTCGAACGCTCAATCAAATAGTCATATTAGTTTTCCATCTAACTTATCGTACAACATGTCGTCCAATATGGAAAGCCCCTAAGAACATGTCAAATTTTTTCTTACCAGAGTTGCAAAATTAACAAGCATTAAGCTACAAACTTAAGGGTGCTTTTAAACTGAAGTGGTGGGTTTGCAGTAGAAACTCTACATTTTGTTCTATCTTTTTGCAAACACAGAGAAAGAAAATGGTTATCCGCAAGCATGCTTATGAAGAAGAGAGAAAGAAGAGGAAAATATATAATACAAAAATATTATCGTTGTAAAAAAAACTGATATTTTGAATAACTTTTGAAGTTTTCCTTTTAAATTGTTTATCTAGCTAAAAAAGTGGGGAAACTGCCCCCTTGCCCCCACTTCCGACGGCAATGGTAAAAAATGTTTCTTTTTATTTTTGTTGAAACAGCAAGTAACGCAAATTACAGCTATAAATGTTTTAAAAAACCTTCAAATATTTCTTGCTATTATAGAAAAAATGTTCCAGCAAACAACGGCCTATGTAAGAAAATTCCATAACTTCAAAGTCTCTACCTCTTTTTAAAATGAAAATAAAAAATTAAGAATAAAAGATGATGTCATTCACAAGACGTTTATAAAACCATTTTAGTTATGCTTAATTTCTAGGCAGGAGTTTTCTCAAAACAAATTATATCAGCAAGCGTGGTAGATATAAGTAAATTTATTATCAAAGTGTGGCTTGTACTGTTTTGACTTTTAAATATGAATTTATTGTTTGATTTTTAATCTTTTAAGAAAATAAGTGCAGGGTAATAATACAAAAAGAATTTTAGGAAAATATAACAAAAAAATTAAATTTTAAACAGCGGGTGCACTAAAAGATTTATTCGCAGTAACTTTTGACTCAACAAAATAGTTTCTAGGCAAAAGAGATGATTTTTTGTAAAGTTTCATTTGCTTAACACTTTCGCGCGATGTGACCCACCGGTGGGTCACACAAAATTTTCATAAGGGGCCGTGTGCACCACCGGTCGGTCACGGTGTAGGTATTTTTGTAAAGAAGTTTTTAAGTGGCCACCGTTGGGTAACGTGGCACTACATTAAAGTAAGTTTGTATGAGGTGCCATGTGACACACCGATGGTCACGCTCTAAAACACATAAAAAACATCACAAATTTAAAACAAAAAATACAGCTTAACAATTATACACATTGTTGTATCCACTAAATAAATGAAAGCCAAGTGTTTTATTACTAGATACTTATTTATTTTACAACTTAAGACTAAATGTAAGCAAGACTGAACCGCATGTACAAAATCTGACGAGAGAATGCCTAAAATGCCAAACGGCAATGCGCAGCGTTGCCAACATATAGTTCACTGCTTTATACATAGCGTTACCATCGTTTGGATATAACATCTCACCTCGCCCAATAATATTCATGGGTGAAAAGAATTTATTTTAATTCACATTTGAAATTAATTTTAATTAGTTTTAATTATACAATACTTATTCAAATCAATTCAATTATATCAAAACGAACCCGGTGGTCAAAATTATAATTATAATAAAATAAAAATAACATTAAAACTATTAACAATTCATTTCATAGGACTTACAAATCTACGTATGTATAAATCTAATAAGTGTTATGTTATAAGACATGTTAATATTGTAGTCGTGAAGGTGCTTTACGTATGCGGTTTGACCTTCGAATGTCAGTTGTTTTTGATTCTGTTTGAATTTCGATATCTTTTGGTTTTTCATTAATTTCAGCATCTTTGAGTTCTAACTCCTTATTATCAGGACTTCCAGTGACTTCTAAATTAATTTCATTAGCATTAAAATAAGAATTATTTCCTCCATTGAAATCGACAAGGCTGTGATGTGGTGCAACCGGAACCCGTACGCAGGGACCGACTGACCGCAGTTGATCCTGGTGTCGTTTCCATATGCGTCCATCGTCTAACCTAATCAAGTAATGTAAGGTGCCCATAACCTGTGTAATTTCCCCAAATTTCCACTGTAAATTGTATAGATAATCGCGAGCTGCAACTCTCTCCCCTACTTTAAATTTTGCTTCTTCAAACACTTGATTCTGATTTTCTTTTCGTTTCTGAGGTATCATAAGATCCATTCGAGATCTAGTCTGTCTGCCAAGCATTAGAGAAGCAGGCGATTTTCCAGTGCTGGAATGAATGTTTCGACGATAGGCCATTCAAATTTTACATTAATTTGATTTTACTTCTGAGCTCCCGCAATTAATTGATTTTAATTTATCTTTAATTATACGTGCATAGCGTTCTGCCTGGCCGTTTGTGGAAGGGTGGTATGGCGCACCCCTCTTATGCTGCACACCATTTACTTTCAAAAAATTTTGTTATTCATGGGACATAAACTGGGACCCGAAATCACTTACTACCACTTTGGGTAATCCAAAACAACAAAATATTTCTCTACATTTCTGAATAGTTACTTCCGCCGTCATATTTTTAACAATATGGACCTCAATGGGCAATGGGCATTTGGTATACGCATCGACTAATTTTAAAAAATTTTATATTTTGAACGGTCCAGCAAAGTCCAAATGAACCCGGTCAAATGGTTGATTTGCTGGTTGCCAACAATGAACAGGAGCTTTTAATGGATCTGGACGATACATCTGGCAGTTTGTGCAATTTTTTACCATTTCTTCGATATCGCTCCTATTCCTTTCCACCAGCAATATGCCCTAGCTAGCTCCTTCATTTTTGACATCCCAAAAAGGGCAGTGTGCAATTCCTGAAGAACTTGTTTCCGCAAGTTTCTTGGCATATAAACCCGAAGTCCTCTTAAAAAGCAATTGTCTTGCAAAGAAAATTCCAACTGGTCTATACCAAATCTACGATTTGCGTCTACTAGCTTGCCTTCCTTCAATGCTGAGATCAAAACTGATACGTCTGTATCCACCTGAGTAGCTTTTGCTAGTTCCTTAACCATCAAAGGTAACGTTTCTATGGCTTGGATTTCAAGAACATCAATTTCTTCAATGTTTTCATACTTGTTTGGAGACGGAAGTCCTGACAACGCATCTGCATTTCCTTTTTCCGAGGCTTTTCTAAAACGGATCTAGTAATCAAATGATTGTGAAAAAACAGAATAATGCTGCATTCTTGATGCAGTCAGAGTTGGAAGCCCCTTATGCGGTGAAAAAATTTGACATAATGGTTTATTATCTGTCAGCAAGATAAATTTCCTACCATAAACGAATGTATAAAATTTGTTTATATTTACCAAATATAATTGCGTAAGCTTCACGGTCGATTTGGCTATATCTCTGTTGTACGGCTGAAAGTGTTTGTGAAGCATACTGCATTGGCCTTTCAGTCCCGTCGGTATAAACATGGCTAAGCACTGCACCCACCCCGTATGGCGAAGCATCAGTTGCAAGAACTAATGGTAGCTTCGTGTCGTAATGTGCTTATACAACTTCGGATTGCATGTGCTTTTTTACAGCTCAAAAAGATTCTTCACATGTTTTGTTCCACACGAAAGGAACATTATTTTCAAGTAAATTATTTATCGGGTAAAGCAATGTGCTTAAATTTGGCAAAAACCGGCCATAATAACTGATCAGCCCTACCATAGATGTAACCGCGTCCTTGTTTTCTGGTCAACGCATTTCTTGTATAGCTTCAACTTTTTGTGGCATCTTATGCATTCCGTTCTGATCAATTACGTACCCACAGTATTCAATATTCTTAGCCATAATTTCGCATTTTTACTTAAATCTTTTGCTTAAAAGCAAATCAGCAAAACTTTGCTCAATCACGCTATGATTTTTGAAAAAGATTGCTAAATTGAAATCACTCATGTATTTAAGAAAAGCAAAATTATATTAAATTCAAGCAAATATTTGCAACGGTTTTTATAAATTCAAATAGCACATATTTTACTAAACTCAAGCAAATATTTGCCGAGTTATTATAAACTCAAATAGTAAATTTTTAAAAAATTCAAGCAAATTTATTTTAAACACACGAGCACACGTTTATTCTTAATGAAGAAACTTAGGCGACGATTAGTTAAGAACTGCGATGGTCGAATGGATAAGCTATTAAGGATAATGGTAATTTTTAAGTTCAATTTAAATTTTACAATTATTTCACTTCAAAAATATGCTAGATTTCAGCAAAAACTAATCAAAATTTGCTATTCCAATAACTTAGCAAATTTTTCTTGAATTAAGTAGAAATTAGCTTGCAGAAATTGCAGTTTATTTTAACTTAGCAAAATTTTGCTTGAATATAATCAACATTTTGCTTAGTTAATATAAACTGGAATATCAAATTGTGATTAGTTTTTGCTGAAATCTAGCATAATTTTGAAGTGGCTGAGAGTCAGGCGCAAGCTTTGCTTAACCACAATACAAATTTAGCAAACAGTTTTCTCCGCGTACGGATACCCATACAATAAGCATTTTTTTATGTAAAATGTGCGAATATAGTACATTGGGATGGCAAAATTTCTTTAAATCAGTAAATTTTGAAAAATTCCCGTTATTTTGATATTAAACTTATGACTATATGTCAAAAACTGTAGCTTTTCTCAAAACAACGTATTTTTGTATGAAAAGTCAAACTTAAAATAGAAATAGAGTCGTTTTTATCTCTTTCTACGCTCATCTGAGAACGAAAGCGATTTAATACCACAGTTTAGGTCAAAGGTTACAGTGAAAGTATCGAATTTCGATAACTGGCGAACTCTAGTTAGTATTAAAAAAGGTATTTTTTAATAACAAATATTTTATATGAGTTACAAATAATTGTTTTCTTGTTATTTCTTAACTGAGTCAAAAGTTCTTGACTATTATGGAAACTTCATTCCTATTATGTGTAAACAAGTTAAATATAAGATGGTTTAATGATAATATTTAATGGTTAAATGCAGAAAACAAGAAACAAACACTTTTTTTAGTGTTTTCTATATATCCAATTTTGAGCCCACTGTGGAACGGTTTGGCACACTCCCATTGACCTGAGAATTAAAGACGTTGGTTTTGTCATCAAATGCATACTTTAGCCGCTACCCGCAATCAAAATTTTGAAAAATAAATTTTACGCCAGATCTAATATACATGTGTATATTATGCATATATACATATATAAACATATATGCATACATAAAGATGGAGCTTAAGAATTTTTTAAAAAAATTTGAAGTTTGACTTCAGTTGTGTGGTGTTTAACACACTCGTAGGGGGTGACCCACTTTAATGTACCTTTCTTGTAACTTCGAAGTCCTTCTAAAAAAATGTCTCATGAGAAAAAGTGTGAACGCAGTTTGGCTATTCTTTACCTCTAGAGCCACATGAATATGGTTACGAGATTCGAAGTTTTTACTTTTCTCTAAAAAAAAAGATAAATGATTTTGGGTTATAATCGGGCTCAATGTCACTTTTTAATATAAAAAAATTTTATTTCTTTTTATATAAATATTTTACAATTTTAACAAATTAAAACAGAAAACTAAAAACTTACATATTAAACATTAAACATAAAGCTTAGCCTGATTATAACCCAAAATCATAAATTAAGAGGTGGAAGAAATATCACATTAAATATAATAAATTTAAATAATTACTCAAAGCTATTGGAAACCAGGCCTTCATTCCTGATTTCTTCCTCTATGATTTAAAATATGTATGTTATTCATTGATTGAAGTTTGAACATTGAAAAGAAATACAACTACTTTATCTCATTAAGGGAAAAACATTTCTTTTTGATGATCTCATATCATTAGTAATCAAATTTTAGAAAAAATTAATTTCCAGTTACTTATACTATATTTAGAAATTCTGTTACAATTTTTTTGGGTGAGTCAACCTCAATTCGTTCATAAAAGCAATATCTAATAGTGTATTAGTACCTGATTATTAGGGCGGATCGATTTAAAATCGCCCATTGCTCTGTGAAAATCGTATTCTAGAATCAAAATAAGAAACTTTGCCCGACGAACTATACCTCTAAAACACAATACCTCTAATGCACCAACTTTTCCGTAGGGTCAAATTTTGAAAATCCCTCTTTGACCCATTTAGAGTGCCCCAATCAAATCCAAATGTATTACCGACCACTTTTAACTTTGGAGGGCCGATCCACCCATGCCAGTGGCACACCCCCTGGAACCCTCCTGCGGTATTCCCCATGCAAACAAAGCTCCCCATACAAACAAATGTTCCAGGGGATGTGCCACTGTCATGGGTGGATCGCCCCTCCAAAGTTAGAAGGAGTCGGTCATACATTTGGACTCGATTGGGGCACTCTAAATGGGTCAAAGAGGGATTTTTCCTCTCTTTATTTTCTTATCCAAGCTCAAACTTCAAAAGAATTATTAAAAAATCAAAAAATCTTTGCGCACCAAGAAGAAAAGTGCCAGTCACTTTTTAAAGAAAGTTAATTTTTCAATATAACCTTAAATTGTAAGTTTACCATAAATTGCAAGCATTACCCTTTTATATTCGCTTTCCAACTTGAGTAGCGAGAACTTTAAGAATGTGTTTGAGAGTACAAACATTGCCTTCTACATGGTTGCCATCCTTAAGCTAGAGTGTCACCATAAGGACACCATTGCACTAATCAAATTAATCAAATTGCATAGGTAATTTGATTAATTTTTGTGGCAAAAATTTATTTTTTGCACTTCCAAGAATATATTTTTTGTTGTTGGTATTTGATAAAAATAAAAACAGCAGATCAAACAACGGCAAGTTTTGTTTTTGTTAAAAGCAACGGTGACTGCTTAGCAGGTGGTCAAAGTCATTGTTTATGAGCAACGTGTTGAAAGCAGTATACGCAATTAGGTTATTCACAAGGTGTGCTATCATGTCATAATGTCATATTGTCCTAAGATTTTACACCAGTCTAAACATTTTATTGTTGCCCTCCATATAAAAAAGTACTAAAATATTACAACTCTGAAAGCTATGTTTATTGAAGTGTCGTTATCAAACAGCTGTTTCTTATTTGCACTTATTTATCTTAAAAAATTTCGTTTTAAAATTTTAGGACAATATGACAATATGGCATGATAGCACACCTTGTGAATACCCTAAATGATTTTTTGTCGAATTTTGAAGCTGTTTTAAATAATTAAAAAACAAAATTAATTTCAATAAAATAAAGAAAAGAAAAGTGATAGTAAGTGGTTTATGGTTTAAGAGAAAGATTTTATTCAAAAAGTTTGTTGTTTGTGAAAACAACTCATACTTCTGACATATAATTAAAGTTATTTTTCTTAAAATTTAATTTTGGATAAGTTTTTAAAATTTTGGCTGTATTTAACCGCTTTTAGACTATCAGAAACGTATAAATTGAAGAATTTTGAGTTTAATTCGCCAATTTCATGTTGCGATTATTTGCGTTTATTGATAAATACTATTTTTTCGTAGGCAGCCTCCATTTGCATAATAGTTTACTTGCGAAAGTTTGGTTCAATAAGGAAAGAAGAAAAGAATGTTGCTGTTTACAATTTTATGGTTGGTCAAGTTAAAAACAGAAATACTTCGATTGAGGAATCGGCCTCGTTGAAAGATAAAGTGCGAAATTTTTGTAAGAATTTATCAGTGAGATGGGAGAGTTCTCACAGGAAGATATACGTCTTTCAGAATCAAAACGAAGTCAGGCTAGGCACTGAATTTATTTTGGCAATTAAAAAGGCTTCAACAAAGTCAACTACATCTTAAATAGGCCGTCAAAAGAAAGAGTATTTTGAACAAATCAGAATGAACAACGAGGAAAGATGCAGAGGATCTCTCAAAAGCTTAATGCTGTGAAACAGAGTTTCTAGTTCGTGCATACAGGCACAAGTGCAATATAAAAAATTGCAAGTTTTAACAGAACACAATCTCAAGATTTTTTTAGAAAAAAAAATAAAAATTCAAGACATTTTTGGGAAAAAATTGACCTCCAAGTAGATAAGTAGATAAAACTGGAGGTTTTTGGAATAAAATACCATTCTTTACACTACGGTACACAAAGTGTTAACTCACTCAAAAGAAATCATTGCGAATACTATACTTCCAGCATTCTGTTTCAAAGTAGACGCTGCTGAGTCCCGCAACTGCAAAATATAAGTTCGATAGACTGAATTATGCATGCAAACCTAACCGCAAAAACAATCTTTCGGATGTTTTTAATAGGGCTTTAGACGTGTCTGATTCGCTCATTTCATCAATATGTTTGAAGAGAAGAGTGGAACAGAGAAGACGTATTCAACTTCCTCGAGAAGTTCTTGAGTTCTGTGCACTCCAGAAGTATCTGAGGATTTGAACGAGATTGCCGATGAATATGAAGGACATATCTTGGACACGCTATTTAGCACATTTCAAAACACAGTTCAGCACACATTTCAAAATTAATTTAAAATAAATCACTTTTGATAATGTATTGTAAAACTAAAACTAAACTATTGTAAAAAACTTAAAAAATTATAAAAAATACTAGTTGTTTGATAGTTTAAAATCGTTTATTGAGGTCAGGTTAGAAAAATTTATTGTTTTAACGATTTTTTCCAAAGAAACAACAACAACGTCTGATGTTTTCCTTTTCATATTGAAAACGTTGTTGTTGTTGTTTCTTTGGAAAAAATCGTTAGAACAACTAATTGTTATAACCTGACCTAAGGCTCAATAAACGATTTTACAACTCAATTAAGCTCAATAAACGATTTTAAACTATCAAACAACTAGAATTTGTGTTTAAAATCAAGTAGAATTTGTATTTATTTCATATAAAATCAACAAATATTAAGAATTCTTAAATTATTAAGAATGTTCTTCTTCTAACTTTTCTACCAGCTAGTTTTTTCATAAAACGAACATTTTTTTATGTAATAATCCTTTCAGTTGGTCCGTGATTGCGTTTTGCCACAAAAATGGGTCAAATTACCTATAGTGTTTGGTAGAAACAGCACTTCGATCATACACGTCTTGTCCGTATCAACAATCAAAGAAAGAAATAATCTAAAGTGTATTTCGACCCCTTTTCGCGAAATTATCGTATGTGCCAAAAACCAAATTTTACAGAAGAGCATTTTTTTATTCTTTTCTATGCTTTAACTTGATATATCAAAATAAAGTGTAGATGTGCTTAGATAATTAACTAATATAACTTAATTTAAAATTTTTTCTGTGGACAAGTTTTTATTTTTCGAAAAACATATTTTTTGGCACCTAAGATAATTTTTCTCACAACATTTTGTAAGTGTGCTATTAAAAAATGGCACTTAAGGTAACGTTAAAAACAGTTTTGAATTATGCGAAAAAAATTAAGGTTTCATTCGAATTTTCTTTTTATTATTTAAAAGGATATTAAATAACATTTGAACGAAGAGTACTTAACAAAAGAATGTTTTAAATATCCAAAATAAGTAAACATAAGTTATTTAACCTTCTTTGTCGTTTATATATCATTTAACGAGTCTTTTACTCTTAAGAATTGTTTAAATAATCATTGCGATATTTTGATAGAGTAATATTTTTTAACATAAATCTTGCAAATCTTTAAATTTTTTTGAGGATCATTAAGGGCCAGTTCTTCAGTGCTAGCATAAACCTTGCTTAACTTGAGATTAGTCAAACGAAGTTTAAAATTGATCTGAGTCTAACTAAGGAATCAATTTTTCAATGCTTGTTTGAAAAACATGCAGATTAGGGATAAATAATATGGTAACACTTGCAAACGTCAAAAAGTTATTGATATTTATGTTGATTTTCTATAATATAAATACAAATTCTAAATATTTGATAGTGTAAATCATTCTTGATTTTAAATGCAAATTCTACTTGTTTGATAGCTTAAAATCGTTTATTGAGCTTTAGTTATTGATAATTTTTAACACTTGATAATAAAAAAAACTCACTCAGCGGAGACAGCATTTGCCAATTGTGTGTTAAAGTTTGAGTGAGAACTCTTTGCAATTAAATTATTTATATAATTTCGTAATAATAATGAAATTTAATAATATACAACTTTTCTGACGTTTAGAGTAAAAACACATTCAGAGAAAAACATAGCTCCCAAAATATCGCTACCATTTTAGTTTACAACAGTTGAATTCGCTGAATGCGGAAATTGTCAATTGCGTTTAACCTTAGTTTAAACTTAAATCAATATTCACTGAAAAACTTGCTTTTTGGTTTTAACGAAGTTTAAACAGACACAGAATTAAACTTGCACTTAAAAACGGGCCCTAAAATTTATTTTACAACATGCCTAGCATAAAAGCAAAATTAAAGTTGTTCAGAGTTTTGAAATGGAATCTTTTACAATGCCCACAGATAAGTCAAATTGATTTTAAAATATACACAAATGAATTCCAGCTTTAAACTCGTAGTAACCTATTTCAATGAAATCGTATCCCGATGGGTTAGTTCGTGCATTGCGAATAATTGTGGGCTATTCACTAAGCGCACAGGAGGAGCGATTTCGTTCAAAAGATTGTATTGTGCTATGAACAGAATCCACTAGCATCATTGCATGACAGGAAAGTAAACACGCAATTTTGATTTTTTCAATGAAGTTTGAAAAATATGCCAACTGTCACAATATAGGCCCCTATTTTGTTTAACAACTCAACTTATTTGACTCGATTCAATTAATTTTTTTTTCATATAACGTATTACATAAATTTGAGTTGAACCATGTAGTTTGCTTTAATCTTTTAAAAATTTTCAAGCTACATAGTACAATCGGAATGTAGCTTGCATGTTTAAGTAGTACGAAAAAAAAATTTATTGAATCTATTTAACTTAAGTTGAGTTGTTATACAAAATAGCTGTCATTCGCTGTCTGCCTTTAGTTTAGCAAATTTCATTGCATCCTCAGTTACCATCACGCACACCTTAAAAACACACCTTAAAAACAGTAAAAAACAGTAGCCATTTCTAGTGCCATTTTTATTAAATTATAAAAATTATAATAGGCGTTCTTGCGTGAGTACAAAAGGGTTATATTCCTTCCGACCGGAGTATTCAAAACTTTTTGCAAATGGACGCTGGCGCATAAGTAGTTTGAAACATTTTTGCTTTCCTTTTGATCTCTTAAAAAAATAGCTCTGACCTCATCAAAGCCTAGTTGACATAACCACATTGACATCTCATAAATATGAACCCTAAAAGGCAGCATGCAAAATGTTTCTCTTAAACTTTAATATTGCTTTATCTGTAAGTAACGTTAAAGCGAATAAGGCATGGTATGAAATTGCCTCTTAAAGTATTTGTCGTAAAAAACAATATTTTTATTGCACTAACTCCGACCTTTCCTGATATATAAATATGATCCGTTACAAACAAAATATGTGCAGACTTAACATAAGTGTTAATTTTTAAAATTTTTCCAAGGATGCAGTCTTGTATCTAGAGTAATTGCAAACAATGTGGTGTATAAATCGTCCTTGTATCATATATAGTTTGGGAGTTTTTTGGTCGGTTTGTCAAAAACGAGGCTCGATATCGACAAAACAAGCTCAATTTAGTACTAACTAAACGTTTTCAGCTTTGAACGGCGCATTGTTTGGATTTTATAGCGAAAAAACAAAACAAAATTTACCAAAAATTTCGATTAAGGCAACAAAAGTTATTTTTAAAATATTTTCAAGGATGCAGTCTTGTATCTAGAGTAATAACAAACAATTTGGTGTATAAATCGTCCTCGCATGAAGCATGGTTTGGGAGTTATGTCAAAAAAACGATATAAAATATTAAAAAAGCTTTTTATGCTGGAAACTTGTAAACCAGCGCAAAAAAGGACCTCAATTTAGAACCAAATTTTTTTTTGTCGGAAAGTCGAAAACGAGGCTGGATATCGATAAAATAAGCCTTACTCAGTACTAATTAAACGTTTTTATCTTTGAACGATGTATGGTTTGGATTTTATAGCGAAAAAACAAAACAGAATTCCCTTTATTACTTTTATTTAAGAAGTAATCCTTCAAGTGCAAACTTCTAAGGTTTGGCAATAAAGAAAATGCCATATCGCTTTTTTACGATATTTTTTGTTTAGTCATTATTCCTTGTGAATACAGATTTTATGCTATTGATCTCTTGTTTATACGATTATTTAATTAAAAAAAAAAACATCAACAATATAACAAAAATACGGATTGTTTTTGCAGTAGAGCAGTTCACAATCTTGTGAATTTTCAAATTTGTGCATTGTAAACAATTTTAAACAATTTCTATCAGTTGTGAACGCTCTTTTTCGGTTAACTTTGATGCACTTATTGCAACATGAAATTTACAGCGGATTGATAAAAAGGAAAAAAAAATTTTTAATAGAAACTGTGCTTAAATTAATTCGTTTTTTTATTTTCTTTATCTTGCATATAAGATTTTTTTATAATTAGCTGCCAGTTTGCAATTTAGTATTGTATGTGTATATAAATATAAACTGTGGGTTTTTTATGTTGCATATTTGATATGCATCCCTGTTTATTTTCATAGTTTAGAGTAAAAACATAATTTATCATTTTGCAAATGCTATGATGCAAGACTATTAGCACCGGATTGTGAACAGCCCTAGTATATTCTCTGCATTGCGATGCATTGTATTACATTCTAACGTGATTTTTTGTTTTTATACAGTTTTGTTGCTATTCTTTGTTATGGAATGACTGCAAATAGCAAACTATTTAACTAATTTTTAGATTCCAAAAAATTTGGCTTTTCCGTACTTGCCCTTCGCTAGCTTTACTTTACTGTTTTTTGGTACTTTATCTTGTAAGGAATTTTTTGGAATGTCAAAATTATTTGACGAAAATACTTCGCAATTTAATCTAATATCGTATAAATTTTTTCTTAAGGTTATAAACACACCTATTAATGTAGCTACGTTTAATGAAAATAAAATTGAATACTTTTTAGAAAAATCACTGTGCAGTTGTATTTGTTTTTTGACAAAAAAAAAAAAAAAACAGTATCATAAATCTTCAAATTATACATAACAATTTTTGCTTTGATATTTCTCAAAATGCAAAATTAATACCAACAAAAAATTCCTCCTCATGCTCTTGTAACACTGTTTAATGTGAGTTGAAGTTATCAAATTTTTGTAATATTTTTCTTCAGAGTTTTATAAAAAAATGTACTAAACATAATGCAATATTTCTTAAAGTTAAATATGGCAAATTTTATTAGCTATTAAACAAATATAAATTGGTAATATAATTGGTAACATAAATTGGTTTTTTAGATGTATGCAATATACTGAAGAAGAAATTTTTCGATTTTTCGAAATAATGAATTTTTAGCCGGAAATCCTTCAAGACTATATTTAAGTGTTGTTTACTAAAATTCATGTTTTTTCGGAGTAAAATCAGAAATCAACGTGTCTCGGGAACTTTTTCGGTGGGGACGGTGGGACGGAAAAAGTGGGAAGGTCTACTGGATATGCTTCATAATAGCAATGATATTTAAAATGTACACTGGATTAGAAGTTGGGAACAATTCGATGAACGCCTATTTAACCGACTTAAAAAAGGAGGAGGTTCTCAAGTTGTTTGGTTTTTTTTTTTAAAATGTATGTACATCGATAACTCCTAAAGTACTTGCCGATTGCCACAATTTTTGTCAACATATAGAGATATCAGACGTGGAGGTACCCGTTTAAAAAATTGGGTAGTATTCGACAAAGGGGCGTGGCAATATAAGAAAAAATTTGTATATCGAAAAATTATAACACTAGAGTACTGAAATTTTGTACAGGGGTAGGCACAATTATTAAAATTCGGCGCTTATATATTAGTCTTTTATAAAATAAACGCTGCGGCTTTAAAGCTTTTATATTCATGGAGAAATTAATATATTTATGATAACAATACAAAATAAAAAAAATGTATATTAATAAGATTACCAATTTAATAATATATATAAATAAATTAACAAATTTGACCAAGGATTAATGTGAAAAGTAATTTAAAATTATTTTTTACTTTCTAGTGGTTTTAAAGTTGGTTTTTTTTTTTAAAAAAAGTTTTTTCAATACAATGTAACGAACACATAACTTCAACACGCCTGAGGAATATTTTAACTTCAGCCAAGTTGAAAATAATTCTTCAACAGTGTTCATAGATTAATAATAATTTGATAATGCGATTTCAAGATAAAATTTAATTACTTATTCAGTTTTGATAAGTTTTCCTTACACAAAGCTCAAAAAAATTTTTGTGTTAATAAAACTAATAACTGCGTCCAATCTACAAATTTAATTGCAGTTTTAAGCCAAGAAAAGCGGCGTTCACATGATACTACATGTTGTCACGCCTGGTGTGATGGCCTATTTGAAACATTTCAAATTCAAGATAAAATGTTGTCAGTCGGCTGTATCGAGCGTTCGAACGGTCAAATACGAGGCTTGTCATACAATGCGTGACAACATGTAGGACCATGTGAACCCCGCTAATAGGATTAGTGCATGGTTAAAATATTGGAATAAATTTTAGTACAGCTAAAATATTACTAAAAAAAAAATATTACTGAATTTTTTTAAACCTTGCAGTTCAAAATTAAAACTTTATAAATACAAACTCATATTTAAAACTCTTCTGTATTTATATCGAAACCAAAAGAAATATTACAGCGTTTTGGTTTAAATTAAAGTACAATTCTGCATTATTTCCAAGCCTGTACTTATAGCCTTTATAGCCATTATTTCCAAGCCTGTAGTAATCTTAAAACCAATACTGCATTAAAATCATACTTTTGTATTTTGCAAGTACAACATTTGAAACCAAAGCTGTTTAGAAAAGTTTAGATTTTAGTTCAAGATTTCTAACCGTGTAGAAAGGACGTTGTTTGGTACTTCTTACGAAAATTATATTCGTTTTAGTATAAAAACAAATGAATATTGTACAAATACATTTATTACATTTACAAACGATCTTAATACCTAGTTACGAAAAAAAATACATTCTGTTTGCGCTGGGATTTGAATCACGGTTCCTTAGCTTACGGGCTACTTACTCTTCCAGTATGCTGCGGCCACCTTGCAATTATACGTTTTCTTATATTCAGTAATTGTTTGAAAAACCAGGCTGAACGATTTTGGTAATAAGTTTTTTAAACTCAACTAATACTTCGTACATTCTACGAGTAATGTGTACGGTCAACTTACAAATGCATTTTTTCTACTAATATTATCTTTAATTCGTAGATAGTACGAAACCATAAGTAAATACAACAAATGTAATCAAAGAAATTACGAAGTTATTCTTGCGAGAAATTCACGAATGTTATTATTTACATGAACATAGGTTAGGTTAGGTTAAACCGGATGCCTTCGTGAAGGCTCACATAGACCAATTCAGGTCCATAGTGGTACCGGTAGCGAACAAAAGGAACCTTTGTATTTTTTTAAAAGTCTTTAAAGATTTGCGTTGAATTCGAAAACCTTAGGAGGGATTTCAGAGACACCCTGGCTACATCTTTAATCGACGGGAATGTCGATGAGCCTAGGTATTTTAGTCTCGATCTAAGTAGGGCGGGGCATGTGCATAGTAGGTGCTCCAGGGTCTCCACTATGCCCGGTTCCTTGCACTTCCTGCAGTTGTCATCCGTGTTGAAGCCAAGCTTCCTTGCGTAGGCTGCCGTCATGCAGTGACCAGTAAGCATGCCCACTAGTGTCCTGCAATCTTTGCGCGGGCGTGCCAAGATGAACAAAGTTCGTTTTTCGCATTGTGCATTGCACATGACTTTGGAGATTTTGCACGATGTCGTATCTCTCCATCTACGATTCACTGCTAGTGTGGCTCTTCTTTCAAGGTTCCTGTACAACTCTTGTAGCGGAGTAAGTACATGTTCTGCGAGTTCCCTCAATGCTCTGGTGGCTAGGGACCCAGCAGATGCTCACTCTCTTCGAAGCGCATAGTGCATCTAGTGCATCTCTGCCAGCCAAGACACTTTTGGACTTGATGCTAGTTAACGAAAATGTTGATGTAAGAGTGTTGTGTGTCCATGCTGAGGGCTATCTCAGCAGCCTTCGTTATGGCAAATATTTCCGCCTGGAAGATACTGCAGTTTATATGGCTGCCTTATATTAGGCTCTGCGCAATATAAGCCACACCCACCCCCGTAGGCATTTTGGAGCCGTTTGCTTGTTCTATACCTTTGCACCAGTCATTTGGTCCTAGAAGAGTTCGGGCTTTGGAAGTGACTATCGTGCGAGGCACCATGTAGTCCGCGCTACTAAGTAGATCCTTTCCGATTGTACAATGTCCAAAATTTTGAATGTGCATTAGACCGTATCGCAAAAAAAAAGTTCGCCGTACACCTTCTATTCTGAAGCATTTATGCAAGTTAATTTCGAAAAATTTTTTTTTTTTTTTTTTGACCGAACGTAGGGGTCGCGCATTTACATTTTTGTTTATAACTTCGTCATTTAACATCAGATTTTAAAGTATGTTATATCAAAGTTTTTGTCTCGAGGAGACCAATATTATTGTTTCAAAGGTCATTGACCTCAGACCCCCCGTTCTAGTACTTACTCACCAGATCTCAGTTCCTACCATGCTAACATGCCACCCTGATTTCAGAAAAAAAAAGCTCGCAAAAAATGTGTAAACTTTTGTGAAGGAAGTATATCGATTGTTTCAGTGCAAATATTTTTAAAAATTTTTTTAATTTTCTTTAACGAAATTAGGTTATTTTTACACTAGAGTATATCTTAAAGGGCTTAGAGCTACCTTGAATTGCAATTTAAAAACACTCCTAGCCACAACATCTCTGAAATAGATCAACTGGTGCTACCAAAATCACAAAATACAGTGATGCCATTCTTTATGTTATAATCCATTGCAAAATCCAATGGTAAATTTCTACTTTCTTATTGCCTTCAATCTACAAGACGCGTCTAGTGTGTTAACCAAAATAATTCAGTGCAGTGCTAAAAAAAAATTCAGTAGTACATGAATCTGCTATGGCCGTCACCGATGAACAACGTATGGGCCACATTTTAGCTAAACTCGAGAGCCGTCAGAAATACAGCCAACTTGAATCACGTCGAAATTTGATGGATTGAAATTTTATGGATTAAATGGATCCAATGGTTTCTGAATTCAATAAAGTTTTATTTCATTTGTTAATTTTTGATTATGAATAGCCTTTTGTCTTAAAATTGCAATTCAAGGTAGCTCTAAGCCCTTTATGATATACTCTAGTGTAAAAATAACCTAATTTCGTCAAAGAAAATTAAAAAAATTTTTAAAAATATTTGCACTGAAACAATCGATATACTTCCTTCACAAAAGTTTACACATTTTTTGCGAGCTTTTTTTTTCTGAAATCAGGGTGGCATGTTAGCATGGTAGGAACTGAGATCTGGTGAGTAAGTACTAGAACGGGGGGTCTGAGGTCAATGACCTTTGAAACAATAATATTGGTCTCCTCGAGACAAAAACTTTGATATAACATACTTTAAAATCTGACGTCAAATGACGAAGTTATAAACAAAAATGTAAATGCGCGACCCCTACGTTCGGTCAAAAAAAAAAAAAATTTTTTTTTCGAAAACAACAGACAAAAATGTTTCATATTCGAAGGTTTACGGCGAACTTTTTTTTTCCCCCCTATAACGTGATACGCTCTAATGTGCATGTTGCCTGCTGCCGTAAGGCGTTGTGCCGTTTTCCGGCTATTAGTTTTGCGTGTTTGTCCAGGGGGTCAATACTTAGAATGGTTTCAAGCGCTTTAGTTAGAGTTGACTTCAGTGCCTCCGTGATGCATAGCGCTGCCTGCTGCTGAGTTTTCTCCAAGTGCCTGAGGAATGCTGATTTGTTCACAGCCGTCCACCATACAATAATCCCATAGAGTAGGATAGGACGCACTACAGTTACATAGATCCAGTGCATCAGAAAGGGTGAGAGACCCCAGGTACTGCCAAGCATCTTCTTGGATGTGTATAGCGCAATGGTGGATTTCTTCACCCTTTCTTTGTTGGTTTTCCATGACAGCTTGCTGTCCAGGACGACTCCTAGATATTTTGTGTGAGTTTTCGGTATGAGACGTATATCGTTCAATTTCGGTGGTATCCACTGTGGTATCTTATACCTTTTCGTGAACCAGATCCGTTTTCTCTTCATTAATACTAAGACCGACTGAATTTGACCATCTAAAAATATGTTTGAGTATTGAACATAATAACTCGGACAATGCACTCATACGAATTGTTTTATTTTTCTTTCCGAATATCATTAGTATATGAAACGAATAAGTTCATTGATACTAAAACAGATATTAGTAACACTTCAGGAATGAATTCGTAAAGATATCACGATACAACTGCTTCGTATCTTTTACGAATATTAATGGAAAGCACGAATGTAAGCCATTTTACTAATAAATTTTTTTAATGTAACGGAAAAATTAAATTTATTTATTATTTAATTTTCATTTAGTGTGAATAGTTTTAATATTCAATATTTCTCTCAGTGTATATAGTTCAAATTTATGTTCATAATTAACGCTCATAAAATAGTGCAAAAAAATATCTTATATTAAACAATTGAATAAAATTTAAGTGTTATAATATTTTGTTTTCGAACCAAAACTTATGTGCAAATTTAACGAATTTTTAATGTCACAAAGTCCTTAAGGTTCCTTCGAGAACAAGTAAATAATATTGTATTTGAAATTTCCGGATTGTATTCGTAAAGTTCTAAGTTCAGAGAAACTTTTCGTGTGATTATATAAAAATATAGTTCTTGATTAATGAAAATAGTGGGAACATTTATGTATGCTCAACATACTTTTTAGTCTTGTATATTATCACTCATATAAAAACTTCAAAACACTCACAAAGTTTTCTCAATCATGCGTAGTAACTTCGCTCACATTGTTGTCATACTCTCGAGCGTTTATTTCAATTATTTTTCTAAAAACGGGAAGTTAGTATCCAAAATTAATAATAAAACTTCACAACATATGTATATGCAAATTTTGTTAAAGGATTTTAAAAAATTGTAACACATATAAATATAATAAACTACAGCAATTACGTATGACAAAAAGCACATCCTACGAAGCTCTCATAATTAAAGATCCAACTAATGCTGCATTCAGATGTTGAAAAAGTGTCCCAATTAACTCTGTGTAGGAGTTATTTCTAGATATGAACTAGAAACAAAAAACACTGAAATTGCATAAAATGACACATTTATGCCTCGAGCGTCAACAGAAACAAACAAAAAGGCATCAGAAAAAAGCATGAAGAAAAAGTAACTGTGACTAGGACCAACTTAAAACATGAGAGATAGATAGGAAAAATGCATCACTGAGCGAAGAAAACTGTTATACAGGAAGCCGAAAGTCTGGGAAAAGTTAAGAGAGGAATGGTAGCCAAAAGCGAATACATAGAGAGAGTAACCAAAAAAAAGACATAAGCATAGTCGAATCTATCTAACAATGTTTTGTTACCAACAGAAAGTCGTTTTGTATTTAAGTTGTACTCAAATGAAAAAAAATTAACATTTGCAATATATTGTAAATATAAGAGATGTTAAGGCATGTTGAATTAAATGATAGGACAAAATTTGTTTTTCATATTACTAATATTACAATTTTTCTCTTTGTAGTTAAAAAATCCTGAATTTGCTTATAGTTCGTTATAATACTTTCGAAAAGTTGCAAGAGAGCATTCTAGTATGCTGTTCTGCAAACAACATTCGAAAACGGATACCCTAACGGCAGCTACTTCGTACAGTGTCGGTGTTCTCTTTGCATTTCATAAAAAAATCTTGCGCCGCTTATCGCTGCAGTAGATGCGTTTCGAACGTCGGCTAAAACGGTCCACGGTGACCAAAGTGTCAAATTACCTTCCGTGTTCTGCTCTTTGGATGTTCTATTTTTTTCCTTTCTTCTTACAATATAAAAGCTTAATTTTAGCTTTCACAGTAGAGTTAATGAACATTTTATTTTCCTTAAATATATACTACCTAATAAATTTTTAAATTTTTTCTTACGTGTTGGAAAAGTGAAAAAAATCTTGCAGTGGTTTTGTTTCAATGACTTTAATTGAGTTTTGTTCACAAGTTAAAGAATCCTTATTTTACAGTAGCAACTATAGCATTCAGCAGTTATCGTTCCACTAAATTCAACAACGTTATTGTTTATTGGTATGTTGTTTTTTACTCGTATCTTACGTATCTTTTTTTATGTGTACATCTCTGTTTTGTTTTGCTTATTTTTCGTAACCTAGTTTAACGTAAAATGTTGCTGAAACCCCGAATTCCTGCTAGGCCAGCGTTATTTGTTTACGTTTTTCTTGAACTGCACTGTGCACTATTTTGTAAAGTCTACGTGCAACATATAATTTTCTTCCTTTGCAGTGATAACTTCTTATAGAAAAATACTGAGGGTGTTAAAATGTATTTTTTTATATTTATTCTTGGTTGAAAAAGTTTTAGTTCTTGCTTGGTGTTTGTACAAATAATAAAAAAAAAGTATAGCAGTGAGGGGACTGCCGACAGAAGCGAAGACCTATATATGAAGTATTAGTATTCCCTGGAAGACTTTGTCCTGCCACAGACTGCTTTACTGCTTTATAAAAATTTTCATGCTGATCGGAAAAACTTTTTATATTTTCACTCCCTCATTCTTTGATTATATCTTTCAAAATATTTTTTATTCAGATAGCATTTTTCTTTTATAATTACACCAAACTATATTATTACATTTAAATTGAATATTGCTGATATAAAAATAATATACAGGGAGCACTATTGAATGAAAAATAATCCTCATAAAATAAAATAAATTTTCTATTTTTTATATATGATATTTTGTACGATACGTCTTGAAGTCTCTTTTAATGCCTGCATTTGAGATCTTGCTAAAAGGAAAACAGAAAACACAGCAAGCAAAGTGCAGTTTATTTTCTGTCTCCGATTCGGTTCATCCGTACATCCGGTTTATCATTAATGCACATTACTTTCATCATTATATTTTAAATAATGGGAATTAATATAAAAAACAGAGTAATTCCCATAAGTGTTTTAAGCAAAAATATAAATGAAACTAATTTAAATAATTAATATACACATAAAATACGTATACATAGAATTTGTATTTACTTAAATTTCATTGAATTTAATTTACATTATTTTCACTGTTTGCGTTAATAATTGAATTATATTCTAAAAAAATACTATAGGCTTATGGTAGCTGATATAAGAAACATAAAATTTTTGGACGATGCAGTCCCAGTCATGATAAAATTATTATTATGTAGCCTTGACAACTTCTTATTTTCTCACGAGCTGCAATTTCAAACAAAAGAAAACAATATAAAGTGCGTGTGTCTCACACATTGGCAGCTTTCAGTGGAGTCAATAGTGTGCCCCTTTTTTTTAAAAAAAATTTGAGTGAGAAACCTTTGCAATTAAATGATCTATTCACAACAGATGACTCCTCTGAATGCGACCAATGTGTGTGACACACGTTCTCTATTTTGTTTTCTTTTGTTTGACATTCAATGGTTGAAACACGAAATATCACTTCTACCTTTTACTTATTATATCATGGTCTTAGTCAGAGAATATGCTGGCGACATTTATAAAACTGCTAATATTTTTATGTTGGTCATGAAACTCAAACGCACGCTCTTGGATATTGGCTATCAGGCGCTCAGCTTTTTTCGTTTGACATGATTTTGACAGAATTGTAGGTATTGTCGAAGAGGAATCAAAACAAACACAGAATATAAGAACTTTTCCACACTTGGCCAACGCAACTCCAACTCAAGTTGCTAGCCTGTGTATTTATACTGGAACCTTCAGATTAAGCAACTTACATGCAACAAGTTCTCGACACGTTCTCAACCTGTTCAACGTAATGCGACTTTCCGCAATTTTCATCGGCGACTTGTTGCATCAGTTTGTTTGTTTTGTGAATTCCCTTGTAGTGCAGTACGCTATATATTAATCAAGGTGCATAAGTTAACTAATTAGTTCCTTTTTTCATTAATAGAATCTAAAAGAAGAAGAAATAGTTTGCAGGATGAATGACCAAGTGTTAAATATTGAATTAGTGCAAGAAGTCGAAAAATATGAATTATTATATAACTACAATTATTATATGTTGCATGACTTTTGAAGCAAGTCTGAAAGCATTCGGTTTATAGATGCATTGCTTTTCAACTTTTTCGCTGTTGCGTCGAAGTTGCGTTAGAGTTGCGTTAACCAAGTGTGGAAAAGGCCTAAGGGGTACTTTTTAAAGTCTCTCCGTATCGAGCCTACCTGGGGCCGAATTACATCATCCGTGATCGAGCAAAATTACAGAGAGCACGACGGGTCAAGTGCCTATCAATCTTGTACAATTTTGCTCGATCACGGTTGCTGTAATTCGGCCCCTGGTTAATATGCCTTGCTGAGCGCCTGGTAGTCAAGATCCAAAAGCGTCATTTAAAAAGCTACTTGCTATCATGGCAGAATAACCAGGTAGGGCCGGCTCGCTTAGTGCCCTCACGCGTTAAGAGTCAAATAGACTACACAGACTCCTTACGCAAACAAGTCGGTGTGATTTTCACTGCACACTATACAGACGGTTTGCGCAAACGCAACCAAATATTAATGTATATTAATTTTTGCGCAGACATCTGCACAAACCTAAAACAGCCAAATACACTGTCGAACAGTCTGCGCAAACAGTCTGTGTGGTCTGTTTGGCCCTTTAACGAAGAGTGGAAAATGAAAAGGTTCAAATAAGAAGATTGTGTTTTCAAATTGTAAATAGTGCGAACACGTGTGTTAAGTTTGTGTTAATTTGAATGAAAATATTATAAAAACAGTGTTAATAAAACTATAAAATGCCGAGGAAGTGTTCAATTTGCAAAAAAGCAAGAAAACAAGTTTAACCAAAAATCAACTGCAAAACATGAACATAAAAAAACTGGAGATGAACAGCTGATTTTGACAACTAGCTCGCTTTTCTCTGCTTTCTACTTCATTCCTCTCCGAGCCGGCCCTACCTGGTTATTCTGCCATGCTCGCTGTCTATATTGATGACGAGAGTTACTCAGAAAATCACGATGACGCAAACCAAAGATTTACCCTCTACCAAAATCGTTCAACGCGCCTAAAGAAGCTTTCACTTCAAAACTTTAAGACATTTTTTTCTAAATATATAAGGTACTTGGACGTACCACCCAGGGACATGATGCACAAATAGCTTTTTGGGGACTACGACCACTCCTGCAAGACGTCATAAGACTCATTGGGGTTATATTCATGTTGAAAAATATAACATTAAATTTATCTTGCACGATGCCATTTTTTATTTATACAAAAATTTTATAGGGGGTTTTGTCATTATTTTCTTTGTGTCTTTTGTCCTTTGCAGTGTCATCATAAATACCAAGAACGATTTAGATGTTGTTATGGAAAAAATTTCGACACAGTGCTCAAATGATTTCTTTGGGTTGTGATCGAAAAATAATCGCCCATAACACTTCGATTGTTTCGACTATGCTATGAACTATTTTGCAAAACAGAAAACATTAAATTTATTATTTAAATGACATTTTTTTATTTATACGAAAATTTGGTGGTCCTTATGTCCGCTTCAAACGGACTTGACTTATGTCCGTGAACGTTATGTCACCCCACCGAAAATTTTATTGTGGATTATGTCAACAATTTTTTTTTTATTTTAACTTCTTTAACAGTGTTGAGATGAGTGAAACGCAAAATGACATTAAAAAACTTAATATAAAGAAACAAAGCACTGCCTTGTTTGTACTTAGCAAAATTTGGCTTGAATTTTACCAAAATGTTGCTTAATTATTATAAACTGGAATAGCAAATTATGATTAGTTTTTGTTGAAATCTATCATAATTTTGAAGTGGATGAGATTCAAGCGCAAGTTTTGCTTAACCACAATACAAATTTTGCAAAAAGTTTTCTCCGTATGGAATGAAAACTTTTGACTGAAAAGAGATATTGGGCTAATTTGTTCACATAAATTATTTTTGAGACGTAACGATTTTATGAAAAATATAATATAAATATTTTGGCAAAAATAAATTTGGTTAATATAATCGTAAGGGGCAAATAAATATTAAGTCATTATTTTTACCACAAAAGTATTTTTTAAGTCAGTTTGTAATAAAAATTTAATAGTTTGATCCTTTTTTGAAAAGAAAATAAAAAATAGCTTAACTGACCAAAAGGTACAGTTCAAACTATTTTTGTTGTAAAGGTCTTTGATTGGAATTAAAAAAAAATTAATTTAAACATAGAAAGTCGAAAAGAAATATAAGTACATTTTTTCTCATTCTTAGGTTAAGATGTTTTATGAAAAAGTGGTTGTACTGAAAATAACAACAGTTTTCTAAAGGTTTCACTTCTACCTTGCATGTCAGACACACACATACTTTTTGTGTCTTATGACCTCTTGCAGGAGTGATCATAAAAAACAATATGATTTATTTTTTCCAAACTCGAAAAATTTTCGATCATATCACTCAAAAAATTATTTAGACATTCAACCCAAGTCATGAAACTTTTTTCCCGGGGAATCGGAAAAGGGAGTTTTTATTTTTAAGATAACTGACAAAATCTTCACAATTTTTTATAACTCATGAATATTGACGATGATGAACAAATTTGCATTAACAATTTAAAAAATGTTAGTAAGCTTTATCCTCAAAATGAAAACTCCCTTTTCCGATTCCCCTGGAGAAAAGTTTCATGAATGTGCTGATTATGTCCCTCGGTGTTATGTACTGAGCAAGTTTCATATAATCATTATTTTACAATATGATAACAGTTGTTATTTCTCATTTCATTTAAATATAGATTTTTTTATTTACAGAACCTGATTTCACGGTTATTTATTTCTTTCTCTATTAAATTTAAATGGAATATCATTTTGCAGTTATCCAACAAGTTGTTTTTTTTTTAATTTACATATGTAATCACTGCATAATGTTGACATTACATCTTTCGTTTTCATCATGTCTCTGTTATCAATTATAGATGCAAGCACTTAAATAAGCTGCACAAATGTTATTTTTAATAATCAACTTCTAAGAAAATTTTTAGAAGAAACAATTATCTAAATAAATTGGCTTTATCGTTGTGGTATAAATAAACAAGTCCTGCTTAAACAAACATCATGATTTTAATAAAAATATAAACGGCCAACATAAAAAAAATTACCTTAAATTGATAAAAGTGACACATAATAAAAACAATAAACAGAATCGAAACGGATTCAAGGACAGAGAAACCACAACAAAAATAAAAAAAATTTACCTGCTACCTTAAGTCAATACAAAAAAGCAGCATATTACAAGGATCTAGAAAAAACAATATGAACAAAAACAAAGGAGCTCGCAAAAATCTTCTAACTAAAGAAGATGCCAAAAACAATGAACAAGCATATGCCTCAAAAGGAGACTAGCAACAAAAACAGAAAACAAAAATCAGCTCTTGGAATTAGCGCAGACAAAAAAGCCTGTCCAGGCGCTTTGTTGTTGACGATGACTTATACGATTTTCTTTGTTATATGAGCAGGAGATAAAAATAAATAAAGCATTGAATCAATACCGTTAGAAAAAAAGAACAATATCCCAATAAAAGAAACAACAAACAAGGCTTCACTGATGCTCTATGAATTGTTTGAGGTGAGGCAATCGATCAGGAAAATCAAATTTCATATGCCAACAACAGAAATATTCGTAGCAGCAGCCATCTACTCCAGCTTCACTTCAAAAACAACAAAAGCCAACGAGTCGGTCTTGCTTAGCCCAAAGGACCAAGCATGCCTGCCACATGAATAGAGAGCAAAATGCGAAAAAATCGTCACGTTCACCGCTTGACTTGCGGTTCAAGTAGGCTGCTCCAAAGTAGAAGAATAGCACTACAACAACAGCAACAAATACAATAAGGGAAGAAATATCTAACTGGAAACCAAGTTTGAATTTTCTTGATTCTCAAATTTCTCACATAGAAAAATAAAAACTTGTTTGCATACATACAAACATGCATTCATACATGTACGAGGGAACAAGGAAAAAAAGGAAAAAATTCAAAGCCTGCTGCAAGCAAGCATGTCAATTTGAAAAAGACTAAAAAAAACTGATATGCTTTCATTTCTTGGAGCTCCGACCGTAAGATTGTTTATTTAAGAATTAATAAATATTGATTGATTGAAAATTCATGTCATTGACAATGATTGAACGTGAGGGAGTGAGTAGAATTTAAAGTAATAAAAAGTCTGAAAAATGTATTGGAAAATTTAGCTAGTTTGGCTTATAGTCAATTAAATCAATTTGCTATTGAATTCTTTACTAACTGTTTTTTTAGAACAAATAAGCTTTAAACAGCTTTAGATTGGGCCCTGAGTGATTTTTTATTTAAATACTTATAAATGTAATAACATAAACAAAAGAATGAAATGATTTTTTTTTTGCGAAACTTGCAACTGAACATGAATGCTATCTTTATGTCATCTTACAACTTTCACCAATAAACTCTGTTTTTTAACTTGTGCAACAAACTTAAAAGAAAAATATAAAAATGAACCTAGAAGTTTTTATATATACAACTAAACATGCACTGAAAAACTGTGTGTCGATATAACATATAATAACCAAGAGGGTAAAAGAATAAGCATCATTCCATGCATCTTTGATGTGTAAAGGGCAAATGTTCGTCAATCAACAAATGAGATAAAAAAAAGATTATACTGTTTTACACTTTTTGCGAAATGGAGTTATTGACGTAAAGAATTAAAAATTTTCTGCAGTATATAAAAAATAGATTTTCTTATATTTTTTTAAAAAAATTGCCAGAACAGGTTTTTCTAAAGTTGATAGCAATTGAAGAAAAAAATAGTGGAATTTTAAAGAAAATAGTACGTTTTTAGGGAAACAGTGCTTATTCTATTTTATTATCCAAAATTTAATTTTTTTTTTTTGGCATATCGCGCTCATTTCGTGCAAGACTGTCACAACTCAAAAGAAGGCATTTTCAAGATAAGTGTTAAGAAATATTTGATATAAAAATCTGTGTTTATGATTCAAGATTAGTACATTTTGATTAGTAATTTGCCTTCAAATAACTGTTTTGCGAACACTTATTTCACGCTGTCTCTATAGAAGTTAGAGTAATTTAAAAAGTTTTAAACGGTCTCCTGAAAAATTTCACTTTTTGGATAGGTCTTGCACGAAATGAGCGATATATTTGAATCGTTTATTTCAGAAACAACATAAGTCACTCAAATTTAATTTTTCAGGCATCTATAAAAACTGTTTAACTCACAAAAAAAAAAAGTTTCGACAAACGTTTTGGGTTTAATATTTAGGTTTTGATTTGGGGGTATGAAATATCGAAAATTCTTGAAAATATATGAATAATGCAAAGAGATAAATCAGAAAAACTGTTGCTGACTAATGTTGTTTTAACAATAAACAGGCTTATGTGGTGTTAATGTAAAAGAAAATAGTTAATTTTTATTCGTATTTGCAATAAGAAATAATAAAAATATTACACAAACAAAATCATCGTTATGTTTCACTAACATTATGGCACGTTATCATATTCTCCACCATTGTTATCTGGATAATCTTAATCATGTGCAGTTGGCCACCTAAATATGTTTTGAACAAATGCCATATGCTCTTCCAAAATACTATCCTGTACTAATTTCAAATGTGTATTTTTACTATTAACCTTTGTACTGACAGCATGTCTACACTCCTTTGATGGACACTTGGCTCACCGATGAGCCACCATCCTTCCAGACATTTCTTATGCGGAAGTCAACTATACCTTATATAAGGTATCTTATTAGGTACAGTATGTACCGCAGGATGAGTATAATAAGGGGGGGGGGGTGGAGGCTTTGGGTATAACTTTTTTGTTATCAAAGGCGACTTTACTAGGCCATTCTTTTTTAAGTGTTAATTTGGAGAAAATGTGCACATTTTTTAATACTTCATCCCCATTAGGGGCTACAAGCCCAAAATTTCCCTTGGGGGCGGGTCAGTACACAAAGCTCATTGTAAGGTAAGAAAATATGTTTCAAATAGCTAAAATTGTATTTCATAAGGTACAAATTAAATGTTGTGAACAACAAAATGTTTAAAATGTTTTTATGTATGTATCATTTTCGATTGGAAAGTTGATGCGGAAACCGATTTTAGCTGAAATTTTAGCCGCACTAATGAGTTAATTGGAGACAAAGCACCGCTCACGGGCTTACCGACGTTTTCCTATGCAGGTGTCAACCAGAGCTGGGTATTTTTGATTACAATTACTTTCCAATTACTATTACAGTAATCGTAATCTTTAAAAATTAACGATTACGATTACTGTAATTGTAATGTAAGAAAAGAATTATTAAGATTACTGTTATTGTAATAGCAAAATCTACTGATTTCAATTACAGTAAGCGTTATCAATGAAAAATGACAATTAAAATTACTGTAATCGTTATCATGTTTTTTGTATTGTAATTTAATTACTTACTATGTAAGTTATATCACAATAAATGGCGCTTCAAAAAAACCAATGTTCATATAAAAGTCATGTAATTTAAATGTTGTCTAATTTTTCTCCTTACTAAAAAGCAAATACAATACGTTTTTTCAATGATGTAAATCAAAACGAACTCAATAATAAGGAATGTATAAATTGAAACGAGAGAAAAAACAATTATTTCTGATATATTACAATTCGAACGAAAAATCAGAAAGAACGTGCCGCCGTGGACTATTCACTATTCCAGTAGGGCTCCACCTTAAATAAAGATTCTTGTGTTCTTTGTGATGCATCATGAGAAATAAAGATTTCTGCAGTAATTCAATTACATGAATTAACGATTACAATTACAGTAATCGTAATTATATTTCTGCTGTTTTACATTACTGTAATCGTTATAAACAAATTTTTGATTAAGACTACAGTAATTGTAATTGTAATTATTTAATAATTACGATTACTGTATTTTTAATTAAAATATTTCGATTATGATTACAGTAATCGTAATCTTAATTTGTTTAATCTTAATCTTAATTTTTTTAAGACTACGATTATAATTCGTTATTAAAATTGCAATTTATATGTAATCAATTACGAAAGTAATCGATTACATCCCAGCTCTAGTGTCAACAACACCTTTGTACTTGTAGTCCATAAATAGTCCATAATTATTTCTGGTTCAAAGCAAAATGAAATAAAGAACCACAAAACCGTTATTACCTGAAATGGATTTGTTATCATAAGGAGTTGAAAGGGGAAGAACTGCTCTAGCTGGTGTCTTTTTGGTGACATATGAACAAATGGTAATAGGCTCATTCTGCAGAAAACCAAACTCTGTTGAGTGTAGATCTCTTTAGCGACTTAGTTTGAACTCTTCCGGCAGGTACGGCTTATTTTCTTTCATGATACTAAAAACCTTCTTTGTAAAAAACTGAGGAAATGAATCAATGCTATCGCGAACGAACTGAATTCCCCGGACTTAATGTATAAAAACGCTTTGTAACTCATACAAAATATGTGGCTCACTGGTGAGCCACATATGTGTCCAACGAGGTGGGGTAAAGTGATTCTCGGCCGACTTCTAAGTATTTTAAAATTCTCTAATAACGTTTACTTTCGCTACAAAGCTCAAAACATATATTAAGGATATGTCACCGAGCCCCAACACGGTAACTGCAAAATTATGGATACAAGGTCAAGTTAAACACATCATGGCTCACCGGTGAAATATTGATTATTAAGAAGAAAAAAACTTTTCTTAACAAAATAAAATGAATAAAAGTCCAAAATAGAGAATTAGATAATTGTTTTTTTAATTTTAAAATATATTTAATATATTTGAGATCATGTGCTCTAAACTTAAATTTTTAAATAATATTTTGCATTAAATATTTGTATATTAGATCATGTAGTTTCTTAATTAGATAAGGAACACAAAAAAATGTACATGTAATTAAAACGTATTATATGTAAGAGAAATGATATCAATCCTTTTTTTATTTTGAATATATTTAAAAGTCTATAACGCAGTCCAAAGTTCATATTTTAGCATTATTTCAAAAATTATTTCCCGAAGAAATCACACATTTTTCTCCTAAGCTAATTTGGTTAAATGAACAGTATTGGCCATTAGTCAAAAAATTAGCGTTTAAGTAGCAAAATATCAAAAATTAGATATTAAAAGTGCATGTAAAGTATTAAATCATAAAACCTAAGAAAAACTTCGACACTATTATCGACTACATTCATTCATAGTTGCAACCCTATGTTCTGCTACTCACTAAAGGAAGCGAAAAAAATAAGACCATTACAAAGTTATTCAAGAAATTCATCATCTTCGGGAGCCTCTCTATTGGTAAACTCTCTTTTCTGAATGAAGATATATTGTTATTTAAACAACTGCATGAAATTAATTTGAACAAACTTTTAAATTAAACAAGAGCAGAGCATGTATCCAAATTTAGTTTATTGCTAAACTTGGTTTTAATAAGGTTTTGAATAGAAAATATTCGCTATACGCAAGCGGATGAGTGTGGCAACGACAGTACGTCTACGTAGAGATTTCTAAATGTTTATTTTTAAATAAAAGAATATCAAGTTCATTTTTAATCTTGCTTATTTTATACCTAAGTTGTGAAATTGAGAAATGGTTCATATTGGAGATTGTAGGATATGCAGACAACGCTCTATATTCATCATTTATTATTTTAGCTGCAAAAATTCATTTTTCTGGAAATAACTGTAAACAAATGACAAAATATTGTTCGTGTTACCAGAGACTACTAAAATCATATTTAATATTTCACTATTGAAATCGTGTTCTTTTGTTAATTCAGTACAGAAAGTAACATAAAACTCTAGTACAACTCCTTGAAACAATAAAATATAATATGTTTTGTGACTTGTAAAATATTTCAACAGTAGTGACATAACAAACAGTAGTGACATAACTCCACCGTTCTAAGATTGAACTTTAATAACATGAATAAATATTTTCTTTTTTAGATGACATTTCATCTAAACCATGTATAAATTATTTTGAGGTTGTGTTTAGTAGAATTGAATCACACTCATTAAATAAACTACAAGTAGCCTTAAACTATGCGGCCCGATATGTAAATGGACTAAGAAAATTTGGGAATGTAATTGGCCTGAGCAACCGTACCCTTGGATGTAATATTTCAAATTATCTGAAGGCTAGAAACAGTGTATTTGTGGATAGGCTGATACATTCAAAGTTGCCAAATTAGTTATGCTTAAAGCTTCAGTTCAGTGTATCTACAAAAAGCTTAAATCTTGCCATTCCAAGCTTTTATTACATGAACTCTTCAAGGCTGTTTTTCGTTAGCATAAGATTCTATATGTTACAATACTACAACTGTTGGTATGTCCTAGTTTATTTTATAGCATCTATTATCTTAATTATTTTATAGCATCTAAAATTTCAACTGTTCTCTTGTTCGACAAAATATATATATTTTATCCGATCATGACTTTATTTTCTGTGCACTTTACATTGTCCCATCTTGTTCAGCTATGTCGCATACGTTTTCATATGATGATTTAAAAACTATATATTATCATGCTCTTTTTTTTATGAAACTCAGTGGAATAATGTGTGGTTTTGTTCTAATATTGAAAATAATCTGACCATATTTATAAGTGCAATAAATGAACTGTTCATAAAACATGTCCCTTTGAAAACTGTAAATATTAAAAATATGTCCTGCCCGTGGTTTAAAATCGTGTTCAGCTTGCCATACCAAAAAAATAAATTGCATGTAATATGGAAAACGAACCCTTTTTGGGTCTTATGGAACAGTTTAAAAATTTAAGCATTGTTGATTGTTGAACACCTAACAGTCAGATTCATCCCGACTGTCTTAATGAATATTTTCTTGCTAGCGTCAATAAGTATCAAAATTACACGTCAAGTTCTCATATGTTTTTAGATCCTCCTGCAAAACAGACATTTCAGTTTACCACGGTGACAGAAAACGATGTAGCAAGAGTTGTATTGAATGTTAAATCAATAGTGTGGTTGGTATATAAATAAAATTTGTAAAAATTATTTTACCGCTCTGAGCCCTCTTACTCACATTTTACTATTTTTGTAGTTTTACTACATCGTCTTTTCCACATTGGTAGAAATCTGCTGTAGTAACGCCGGCTGTAAAAAAAATACAGTTTGTGAACTGCAGAATTTCAGGCTTTTAAGGATCCTGTCTTCATTATCTAAAGTTTGTGAATCTATCATGGCTAACCAAATTCCATCATTCTTAAGAGAAATAATCTTTTGTCTACACTCCAATCTGGTTTTCGCGCAGCGCACAGTTGCTTTACTGCTACAGTTAAAGTAATGGATGATATAAGGTCTAATTATGATGATGGTCGACTAACTCTATTGTGTGTGCTTGATTTTTCAAAAGCATTTTATACTGTTAATCATGAACACATTTGTCAAAAATTTAAATATTGTTTGGTTTCTGTGGCATTGCCGCTAATCTATTCAGTAGCTATTTCAAATTTACTTTTCTGTTAGAACAAACCTCATGGAGGATTAAGTATGCAAAGTTAATGAAGATCTTCACACTGTAAAGCAATGGGCTATGAAAAACGGTATTCACTATTTAATAGTGTTGTAAGTCTTGGATTGAATATAAATGCTTCGTTTACGTGCACAAATCATATCTACAGTGTAGTCCGCAAAATTTATTACATCTTGCGTAGTCTAAGGATGCTGTCTGAGTATGCACCTATTGATCTAAGACGTAAACTTGTAATTCCGATCGTTGTTCCTGTCATAACCCATTCTGAACTTGTGTACAGTAAGTTAGACTCGCGGTCTCAACTTAAATTGCAGATCGCAATTTATGTCTGCGGCTTTCGTAATTTTGATCACTTAGCTCAATTAAAAATTATACTTGGCTGCGAAAACATAAGCTACTCTAATGCCAGGAATTGCATATTTCTACACAAATATACGTATACCACAAAACTTATTTTTACTTATTTGGAAAAATACAATTTAGTCGGTCAAATAGAAGCCAAGCGCTAATTATAACTAGTTTAAACTTTCTAAACTCCACAATTCTATTCTTTATTAATGCCGTTAGATTATGGAATTCATTGTCTAGTAGCTTCAAATCCATAGCGTTAAAAACTCTCTTCAAACACGCTATTTTGAAGCACTTTTCATCATGCAATACTTAACAAAATATCCGTTCTCTAGCTCTATATTACGATTTCTATCTCTCTCTCTCTCTCTCTTTCTCTCTTTCGCTCTTTCTAGCTCATTATTAATTTAAGTTTTATCTGCTTTATCAATTTACTTCTGTCTTACATTAAAATTTTTATAATTCTTTTAAGTATATAATAAATTAGAATTATATTAGATTTAAGTTAAAATGTGTTGTAATTAGTTGTATCAAATTATGTCTTTGAGCTTAATAATAAAAATTAGATTATGGAATTCTGTGCTTATGCAATGTGTATACAAAGCACGGAACTTTCAGCAACTTATCTTTACATACTTCTATTATTTCTTCTGTTTCAATTCTCTTCTCAAACCTTTTCTAAAACTTTACTTTTCTCAATATCCTTAAAATTGTAACCTTATTTATATATATATATATATATAATATATATATATATATATATCGCAGCCAAGTATAATTTTTAATTGAGCTAAGTGATCAAAATTACGAAAGCCGCAGACATAAATTGCGATCTGCAATTTAAGTTGAGACTGCGAGTCTAACTTACTGTACACAAGTTCAGCTTGGGTTATAACGGGAACAACGATCGGAATTACAAGTTTATATTTATATATATATATATTAGGCCGGGTCAATTTGTATGGACGAATTTTTTGGAGGTCTGGCTCAGCGAAATTCGTAAAATACATGTAATTTCAAGACTTTTTCTCCACTACAGCATATACAAATTCTGAAAAAAAGCTGTGCGGACTTTCGTAAATAGATTTTGTTCTCAATTATAAAATATGAATGTATGAATGTATGTGTATGAATCTATTTACGAAAGTCCGCACAGCTTTTTTTCAGAATTTGTATATGCTGTAGTGGAGAAAAAGTCTTGAAATTACATGTATTTTACGAATTTCGCTGAGCCAGAATTTGACCCGCCCTAATATATATATATTTATATATATATATATATATATATATTTAAGTTATCTTTAAAGCTTTACATAAATATTCGCTTCGAGATGTACATATGTATCGCATTTAGACGTAAACGAATATAATCGTATGTAATTTTTGAAAAAAATAGACATTTAGCTCAAGCACAAAGTATATGAATTCTTTGTACTCTGATTGCATTTTAACATTTAAGTCGTTAACAATTGTTCCACAGTGAATTCTCCTCTCTATCAAATACTTCAAGAACGCTTATTTTTACTAAATTCTAAAATAAAGAAATATATTTTAATTAAGTTATTGATTCAAAAATCAAATATCAAAAATCGGACTTGATTTTTCATAAAGATTTCATGCTCTTCATATCAGTCGAAACCAATTTCTCATTGACCCCTTTTATATTGGTCAAGACTTGAAGTCAAGTTTCAGAGTTTGTGGGCAATTCGCCGCACATCGGAAGCGACGGAAGGGAAAAAGAAACTTGAAGCTGTACCGGCAATTTTTCGTGTTTTTTCGTGTTCCTTTTGTTATTTTCGCGTTGTTGACAGTGCTTTTTATTTTATTTTTCGCATATCAATGTGAGTTTGTTAGACTTCGGTTGCATTAAAATTTTTTGCATCCAATATAATTTAATTTTGCATTAAATTTTGAAGCAAAAACGTTTTGTTAACTTCCAACGCGGTAAAAAAATAAAATTCAGTTTGCAAATTTCTATAAACTATCTATAAACTATCTCGTTTTATTTTTAGAAAACAAGGAAAGAAGACAAGAACTTGAATTCAAGTCTTGACCAATGTGAAAGCTTTCGTCAAGTTCAAAAGAGAACGTCAAAAAAACTTGACTTCAAGTCTTGATCAATGTAAAAGGGGTCATTGCAAAGTAACTAAAGGTAGGTAAGAAAGTTGGTTTCAGCTAAACTGCTTCTTGAAAAATTACTTATTTTCCCTTTTGACACAAGTTGTGCATGAAATCTACATCGATACATTTTCTAATGTAAAGGAAATAGCTGGTTCATAAAAATCGAATTCAAGAAGCTACAGCAAACACTGTTACAGATCTGCCACCTGGATCAAATGTTCTTTATTATGTGCTTCATGCTAGAGATCTGTAAGAATTTTATTTTTTACCATACAACAAAAAAAAAGTATACTGTACAAAGCAACCTTGACAGCTTCTTTTATCCATGATGCAATTAAAAGGTTCGCTCATATTTTTATGACTACTCAATCGTAGAGTTTTTCAATAACCAAGCTGTGAGGGCTGTAAACGTCAAAAGATTAATGCAACACCAATAAATAATGTAAAAGCTACCTTGTAATTCTGCCGTGCTCATATCCAATTCATTCACACAAAAGTGAGTATAAAGCGTATCAACTACACGGTTTTAAACGGAAGCATGATAAAACCGATTTTGTCTTAAATATAAAAGTATTTACTCGAATGTCCAATTAAAGTGTTGCATTTTCGCGATTTGATCTAGAAAATCCCGCAATTTAAGGCCTTAAAATTATGAAACTTAGCCTTAATACATACATACAGAAGTTAAAAGGAACTTCAGTTTCGGCGCCGGCGGCTGCAAGCTTCTGAGTTCCTTTGAAATCAAAATCAATTCGTTTTAGGGAAATTTAGAACAATAAAAAACATGTTGCAGGTGGTGAGTTTTTATTGAAAAATTTGTAATGATGCCCTTGAGATCAGTAATTGTATATGTAGGTATATGTATATTATAATTCGGCTCTGGTGCCACCCAGCGGCACAGTTTTTTGCTTACGTAGTTCTCTTACCCTTGTCGTTATATGTTTCGAATCTGGCGAGTATTTTTTGAAATACAAACCTTTTCGTTGCAACTTCAAATACAACTTAAAAAGTAATGAAATTGGTTGAGCCGTTTTCAAGTGATGCGGCAACATACATTCCCCATTAGACTTTTATGTATAAGAAATGGGAAAATCTTAAAAATATATCCAAATATTCCATATCTCTGAAACCACTGGGCCGATTTCGTGCAAACTTAACATAAAACATCTACGGACCATCCCAAAGTACCCTGAAATCGGTCGATCAGTTTCAGCAGTTAGTGGTGACATCAAAATGCACACTTCTTTTTATATAGATAGATTATTGTTGTTGTTGTTGCCTTCTTCAAGCTTACTTGATCTAAATAGCTGACAATTAGAATCATGTAATAAATTAAGTTTTAACGACATTTTTAGCATGTTTAAACTTACCCCATATTTTTGTTACAACTTGTCCGTCCCATGGAATGATTTTGGATATTTTTAATTATTAACTAAAAACTATAGTTGTTAATAAAAAAATAAGACTTTAAATTTAAATCTTAGTTTATAAACGAAATTAATAAAGCTATTACTTTTTCAACTTTAAAAATGTACCTTTATATCCAATATTTTTTTAATTATTAACAAAAACTTTGAAGCTGATCACAAGTTTACACCTTGCTTTCCCGCGGAGCACTAAACATGTTTACGCAAAAGAACCGGTTATTAAAACAACATTTACAACAAGTTTTCATTGAAATTTTTTAAACTACTGAGTTATCGGCCTGTTACAACTAGCCCCTAGCTCCCCTACTGACTGAGAATAGAAAAAACTTTCGTTAAATTTTTAAACTTCTCTACTAGTAACTTTATAAATTTCTTCATGGCTTTTTCTATAAATTCAAGCATTTGTTGCTACAACTTGACATCAACAAATAAAACTTTTGTACTTTTGCTCAAACACTACAAATTTTTTATATCAAAACTTAACCATTAAAAAATAAACAAATAGAGAACAACACACTCTTAACTTTTACTTTCTTTTGTAGCAGAAACGTAGTTAAAAGTGTGCAAAAAACAAGTAAAACATGTCACACTTGAAAGATACTAATATCTTTTGCCCACGCTACGCACAACTTTCCACTTTCAAGATACATTTTCTAGAACTAAGTTTCTCTTCGGCAACTTTTACTGTTGCGGCACTTTTGCGTATCTCTCAATTTAAGTAATGGTTTTTCATTTCCATTTTATGTTTTGCTTTTTTTATCTCTGCTTATTTTTGGCTTTTCTTGTTTCAATTTTGCTGAAATATGTTCTTTGCTGAGATTATTTATATTTATTTATTTGTTTTACTGTTCTTTTAATATTTTAAAATAAATTAGTTATTATTCGGATTAAAACAACAAACAGGATCGTTTACTTCATTACATTATTCTCCTGTTCGTAGGCTTAATCGAAATTACCTTCAAAGTCAGACGCGTACCCAGAACAAAATTTCGGGGGGGCGAGGGGAGTTTTTTTAGACTTATTCCAATTTTTTTTATAAAATATTCTATACCACAATGTCTAGTCTTCTTTTATTTCGGTCTAGTGCATTTAAAATTTATTCCGTGGTTAAGTCCACATCCCTGTAAACATTTAGAAGTCCACATCCCTGTTTTGTTTCTCTTCTATGTTTTGAGTATTTGAAGCGACAACAGCGACCGTTCACTTGAAGCGGCAACGTTGCACCAATCTTCACCAATCCGCTTTGATGGATACATCATTGCATTGCAAAAATTATGGGATTCGATAAACATTGCTGGTCAGTTAGTCTGATTCGAACAGTGCCTTCAAATATGGTGTACAAAATCAAAATATAGGGGAGCTAGAAGCTGTTATAGGAGTAAGTTGTTACAGTAGTTTCAAAAAATTTTTATGAAAACTTGTTTTAAATGTTAATATAATAACTGGTTCTATTGCGTAAACATGTTTAGTGCTCTGCAGAATAGCAAAAAGTAAACTTGTAAGCAGCTTCATAGTCTTTGTTAATAAGTAGAAAAAATTTTGGAACGAAGTTCCCTAACGCAGCTTGCGGGGTAGTGCGATTTGGTAAAAAAAATTACTTAACCGTGTGATATCATTGTGTATGCTTGCGAGTGTTGAGATTCGAGTAGACTTACAAACACATAGAAGCATTGAACACGGATGTGCCTATTTAAAAAGTGGGCGTTAATTAACAAAGAGTCGTGGAAATATTAGAAAACCACTGTATCTCTAATAAAATCGACACCAGGGTACTGAAATTTAGCTTAAAGATGGGCACAATCATTACATATTACGGTCAAGAAAGAGCCCGTTATTCGATGAGGGGCGTGTCAATATTAAAAAACACTGTATCTCAAATAATATTGATATTTGGGTACTGATATTTAGTACAGGGGTAGGCACAACTTTGACAAATTACGGGGTAAACGAAGTGGGCTATATTTGACAAAGGGCGTGGGAACCAGAGAACTGCATAAGCCTACTTGAAGTTCAAGCTTTTTCAAGTACTTAAAATTCAGCACGTATCCAATCTTGAAAAAGCAAGCTTTAGCCAGCTTGCAAAAATACCAAACAGATACAAGCCATATTCATGCTTGCTCGTTGGCTTGGCTTGTTTCGGCTTACTTTGTCGGGCGGAAAGTTGAAAAGCTTAAAACGATCGGCAAAAGCTTGTAAGCTCGCAAGTATTCAAATTATTGAATTAAAGCAAGTATCCAAAAAATTCAATGAGCTTCTTTAGAGAGAGCTTAAGCGTAATAGGACTTTTAAGGATTCTGTGGACTCCGTGGTGTGAAGTTTTAGGATAAATGATTTCGAAGATGCTGTCAAACTTTAAAATTTAAGATGGCGGATAGAGTTGCCACCTAGATTTTTTTTTATTTTTGCGATTTCTTGTAATTTTGAAAATCTGACAAAGGATTTGATTTCGAATATATTGTCACAGTCTTAAAATTTAAGATGGAGGTTAGGGTTGCCACCTAAATTTTTACCACAGTATTGCCACCTAATAGTATGTATTTTTAAAAGTTTTACACATCATTTATCAGTGTTAAGAGGTCGCTGATTTCGAATCTAAGGTCAGAATTTTAAAATTCAAGATGGTGGATAGGGTTGCCACCTTTATTTTTTGTTGTTTTATGAATTCGAGGCTGGGGAAAAAATGGTACACCAAAAATGGGTCGCTGTATCCGAATCCGTAGTCAGAATTTAAAAATTATAAAATTTTGAAATAATAGGGTTGCCACCTAATAATATGTCTTTTTAAGAGTTTTAAACGTCATTTATTAGTGTTAAGGGGTCGCTGATTTCGAATTTAAAGTCAGAATTTTAAAATTCAAGATAGTGGATAGGGTTGCCACCTTTATTTTTGTAGTTTTATGAATTCAGGGCTGGCAAAAAAATGGTACACCAAAAATGGGTTGCTGAATCCGAATCCGTCATCAGAATTTCAAAATTATAAAATTTTGAAATAATAGGGTTGCCACCTCATAATATGTCTTTTTAAGAGTTTTAAACGTCGTTTATTAGAGTTAAGGGGTCGCTGATTTTGAATCTGAAGTCAGAATTTTAAAATTCCATATAGTTAATAGGATTGCCACCTAATTTTTTTATTGTTACGAATTCGGTGCTGGCTCGAACACAATGTAAAAATGGGTCGCTGAATCCGAATCCGCTGTAAGAATTTAAAAATGACAAAAATTCATAAAAATACAAAATAATATATGTGGCAGCCCCATTAATCATATCGAATCTTAAATTCTGACTTCAGATTCGAAATCAGCGACTCCCTAACAGTGTTAAATGATGTTTAAAAATATTCAAAATAATTATTATCATGTGGCAGCCTTATTACATAATTTTGAAATTCTGACAACGGATTCGTATTCAGCGACCCATTCTTATTTAGTGTTGGCGCCAGCACCGAATTCGTAAAAATAAAAAAATTGAGGTGGCAACCCTATCAAACATATTGAATTTTAAAATTCTGACTTCAGATTCGAAATCAGCGACCCCTTAACACTATTAAATGACGTTTAAAACTCTTGAAAAGATATATTATTAGGTGGCAACCCTATTATTTCAAAATTTTATAGTTTTGAAATTCTGACAACGGATTCGGATTCAGCGACCCATTTTTGGGTACCATTTTTTTTGCCAGCCCCGAATTCATAAAACTACAAAAAATGAAGTTGGCAAACATATCCACCATCTTGAATTTTAAAATTCTGACCTTAGATTCGAAATCAGCGACCCCTTAACACTGATAAATGATGTGTAAAACTTTTAAAAATACATACTATTAGGTGGCAATACTGTGGTAAAAATTTAGGTGGCAACCTTAACCTTCATCTAAAATTTTAAGACTGTGATAATATATTCGAAAAAAATCCGTTGTCAGAATTTCAAAATTACAAGAATTCGCAAAAATAAAAAAAAATCTAGGTAGCAACTCTATCCGCCATCTTAAATTTTAAGGTTTGACAGCATCTTCGAAATCTTTTACCCTAAAACTTTACTACTTTAAGGAGTCCACAGAATCCTTAAAAGTCCTATTACGCTTAACCTCTCTCTAAAGAAGCTCATTGAATTTTTTGGATACTTGCTTTATTTCAATAAGTTGGATACTTGCGAGCTTATAAGCTTTTGCCGAAGGCATCAAGCTTTCCATTACTTGAAACTTCGTGCCGTTCGCTTGTAAGCTAGAATAGGTGCAAGCTGTGCGTGGGCTTATTTATATTCAATTACAAACTATGCTTGATTCAAAATTATCAAGCTCAAGCTAGCTTGAACTTGTATTTTAAGCAAGCGCTTGAAATAGACTTCAAGCAGGCTTGTGCAGTTCTCTGGTGGGAACATTAGAAACCACTGTATCTCGAATTATTTTGACACTAATGTACTGAAATTTAGTACAGAGGTCGACACAGTTATTACAAATTACGGTCAAGTTATTGTATAAAAAGGTGCGTGGCAGTATTAGAAAACACTAGAAATAATATTGACACTAGGGTAATAAAACTCGTTTCAAGAATGGGTAAAATTATTACAAAATACGATGAAGATATATTTTTGTAAAGTGTCTTTATTGGACTAATGAATAAAAAATAATATTTTAATTAAATAGAATGAAAAAACAGCGGAGATATTGTATTGCATGGAAAGTAAAAAATTTGATTTCCAAGTCGCATTATCTCATTAATATGTTAAGATGTTTTATGAAAAAGTCGTTGTACTAAAAATTTCTTCAATTTTCTGAAGGTTTCATTTTTACCGTGTGTGGAAGCCACACACAGAAGTTACTTATTTAGTTTATATTGGGCCCATGTGCACCGCAACCCGTGGGATCTATTTTGCATGCTCTTAATTACCACTCTAGATTAAGGCTTTTTATATATGTTAGCACTGTCTCTGGCTTAGTGTTTCAAATTGCTGACGGGGGCACTACAACCCCTCCAAAATAATGGCGTTTTAGGCTGTGGATTGCCGGACATTCACATAGAATGTGTTCAGGGATTTCTTCTTCCTCCTTGCATAGTCTGCAGATGTCTGATTCAGAAAGACCCAACTTTTTAAGATGGTATCTGAGTGAGCAGTGACCTGTGAAGAAACTGGTGAGAATTCTATGGTCTGCTTTAGTAAGCTTGAGTAAATATTTGGATTTTGCTTTACTTAGAGTAAAAAATTTCTTAGATTGCCTCTGTTCATTAGTGTTGTGCCAGTGGCACTGAAATTTCTTATCTCCCATATTCGAATTTTTTTCTAGAATGTAGCCTTTTGCTAAGTTGCAGAATGGTTCAGGTCCTATAAGAGTTCGAGACGCTCCTCTTTTAGCAAGGCAGTCCGCCCTTTCGTTGCCCTCGAAACTTTTGTGACCTGGAACCCACCATAATTCTATTTTGTTGCTTTGTCCCAGCGTATTTAATATCTCTACGCAGTTGGAGACTAGTCTTGATTCCAGTTCGTAGGCTTGAAAGGCTTTTAAAGCCGCTTGACTATATGAAAGTATGAAGATATGTGCCCTTTTTGATTTCCTGCGGAGACATTCTCTGACACAAACTTTAATGGCATATACCTCCGCCTGAAATATTGTCAGCGTGTATCCCATTGGAAGCGCTTTTTGGAAATCGGGACCCAGCCACACTGTGATTGTTTTAAATCATACGTGAGACTCTTTATTGAAATTAAGTTTTTAAAAATGGATACTGAAGCAAATTTGTGTAATACAGTGTAATCTGAAAGAAGTTCAAAAACTTTTTTGACACTAGGACGGACCATGAAAATGTGTTTTTTATACTCTTTGTATAGGCATTTTCACAGAAAAGTATATCGTGACCAACAAGTTAAAACTTATTTTTTTTCTGATATTATCTAAGAGAAACATTTTCATTTTATTAATTTAAGCAAATTTTATATAAATTTATTAACCATGATGATCACATCGTCTGCACTGTTTCACAAATGGAGTTATGTGAACTTTTTTGTTTTAGTGAAAATGGAAGGCATTGGCTAAAGATAATGAAAAAATGGTTGCGGCAAGGAAAGAAAACTATATTAAATATGTTTCTTAATTACTAAATTATATTTTTATTTACCTACCTAATTACCCAATTGAAATACAATGGAAATTTAAGTAATGTTACGCCAGTAACGTAACACGAATAACGTAACGCCAATAACGTAACGCCAGATAAAAGAGCCTAATAAAAAAGGAACCAGAGAATATTTTTAAGTTTGATCACTGGGAATAAAAACTTTTGTTGTTTTAAACCATGGGTGTCATCGAGGGGGAAGGGATGGGCCGCTGCTCCCCTAGAGATAAAAAATAAGACAAATGCAAAGCAAACCAAATTCTTAGTTCACTCAGTTGATTTACTTGACCGATAATTCCCGTACTTCGAAATTCGAGTAAATTCACTTATTCTATTTCAAGCAAAATGTTTTACTGGGCTCACATTCTCCAATATGGATGCTTACAAGCATTGGTGCCCACCGTAAATACCCCTATAAGATTGCATAAGCTTTAAAATTCTTTAATGGGAACACTTATTTTTAGTAGTTTTTTTAAATGAAAACGCAACTCTGAAAAATATCCATATTTTGTTCCGCACGTTTCTCACCATTGTATCAGCGAAACGAGCAGAGGACACTAAGTGTTTTTTATCATCCTTTTCATATTCGCTATTGTTAATAATTCCAAATTAAATAATAGGGACTAATTAACTCGCTGTAGCAACAATGGACATCCAACAAGTGCCCATCAACTTTAAATTTTTTGCTTTGCAGTACATAAATTTAAAAAGAAAAACCTGAAGTGACAGCAATGAACAGGATGAAAATGTACAAAAGAAATAGAAAAAAAAATAGAGAAAATAAAGTATGTTCTTAGCTCGGTCACCAGAACGGGAGATATTCAACCTCAGGCAGTTGCTCGAGAACCTAATGTCGGAGCATTTTCTTGTGATGACTCTATGACTTACCTTCCGAGACCAATCTGAATCAAAAATACGGACTCGAATCCCGATTCTTCGACACATTACACGCATTTAACAATTGCTTAAGAGCCAGCGTGACAATCCTGAAAAGGTCACAGCTGAAATTATAAACGATGCTACTATTGTTGCGGAGAAAGTCGGACTGAGGAAGACATCACATCAATGCCGCGAATTGTTGGAAAACAACGTCATTGAAGAAATTTCCCATCAGAAAGACCTTCAGAATTCTGGAAGAGGTAATAAATAACACCTTACTCGGACTCCATTACTACATCTCTTGAAATACGTTTTACTGAAAAAACACTCAATCATTCGCAATATCTAAATTATACCCTGCGCAAATGCAATCGATCTCAGTTGCAAATCTCGTAGAAACTTGCAAAGCTTTTGCCCAACTTTATGATTTACAAAGCATTAAAAATTAATTCGAACTCTGGCAGCAATCAGCCACTTCAAACCTATGCTAGATTTCAGCAAAAACTAATCATAATTTACTATTCCAGTTTATAAAAAATAACTAAGCAAATATTTCATTAAATTCAAGCAAAATTTTTCTAAGTTATTATAAACTGCAAAAGCAAATTTCTACATAGAAAAATCGTCCAAGAATAGTTGGAATGGTTGCGAATGAAGCCTGTTTAGACAAACAAAGTTAAGTGTTTCTGTATTTATACAACAAGACACTTTTATTAAATCTAGTCAGATTGCAATGCAATACATCACAATCATAAAAATCAAAGCACAAAAGCACCTACTCCACCAGCAGAATAAGAATCATTAGTATTTGCAAGGAATTTATAGCCAGGAATGGTAAAGTCATCAATTTCAAAGGAGTAAATCCATATTTTAGAGACAAATATGATGTCAGGCAGGTAATTAAGAGTTTGAAGATTACAAAGAAGTAAATGAAGAACTACAAATTTTTCATGACTCAGTAGCGAAAAGTGTTGAAAATTGCTGATAGTGTTAATGGCAGTGTTGATTTTTGTAAGATCTATATACACGCTCAGAAATCTTGGAATTAATTTTAATCCAATCGTTGGAATCATGCATTTTTTAATACTTTTTCTATTAGAATTAAAACTCTTCAAAATACTAGACATTTTTTAATAAAACCTGGAATACTTTTTAATACAGTTTGGATTAGTCTTTAAAAACAGCGTTCGGCTTGGTTCGGCTCTTATGCATGTTTATCATTTCTTTATACATGTGGCTTCATAGAGCAGTTGGTAGAGCCAAGAACTTATAACCTAAATGTACTGGGTTCGAATCCCACATGTTTCGTTAATTTGTCAAAAATATTTTAATACAAGCATGTATTAAAATTAAGTCCCATGAGAGAATAAAAATCAATTGTAATATATGTAGTGTATTAGATTGTAATACAATTCTGGTGTGGTCATATATACAATACAGTTTGTATTAGAATTTAATCCAAGATTTCTGAGCGTGTAGTCATCATTCTAATATTTTAATTGCAAGAATTTAGATATTTTAATTTATTGTCTAAGTCTGCAAAAGACCTCACAACAAAAACTCTGCCATTATCATCTTTTTTCATGAAAAATTTAGAGTTACTAAACCATAAATATTTGAAGTGATATTGTTTTTGCACTTTTTAAGGAGATATTTGAAAAGTTTAAGTTTTAAGCTGCAAGGTTTAAAAAAATGCAGTAATATTTTAGTGGGACTAAAATTTAGTCCAAGATTTCTAACCGTGTAGTTGTTTTAAAAATGTTCCGTTTTACTTTTCTATTTAAAAATGTGCGTTTTCATTTTTGTATGGCGTAAAATGTTTTTATAAACATTAATTTTACTAAACTTTTTAAAATGTGCGTTTTTGATTTTTTGTTTCACAGTATAGAAACCCAAATCCCGAGTTTGAGATTTTAAGATTTTTTTTAGCGGACCCACAGACATGCGAATGCTAAAATAAGGTACATTTTGAGAAAACGTAGCTCAGTCAATTTAAATGCGATTATCGTAACTAGGGTCTTATTGTAAAGGTTCTCTTGTCTTTTTTAAGAGAAAAATATAAATGTTTTGAAAAAATTGCAGTAAGCTTACACATTCTCAATTTAATATAGTAGTTTTTTTAATTTCCCTTCCAACGATATAAAACGAAAGTGTGCTCTTTCAGCGTTCAGAGTTTATGGCTTAAAACGTGAAGTGGTGATGAATTTTCAATACAAATTCAACTAGCGGTGATATTTATTGTAAAAAGACTTTAATACACAGAGAAAAACATTTTTTTAAATAAAAAAATATAAAAACCTTAACACCTATTATAAAGCTTAGTAACAATTTTCCCTCGCTGCGGGTATAAAAATAGTTGAAATGACAGGGTTTTTTAAAAAGTCGCGATTAAGTTTTCCTATTGAGCCAAACTTTATTATTTTAGTAAAGGTTATAGCTACCCTTATTAATAAACACTTTGATTTGTTGGTGTTCGATGAATTGGGACCAAAATATCTTGACACCAGCTGAAAAGGATCACTTTTTTTATGCCTTTAAAATGATGCATTTAAAAACAAACAAAAAATGTATTTTGTAATGGCTTTTATAATTATTTACCTATAAAATTATGTATTATAGTATTTTTAAATTAGTCTTTTAATTTTTTTTTTCCAATGTTCATCTAAATTTCTTTGACCATAAACTCACAACGGCTGCCATGTTGTGCTAAGAGTTGCTTTCGGTGCTCGTTAAAATTTTTTTCATTTCGGGGGGTTTTAATCCCTAAAGCCATGCCGAAAGTTAGTGATGTAGACCCCCAAAACTCCCTGCGTACGTGCCTTTACAAAGTGTTTATTCAGCCCAAGTCGATGTTAGTTTAGAGATCTTGGAGAAATTGGTCAAATGTACTGAAATGCATTTGTACTTCACACGACTCTTTTGTTTATTTTATTTTAAAGTGCGTGAAGTTCTAGGAATGTGTTGCAAATTCAACAACTGCTTTAAGTATTTAGATGCTTTAAACATGCGTTTTCATTTGATGCAAATTGAGGTTACGTTAAAGCAGCATATGAGTGACTGCACTGAGTTCAAGTGAAGCCGTGTATGAGTGCTTTTCCACAACTGTGGTGTTATATAAAAAAGTCTTCAGAAGATATGTTTCGGAAATTTCTTGAGCTTAGAGTGTTATGCATATTAAACACGTTATGAAGGATCACCATGTTATGTTTGGTTCTAAAATATTTTTATAGTTAAGGTCTCTGCCCACTTACGGCACGTAACGAAACGACTGTAAATCGGCTTCGAAAAGGCAACGTAATGTTCAATGCACACTTAACGAAACGGCAAAAAAAAATTTAATTAAACAAAACAAAAATCGCAGAATTCTCTAGTACACAATTAGCTTAAATAGCTTTGCTATTAGATGACGATGTAGAAAACTGATAAAATCATAGATTTTAGATTAATTTTATGCTTTAAAACCGACCTATCGATGTCGAATTTTTACTTTGCACAATAAACTGTTGGAATCCATTGTACTTTTTGTAAACAAAGAGAACGACAAGCCGGTCAGAATTCTTTGAAACGATCACCACCGGCTTTTTCGTCGGCGTCAACAGTCGTTGCCGTTTCATCGTCGCTTAGTGAGCATGTATACATAAGAACACATGGTAGTTATATTTTGTAGTTTCGTGTCGTTTCGTTACGTGCCGCAAGTGGGCAGAGACCTTTACAGTCATAGAAGTAAAATATAAGGAAGCGGTGTAGTTGAAGTGAAATGAAGTATTTTACAAACACAGTGAAGTTGACACAAACACAAAAACATTCAAACAGGGCCGCATTCAATTATGTAGTAAATAAAGGCGTAAATTATTTTTTATTTTTTAGATGTATGCTTACTATACAATTTTTATATAGCACCGTTATATAATATGTTGCGTTACCAATATTTTTACAGAGAAAAGCATTGCTAAAATAAAGTAAAAGACATGAACTCAGAATAAGACTGAAACGGCAAAAGTTACTTTTAATGATTTTTTAAAAATTCATTTCAAAAAACTATTTTTTATAAACTATTTAATTGATATTAAAATAACACAAAAACTAAACAACTAAAATACATACCAAATTAAACTCTTTTAAAAAAAATAGTTTTGTGTAGTTTTTTCCGAACTGTCGGCTTTTAATTAGTTTTTTTTTTATAAAAATACCTAGTTATAGCTTGTAACCTTAGGTCGCTAATCCACTTTAATTTCATTTCAAGTTTTCAAAGAAATTGTAAACAAATAAATAACTATTAAAGCTTATCCCAATGTGAAAAAAAAATTAAGGCCCTTGCCACCCTAAATAATAAATGCGCTCATGAAGCAGAACTTGTGTTTTGACAAGATGCTCTTCCTCAAAAATGGCGGGCAACAATTTTTTTTTTTGCTCGGGAAGGGCTTATGTCAAAAAACGGCGCTCTATCTCGCTTCCGCAGCGACGAAAATTCTTTCTACACACGTACAGTGTGTGTGAGTATAACACCACTTCCTTATCTTTTATTTCTATGGTTACAGTATTATTCTAAAAATATATTCCATTTCTAATGGTTTTAGGTTTAAGCAAGACACGCTATACAATATGAAGGCCAGAATGACGATTTATGTAATTAAAAACGAGGCAATTGCTGCCAGTATATGATTTATTAATTTATCACTGAATAAATGAATCATATAGTTTTCATTTTCTTATATATCAATTTGTTATATTTTCTTAACCTATGACACACCCATTTTTAACCCGACTACGGCGAAGCCAAAGGAGAGGTATTTTTTAAATCATCTTTCTTCCGTCTTTAAAAAAATTAAATAAAAATTATGAAATTTTTGCTCAATTGCTTAATATTTTAACATGAAATGTCATATCTTCACATATTAAAGCAATCAAACAAAAAACGCAGTATCTACATAAAAAGAGATAAAAAAGCGGTATCCACAGACTGGCACTGCATTTTACCTTTGAATTTGTAGCTAATACTTTGTAAAATGCTTTTTACTTAAGCCTATAAAAAGGAGTGACAGACGGCGGTCGTTCTTGTTACTGCTAACGAAACAATTGGCCACACCAAATATCGAAGAACGTGCCCTGAACAACCATATAACCTCATATCCAAGGATACGCAATGCGATGGAAGCATTCGATGTCAGGATAAGAAAAACATCTTCAAATTCAAGAATAGAATATATAGTTATTTGTTCTTTATTTTTCTCTTCATTTCAGGTATTATCAAGACCCATGGAAAGTAGACCGTCATGTCGCCTTTGCCGTTCTGAGTACGGGCGGCAGCGGAAAACGCGGGCATACTGCATCGGCTGCGGCAACGCTGTTTGCGGAGAACACAGCACACTTTTACATGGCTGCAACACTTGCGCACCGGGCGGGGGACAAGAAGTACACGCTCAACAACAATAATTTTTAAACTTTTTTATAATAGTCTTAAGAAAATTCAAGCAAAAAAAAAATTAAAAAAATTGAAAAAATTATTTTTGTATGTAGAATTTAGTTATCTATATATATAAAATGGAATGTCTGTTTGTTTATTTGTTTGTTTGTACCTTATAGGAGACCAAACCTCTGGACCGATCTTCCTGAAATTTTCACAGCATATAACTGGGACTCTGGCATGATTAATAGGGTACTTTTTTCGACTACGCCCACTTTTACGCCCACTTTTTTAAAATTATGTAATTGCTCCCATATAGTTTTTAACAGATTTACTTCAAATTGTATACACATTATACTCCAGGCGAGGTAGAAATAAACATTTATTACGCCACGCCCCCTTTCACGCCCCTTTTCACGCCAAATTTAAGTTTTCAACTTTTTGTTCTCTGTACAAATTTGTTCCTTCCAACGGATTATTTTTTATTTGGTAGTATATTGCTCTTAATACTGTTAAAGTCGCCATATTACTATGAACCACGCCCACTTCACCGCCCCCTTTTTTAATTCAGATACTTACTTATACCACTAAAAATGTTTGCTATACAAAATACTTTTTTTGTAATATGTATTTACCTAAAGTTTTATATATTTTTTATCTACATGTAAGGTAGCCATAGATTTTTTTATTACCAAATCCCCCTTTTTCGCCCCATTTTACTATAATTATAATTAATCTGCTTTCAATCTATATATATAAAAATGAATGTCTGTCTGTCTGTCTGTTTGTTTGTTTGTGCTTTATAGGAGGCCAAACCCTTGGACCGATCTTCCTGAAACTTTCACAGCATTTTACTATGACTCTGGAAAGAATAATAGGCTATATGAAGTTTTTATTGGACAAAGGGGCGTGGCACTGCCCATATAACCCAAAAATTTAAATCGCCATATTTTGGGCATTTTTTGCCCTACGTTGATGCTATTTGGTACATATGGTATTGTCATAATTAGAAATACGTACCAGGAGAAAAGTGGGTGGGACCACGCCCCCTTTTAGGAAAATTAAAAATCACAATATAGTCTTAACTACTGGACCGATCGTCATTAAATTTTCACAGAAGGATATTCTTACGAAATAATAAATTCTTGACTATATAAAGTTGTGAGTGGACGAAGGGGCGTGGCCTCGCCCATATAACCCAAAATTTAAAATCGTCATATCTTGGGCATTTTTTGACCAACGGCGGCAGTATTTGCTATATATGGTATTGGCATGAATAGAAATACGTACCAAAAGAAAAGTGGGCGGAGCACGCCCCTTTGTTTGCGATATATTGGAGGCTGGACCTGATAACCGATCTTAAATTTTCACAGCGTTCAGCTTTGACTCAGGAATACTTATTACATGATAATATTTTTCGACCATGTACACTTCTGCACCTACTTTTTTACTACGTTTATTAACGGCTTTACCACAAATTTAAAATACATATTAATTAAAATAGTAGGGTAGCCCCATTCTCTTTCTTCCACCACTGTCTTCAAAAAAGCTGATTTTATAATACGTGTTAATTAAAATAGAGAGTGGGGTAACCCCATTCTCATTCTCTCAAAACTGACTGCGAAACAGCTGATTGTGTAATTGCTGCTTTTTGATTGGTCTAAAAATAAAAAGGGGGAGCATGAAGTAAATTACATGCGATTCAGTGCTGAATTCTAATTGGTTTACAATAAAAAAAGAGGCGAAGCATTGCAATAATTAAATTAAATAAATAAATTTTTGTAAATATATAAATACTTTTTATTTTATTTTATACGAGGGGGTAGCGAAGCACACCGGGTTCAGCTAGTAAACAATAAAAACAAAAAAAAAATCAAAAAAAAATTTTTATATGAAAAAACATGATTTACAAAAAAGGTCCGTAGGGACCTTTTCACACGGCCGTGAAGTTCAGAACTGTCACTCATCGGAGGGTTAATTGGTTATTATTTTGTCACTGAAAACTATCACTGGAAATTGGGAGTGGTTTAGTTCTAAGAATTTCTGTAAATTTTAATATAAAAGCAAGGCATTGCCTCTGAATAAAGCTAGACTTGAAGAACATTCTTTGAGTTTCATTTATGGCAAGTTGTGCCTTCTAAAAAGAAAAATATATACGCCAAACGTTATGACCTTGAGCTTGCCCTTAGGGAAAATCTACGATTTTTTAATAACTATGGACACCACACATTAGGACAACACCAAAAAATATTACTTTTTAATCCAATTAAAAGTTTACAATTTTCTAATCCAAAAAAGATTGGATTAGATTAGAAAAAGATTGGATTCCACATATGGAAATTTAGTGATCTACAAATGCATGTACATATTTCCATGTAGTGATCCACATAACATTGCCGGCCCATACCAAGTCACAATTTCAACATGCCCCCATTTTATATTTTGAAATGTTTAAAGTGGAAATACACTATTTTTGATAACAAGAATAGGATAATTCCATTCTATCATCTCCACCTGCTGAAAAATCTGTTATCCGTCCCAAAGGAACGTATAGCTGTCAATTTGATAAACAGCATTTCTATTCAAAATCAGTCATTCGTGTGGTTTTTTTGTGTTTTATGCATGATCTTATTTTCAGGAGTTCTTTTAGATCGTTAAGCATGCAAGCGTCTCTAAATATAAATCTAGTTTTGACGAACTTTCTTCTACAGATTGTTTGGATTTGCTGTAATTTAAAAAAAACAACTGTTCAAAAAAAATTTACTGTTTAACAAATAAACTACTAAGCCTCTTAATAAAAGCAGCTCTTTAACTTTACTTTTTGCAAAAGCAAAAAAAAAATAGAAGCATAAGTATAAAATTCAAACAAGAAACAGAACAATTATGATAAGAAGTAACAAAAGGGTTGCTGTAAAGTCATCTACCTTTATGGAAGTTTCCTTTGCAAATTCTTACTCTTGCATACATCTTGACTTTAACCGATACAGTCACTCATACAATTGGTAAAATTAAGCAATAAAATTAAAGTTTTTTGCGCTATTTTCCAAAGCAACTTTATGTGTTGTTTTTTTTCGTGCTCTAGTTTTTGTTAGTTTTGTTTCAATTTTATTTGACAATTTTTGCTTTTATTGCGCATTTCTACTCTTCACAACTGGCTCTTGTGCTTTATTGAGAGTTATGTTGTTGTTGCTATTGTTGCTTTCTTTTTACCTCCTATATAGAAAGTTGTTTAAATAACTTGACTAACAAGTGAACTAGCGAACTAATAAAAATTCATTCGCATGGTACTGTATGTGTACGAGTATGTTTGCTTACGCAACACTCCAGTACGCACACATCCTCTCTCAAGTACTAACATTAAAACCAGCACTGAATTTTATGCAGAAACTAGCACACATACGCTAACATACTCACACACTTCTATTTTTGTCCTTTTGTGCGAATTTCTGCACGATTCTTTGTATTTTTGTTATTTTTCAAAAGTTTTTCAATAAAAATGTAAATTTATATAAATAAATTTTTTAATTTGCTTTTTGTTGAGTACAATGGATAAATTCTTGTAAATTTTTCATAAAAATTTTTTTCGATATGCTTGTGTCTACAGTGGCTTAGATAGCTTTTTTTGTTTGTCTAAGGTATAAATTTCATCAAATATTCTTCTAAATTTTAATTTTTTATAATAAAAATCCTATTCGGCGTACCGGATGCTTCCTGACGGAGGCTAACATAGACCAGTTCGGATCCTTAGTGGTACCGGGAGCAATCAATGGAACCTTTGGAGTTATTGTATATATATTGTATATGTAAAAATTTTTGTAGATATCGCAAATCTTAGGAGGGTTTCGAGAGTTATTTTTTGTTTATCTTTAAGTGACAGGAAAGTCGATGAGCCAAAATATTTTAGACTTGATCTGAGTAGGGAGGGGCATGTGCATAGTAGGTTCTTCCTGCAGTTCTCATCCGTGATGATGCCCAGCTTCCTCGCGTGGGCCACCGCCATGCAGTGACCAGTGAGTATACCCACTAGTGTCTTGCAATCTCTGCGCGGGTGTGCCAAGATGAACAGAGTTCTTTTTTCGCATTGTGTGTTGCAAATGATTTTTGAAACCTTGCACGATGTCATATCTCTCCATCTACGTTTCACTGTTTGTGTGGCTCTATTTTCGAGGTTCCTGTACAATTCACGTAGGTTTAGTTCTCGATAATTTGTGTAGAAACATTTAATAACACTTACAAAGCAATTCGAAAACAAAAGAATATCGGGGAAAGAACTTTTAAGAACTAAAATGGCTAATTTATTTTTTTCCTATGACGGCATCTCAAACGGCTCTAATTAATGTAAAATAAATTTAAACTGGTCCGTAGCCAGAAATTTAATTCGGGACCTTATTTACATCTAAAAACGGATTTTTTCGAATTTTAAGTGCTCTTAAAATCAAGAGGGGTATCATGAAATAGAAGGAAGAGCCACTTTAGTGCATACCAGAGACAAAAGCAGCATTCAGACAACGAGATCATTCGGATGCTTCTGTTAAAGCTGAAAGTTCATTCGATTCAGTTGCGTTTTGCGTCCGACTACTCGCTGACGCAATTTTATTGAAGTATGTGAAAGCTTATGGGAGCGAGTTCAATGCTTGTGAACGTTACGCTGAGAAAACGCAATTTACGCGTGAATTTGAAATATTTCAACTTTTCTTACGTAAATTGCGTTTTTTACAGCTCGTTACAAAAATCGAACAAAAAGAAGAAAGAAAAGCAACTCGTAACTTTCAGGGATTTCTTGAGTGATTCAGCTGTGACCAACCCACTGCTGAAGTCTTTTATGATTTGACACTTGTTCGAACAAATTCATATAAACTTTAACGTTCTCATCGGCCATTAAGGAACTATCTTTCTATGGTAGAGCCCGACCAAATAAGTTTCATTAATGTCATATTAATTAAATAATCTAAAATAATTGATCGATTTAGGTCAAGGTTGGTGCATTTTGGTAGACTAGTAGAACTCCAATGAGTATCGAAAAAATAAGAAGCAACTAGAACAGACGGCAACCCAGGTAGACTTAAAGGCTTAATCTGAAAATAGCTACTGCTTTAATATCATATGATTAAATGGCCGTTGGGAGTGTGAAAGCTCATACGAATTTGTTCGACCAAGTGTCAAATCATAAAAGACCTTAACAGTGGGCTGGTCACAGCTGAATCACTCAAGACTACCTAAGAGGAAATGTAGCAATTTCCTAAACAGGATCTCTAGTCTTCTGTGTGATTGACTCTATACTGAGTTGTTGTTGTCGTTGTTTATGCCTTCTTCAAACTTAGTTGATCTAAAATGCTCACAAATTAATTCATATACAAATTCAAGGAATAGATCACATTTAATTATCAAACAAAATCTTAGTGTTTAAAAATTTTGATGACTTTTTATTTAATATATGGCTTTAATCACTTATGTATGCTAATTTTGAAAAGTTTTTTTGTTTCAAATCAAAAAATTTTATATTTTTCACCGTAAATACATATAAAATTATATTTTAACAACATAGAATATCTCACCGAGAAAAAAGAATCAATTGTGTATGAAAAAAGAATCAATTCACTTTTCCAATTATTGATTTTAGAATTGATTATTTTTAACATAGTGATGTCCTACAAAAAGTAGTACATTCTTTTCTGCCTTCCACTTGAATCACTGCTGAAATCGATTCTATTATTCGCTTATAAAATGGATTCTTTTAAACAAAAAAAGTATGAATTTTTCGAATATAAGAAAAGTATGAATCGCTAAGAAGCCCTTTTGGAATAGATATACATGAATGAATTCCATAATGCATAGGTTTGTATGGTAGAATTGAAAATATATTCTTTATTCTTTTATTCTTTTTAAATAATTAATAAAAAAATTATATTATAGTAATACAAATTAATAGATATAATTATTAGGTAATTTAAAAGAATAAATAATATTTAGACAGACGAGCAAACAATTATAATAATACCACATTTATTGCAAAAATATTGATGTTTATGATGAAGGTTGTTAATTCCGTTTTGCTTTAAATGTATCCTTATAGTATTTACATTTTGACTTGCGTATAGCTTCCTTCATATCTTTTTGGGACTGTTCCTTGTTTTTCATAACTTACCAAACAATACATTATTAAAATTTTCGAGGCTTTTGAAGCAGTTTGTTCCTTCAACGCTGACAAATCAAACAGAAAGTAAAATTTTTAAGAAACGTGTGAAAGGAAAACAACAGAACAATCGTTTTTCAAAAATATCTGACAAAAACAAAAACATCAACAACAAACAGAATATATAAATCATAACAGATTGATTCTTTTTTCGCTTAAAGCAGAATTTGTTTCAGAATCAATTCGTTTTTCACTTACCTTAAAAGCAAGCAAGAAATCTAACAACATTTACTTTATTATAAATTGTTATATACTTCATAATCGATTCCAGCAATAAAAACGAATCAATACATTTTTTGTTTATTGATTCCGATTCATAGGTTTTGCTATAAATTTATATATTCTTTAGAATACATTCTAAAATACAAGCACAAGAATCCATTCAATTCCCGATTTTTTTACGAATTAATTCTCATTTTCCCGGTGGGATATTGAATAATTTTGTAGCCCTGTTTTCTCTGACCGTCGAAGGCAATCATTGAACTCTACCATAAATTCCTTGCGTAAATTTGCCAGCCATGAATCGAATCGAGCCACTTTTCATAAACAAAGTACACAAATTTCATGAAAAAAAGTCGAGTCCAAAGAAAAAAAAAATATACCTATAAATTATAAATGCCAATAACTTTGGAAATAAAAAATTGTGTGACTCCACATTTTTAAAAGTGATTGTGCTAGTAAAAAGCTAACGATATATTGTATTTTCATTAAAAATAAAAATAGTCGCAAAAAATGATACGTTTCAAGAATTCTGACCCATATACATACAATTTATTACATGCATATGTATATTCCGTTTTTTAAGCCAAATAACGAAGTAGAGATCTTGACATGTAATTAATTATATGCTTTTAATTGTTAATTCTCTTGGCAGTTAGAGTATCCAAAAAACAATATTATTTATCTAAACTAAGCCCAAATCTATCTTCTAAACAGTTATGGAAAAATCTAAAAAGTATTGGTATCTGCAATAAAGGCTCTGAAGTCTGCCGTACTGATCCAAATCTATTGAATGATTATTTCACTGCGAGCTCGTTGCGAGATGATAATGCCGAATACATTAATAGCATAGTGCCTGTTGAGTTACCGCATGATTTCAGTTTTAGAGCTATAAATGAGCTAGATGTTGCCCGCTGCATTAAAAAAATCAGTTCGAATTCCATTGGTGAAGATGGTGTGTCGATCAAGTTCATTAAGCTTATTTTGCCCCATGTAGTCAGTCCACTTGCTCATATCATCAACCATTGCATCACTACCTCGTGCTTTCCTGCCAGCTGGAAAGTGGCTACAATTGTTCCGATTGCGAAAATTGCAAATGCACGCGAGCCTGGTGACTTCAGACCAATCAGCTTGTTGTCATCGATTTCGAAAGCATGTGAGGCTCTTATGGCGGAGCAAATAAGTGAACATGTCCTATCTCTGGGCCTTATGTCTGATTTTCAGTCAGGCTTCCGTAAAGGTCATAGTTGTTCAACAGCTATAGTTAGTATCTTGGATGACATTAGAGCTCCCTTCGATAATGGTGATCTAACCTTGCTTTGCCTTCTCGATTTCTCTAAGGCTTTCGACACTGTAAACCATAGTATCTTATGCAAAAAACTTGAATTGCAGTTCGGATTTTCTGAGCCATCAGTTCGCCTTTTAAGTAGTTACTTAAATGGAAGGTCCCAAAGAGTCAGCCTAGGCAACAACTTATCTGCGTATAAGCAAATCTCTTGCGGTGTCCCTCAAGGGTCAGTCTTGGGACCACTCTTGTTTGCCATGTTCATCAATGACATTTTTGTGAAATGTGAGAATGTATCCATGCATGCTTATGCTGATGACTTACAGTTATATATGTCAAGACCCACAGGGCTTGTTGAGGATTTGTGCGCAAGAGTAAATGATGATTTAAAATTAGTAGTGGAATGGGCTAGGGAGAATATGCTTGCACTTAACCCCTCGAAATCATGTGTCTTGCCAATTACCAAAACACCTTTCTTCAATCTTGAGTTTCCTCCGATTATTCTAAATAACACTGAGTTAAAAGTTGTAAGAAAGGTAAAAAACCTAGGTTTTATCCTGAATTCATCTCTTTCCTGCGAGGATCATATTAATATGTGTGTAAGTAAGGTCTATTATGTATTAAGAAACTTAAGAATGACTGCACCGTTTGTTCCCACCGAAACAAAACGTAAGCTTGTCCTGCAGATCTTAATGCCAATAATTACATACTCAGAAGTCGTGTATAGCAAACTGGACTCAAAATCCTCACATAAACTGTTAGTTGCCTTGAATAATGCTACTCGCTTTGTCTATGGTCTGCAGATGCATGACCATGTCTCCTCATTTTCCATTCGATTACTTGGCCGTAGTCTGAACAATCTTTTCGAAGCAAGTAACTGCATTTTCTTGCATAAAATAATATACTCGCAATGTCCACGATATCTTTTTGCAAGACTTCAGTTCTGCAGATCAAGTAGAAATCTGAATCTCTTAATACCGCGCTTTAATTATACAGCCTCAAGTAGACTGTTTTTCGTTAGCGCAATAAGGCTGTGGAACTCACTGCCCAACCATATAAAATTAGTCTCCAATAGATTAGCCTTTAAGCAATTGATACTCAAATATATTTCTTAACTTCACATAACTTAATTTTTAGTCTAAGCTCTAACACAACCTCTTATTCTACCTCTAGCATTTTCACCGCAGGTCGATCATTTGATTAGTCAATTTATAATAATGTCACATCTTTTAAAAATATTTTCAATAGTTTTAAATATCTTTTTTACTGTGACATGCACATGATAATTAATTCTTGAATGTTAACATTTTCTCTAATAAAAAAAATTATTGGTATCATTTTATGAGTTGAGAATTTCTGTCATTAATGATAATAATCTTAGTTATAAAATTTTAAATAGTTTAGTATATAAGTATTATATTGTTGTTATTGATTCTAAAAATGCGGCGTGCAAAAGACTCAAGTCTTAAATGCCAACAATATTTTTAAATAAATAAATAAATAAATAAAAAAAAATTAACATGCTTGGTTTAAGTCTTAGGGCCAAATTTTCAGTGCGAGTTTAAACTCTAGTCAAAATTAAACCGAGCTAAGCTCACCAAAATTGGATGTTTAAACTCGGTTTAGGCAAAAAGAAACATATTAATGGTATTCACTACATTTGTTAAGCCCTGCTAACTTGCTAAACTTAACAAATTTGTTAACTCCTGTCAAAATTTTGTTTGGGAAAAGACTTAGCAGCTTGTTAGCAAGTTAACAAGCTCAGCACCGTGTTTTTGTTTTGCAGATACCATTTGTTAAGTCTAAAACGTCAAAAGTCATTGAGTGTAGTGATGAATCGTTTTGTGAATGAGTTTTAACAAGTACCAAATCATTTACGATCTGCAGCTTCAAAGTCTAAAAACTTCCCTTTTTTAATAAAAAAACAAAAATTTTGTAAAAATGTTGGTAGAGATTTAAGACATTTCAAAGTTTCTGAGCAGCAAATGTATCAAAAGTGTTAACGCCCTGTAATATAAAAATAAAAATACATTTTTGGTTACTGAGTTCTGGTTACACGAGTTATTAAACTACAGATCTATTGCTACATTGAAAGTTGTCAAATTAACATTTGCAAACAATTTTTGCAAAATATTTGCAATTTATTTATTTATAAATGGTTGAAGTAAGAAAGTTATATTTCTGTTTAATTAACCTTTATTTATTAGCCAAATGCAAATAAACGCCGTCATTTATTTTGTAATTCTTCATTTTTTTTAATTTTAAGCTGTAGAAGTCTTCCAGCTGATTTTGACATATCAGTTTAGCACTTGATTGTAAAATGTCTTAGCAGGTACGTTCACATCAACAGATGCTAACTTTAACAATTTAGCAGTTTAGCAGGACTTAAAAAATTTTAATGAATACCATTATAATATGATAATTTATGTCAATTTAACTTCAACGAATGCTAAAATATCCAGATAAACCGAGTTTAAACGTCCAATTTTGGTGAGTTTACCTCGGTTTAATTTGACTAGAGTCTAAACTCGCTATGATAAACAAATTTAATATCTTATAAACATTGAAATTTCAACAACATTGAAATTTTGTTAGCAAGAAATGTAAGAAAAGATTTGCTGTATATTTTGTAATGATTTAGTTAGTTCTCAAACGTTTATTGCACTGATAAGGAACAGCTTTAAATATAGAAAAAAAAACCTGTACCAAAAACAAATGAATACATTATCGATAAACGCAAAAGGAAAATGATAACCAAGAACCAACCAAAGAAAACAAAAAAAAAGAAGAAATGAATTTATGTAGTCATGGACGAAGCGAGAGTACCGCAGAACGGGCAACCGCCATCCCCCTAAACTAAAGAAAAATATATTTTTTAAGATTGAAATAAGAAATTGAAAAAAGTTTTTCTTATAATTAAAAAAGTGTGAAGGTTTAAATATTTATTAAAGCTAAATTTATTTTATCTTAAAAGCTTATTGCTGACACATTTTTTATTTAGTAAGAAGTTTATGAAAAGCAGTGTTGCCAAGTCAGTGCTTTTCGATGTTGCAATACTTTTTTTTAAAGAACCTTTATCAACTTTTAGCTGATTTTTGCATTCGGCTTTTATCTTTGCCTTATTCAAGTGCAGAAGTTGAAAAAGCTTTTAGTTCTATGAACCGTTTTAAAACAAAAATAAAAAATAGACTGCCACTTAATTCTTTTAATTCATTACTCATTAAAAATAGTTGGTTTATTATTAAAAATAACTGTTGTGATTCTTTTAAATTATCTGAGAAACTCTTTACAAAACTAATTCTAATAAATTTATAAAAAATAAGATTTTTATTAACAATGTAAACATTGGCAAGAAGATGATACTGATTCTGATTGTGAGGAAGTAGAAATATATTCTTTAATTAATTAAAAACATTGAAAAATTTTTGTATCCATTCGCTTCTTGGAAAATATTTTTCTGTGTGAAATAAGTTTGTAATAATAAATTATGTTTTAGGTGCTTTTTAGGTGATTTTTGTTCAAGTTGGTGCTTTTGGCCTTGAAATTGTTTGCAACACTGATGAAAAGCTTTAATTTAAATTTATTGGTAGCTCCTACACATTGTATGTTAATACCTGAGCTGCACAATTCGATAGTAGATTTTTTTAACCAACAATAACGTTCGTTGTCACAACTAACGAATACGAATCAATTGTTCAAGTGGAAATTTCTTATTGGATTTATTTGTGTATTTTTTGGTTTATAACTGTTTTTATAAATGGATATATGTATAAGAAAAGTTTTTCATGTGAAGTTTATATTTCATTACTGCAAATTATAAGGTCTATGTTTATTTTCAAATCAATTTGATTTACAGTTAAAAAAAAGAAAATTGAGTGGCGATGAGAGCAGAATGGAAGAAGAAGATGAGTTGCTTGCACCCGCTGCTTTACATCTGCTTCTGCTCGCACACGCAATGGTGACAGTTATTTCGAAAACGGGTTGGGCAAGTGGGTTGGCCGGTGTGCCTTAATGAGCTTTTTTTTAACGAGGAGTAAGAGCATCGAAAGCCTTAGTCAGTGCGCTACTTCAACACGCTAAAAGTCTCCTCAGTCGAACGGTTGATTGCTCCAGGATCCACTGGTGGGTATTACGTCTGGAGACCGTCAGATCATTATTTCTTAATTGTCAGTATTGATCATTAGATCGTCTTAGTCCAGGCGTTCAGAGGGATTACGGCTGCTTTCACCTGCGTTGTGTAGGTTAGTACGCTCATTATATCTTACCCGTTTCGCAGCTGCTGCTTGAAACGCCTTCATTTTTTGAAAAATGGGTATTCTTCATGCTTAAATCGCTGTAGGTACTGTTTGAAACAGCCATGACCGCTAAGAAGTTGTGTCACATAGAAGACCACTTCTCCATGCTTTCGACTAGCCCATTTTTCCACGTCTGGGATAAGCAAAAAGGTCCATCTTTCATTTTAAGACTGCTCCCGGCGACGATGCCAGCACTCATTGCTGCGCCGTCTTTCGTCGGTCTTTGATGAACTTTCGCCAGCTTCGTAGAAGCGCTGAAGTTCGAATGCAAGTATATCGATCGGTGGCATAGCTGCTATTACACCAATAGCGTCGCCTGAAACTGTGCGGAACGCACTAGCGACCCTCAATGCACTGAGACGATAAGTCGCTCGAATGCTAGATATGAAGGACGACCTTTGCGTAGCATCCGCCCATACTGGTGCCGCATAGAACATGATGGAGCTCGTAACATTAGCTAGGAGTTTTCTTCTGCTGGATCTAAGTCCACCAATATTCGCCATGATGCGCGAGAGTGCACCATTGTCAATCGAAGCCTTTTTGCTAACGGACAAAAGGTGGTCTTTAAAAGACATGCGTGTGTCAATTAGAACACCAAGGTAACGCAAATTTGGTTGTGAGATTATTATATGCTCTTCTGCCTCACTTTACGTGAGTTCAGAAGAACCGCCTCCGTTTCTTGCGCTACCAGCTCAAGATCGACACTTCGCAGTCAGGTCGTAATTTTCGAAATCGCTTCACGCGTGAAGCCACAACCAGGGCGATGTCATCCACGTAGCCAACTAATGAAGCATTCTCAGGGAGACCAATTCGAAAAACATCATCATACATGACGTTCCACAAGGTTGGTCGCAACACTGAGCCTTATGGAACACTTCGGGAGACTTTGTAACGCTTGACACCATCTTCAGTGTCATAAAGCAGCATTCTGTAGCTGAGATAATTGGCGATAGTTCGCTGAAGATATCCCAGAATACCGAATGTGCCCAGCGCTTGCAATATTCGTAGCCAGCTAGCTGAATTAAAAACATTTTTAATGTCGAGTGTTACCACTTTTCAGTACTGCTTATCGCCCCACTTCCACCTAATGCCACTTGTAGCGTCGCGATCTATGCCCAGCGAGTCAAGCATGCATAGTGATCTGTATTCCGAGGGCTTATCGGGCTGTTTTCCTGGTGTAAGCAGCAAAACTATTCTCTGGACTTTCCAAAAAGACGGGAAAGTTCCTTCGTTCAGGCAAGCTGAGTACATTCTAGCAAACACGCTCGTATGGCGGTTTTCATCGCCACGTTAGGGATGCCATACAGCCCATGAATTTTGCAGCACTTCTTCCGATGTCCCCGGAGGGATAACATCTATGTCTTTAGGTAGGCTATAGCCATGTACCTCTGCTAGCTGTGGTGGGAAGAGTTGAGACACTTCGCTGTTCATAATAGGTGGTTCCGAAGGCTGTGGCGATTTAGGTCCTCGTAGTCTGCTCATCACCACTTTGTACGCACTGTCCCGCAGGTCAATATCCGCCATGTTCCGAAGCCTTTTTAAGCTAAACTCTTTACTGTTTTCGATCGCCTTTTTAAGCTGTTTTCGGCATTCCTTAAGGTGTATATGCAAAGATTGCCACATTGGATGATTCCGCGCACGCGTTAATTTCCTTCTCGCCTCAATGCATCGTCTTCTACATTCTAGAATTTCATCATTCCACCGGTAGGCTGGTTTCTTGGTTGGCACTTTTTTCCTTCTCTGCATTGCCGCTTCACATGAGGTTATTATTTGCTTTCGAATGTTTGCCGCCATGTTTGTCGCTCTTTCATCCACTTTTTCTCCATCATTTCATACAATCTAGAATACTTTAGCACCGCAAGCGTGGAAGCAACACCCTGCGTCTGTGCTTTAATTACCCTTTTTGGGATACATAAACGCTGCAGTTCGATCACTATCGCAAGATGATCACTATGCGTATAAAAATCATCAACATTCCATGTGCTGTTACGCGCAATGGAATTGTGCGCGAACGTGAGATCGATTATTGACTGCCTATTACCAGCTTCAAATGTGTGGCGACCGTTGTTGACAAGCTCATCATCCAGGGTTGCAAGGCATTCCATAAAAAGTGTGCCTCTACGATTTGTGCTTCTACTACCCCATCTTGTCGACCAGGCATTAAAGTCGCCGGCAAGCAGTATGGGTGACTTCCCTCGGGCCTCTGCAACCAATACCGGTAGCATCCGCTTAAATTGGATAATGTTAATGTTGGGTGGCGCCCTGGTGAATTCCGTATCAGCGGCTAAAGCTTTACTTTGGAATTCCTTGCCACTAAGGGTACATATTGCGGTTTCGCTTGACGCGTCCGTTACTCACGCAGAGCCATTCATATTGTGGTGCTCCTCACACAAGAGATCAAGATAAAAATGTCGCCCAAAAATCGTCTGTTGCACCAGATCCTGTGCTGCGATGCAGTGGTTAAGAATGAGTTAAACGTGAGTTTTCATTCTCATGTTTCTCTTCTAGCCGCCTTCTGGTGTTCTGGGCAGCGAGCGCTACCAGCTTCATGATTACCTTTGCATAGCACGCGGTTCTGTCTATTACTGCACGTCCCTGCCTTATGTCCACTTTTTCCGCACTTTCTGCAGAGAGTTCTCCTATATATATGTATATATCTTCTTTGCAGTCCTTAACTATGTGTTTGTACTTTCAGTATTTAAAACATCGCTTTGGCGAGTCACTCTCCCGTACTCTGCAGGACACCCACCCTACGCGTATCGGCTGCACCTTTAGTACCTTAACTGCGTCTTCTGCCGGTAGACTGACATAAGCCTTTTGTGTACCTTGATATCCTATTTTGAGGTTTCGTATCGATCCCTCATCGGGCCGTCGTATTTCGCACCGCGCATGAAGCTCGTCACATACTTCTGCTTTAGTGGTGACTTCATCAAGATCCATCAGCTGAGTAACGATGGAGTGGGTTTTCACCGAGACTTTGGCAGAGTCGCCTAGCACGTTTTCTTCTGCTGTTTGGTTTGAACCAGAGTTTTGTCCTAGTACACGCTGAAGTTCCAGTAAAAGGCCGTTCCTCGCAGTACGTCGGAATGCTTTTATATTTTTACAAAGAGACCAAGAGACGCATCATCGCTTTTCATTTTCAGTAAAATTTCAGAGTACGTCTGATTGACATTTGAGGAAATAATCAATGCATCCGGTCTAGCTTTTACCTGCTTGGGCTTTGTCTTGGGCTTCTTTTCAAGCCAACTTTTTCCCACTTCTGTTTTTTTTAGGCGGTGGCCTGCATTCTTTTCTGCCTTCAGCTAGTGCCGCTGTATCTCCAACCTTTGTTGGAATTTGTACGGCGACAGTTCCAGGCATAATAGGCCCTTATCTTCTTGGCTTAGGGTTTGCTTCCTGTTATTTGTAGACAGAACTGCTGCTTGTACGCTTTTTCTGTGGGGTCTCTATTTTAGAGTCCGGTCTTCTTTTTTGGGGTTCTTAGGTTTGGAGCCTTGGTGACGTTTGAGAGGAGCTATTTCGTCTAATAATCTTTTTAGCGACATCATCATGCTGTTCAATGGCGGTGATCTCGTAGAGTGCTTTGATGCAATCAATTGCATCTCGCATTGGCTGATAGATTGAGTGCCTTTTCCCATCCTCAAGCATATCCACAAGCTTCCTTATCTGAGATCCGAGCCTGCAGAACGACGTTGTGTTTCGAGCCACTGTTGATGTTTTTGTGTCATCGTTAGCTCCGGCGGTTTCACAAGTTTTCTTGTTTTTGCCGGGACTTAACCGGAGATCTTATCTCAGAAATTGCAAATGGACAAATGCTATTGGGTTCCTCCTCAAATCTACGAAACTAAAAAGGACGTTATTGGGCCCAAACTTAAATTTTGTCACAATTGGCTACAAACATATGCGCCGTGGTTAATATACTCAGAAAAAATAAAAGGTGCACTTTGCTTGTACTGTGTCTTTATTAAATTAAATACTTCTTCGCGCAAATATTAATATCAGCTTACCTATTATCCAGCCTCTTACCTATTATTGTAAGAACAGCGACACATTCCCAATAATTTTTAAATATGGGAATGTGTCGCAGTTCATACAATATCTCGACTCATTAAAATCACTCTTACAACAGCGTTTTTATACCTTTAAAGCGTGCACAGAAATTTGGTGCAAGAGAAAAATGAGTACTGAAATTTTAAACTGCTTTGCTGAAGAATCGAGCAGATGAATACTGATTTCAGCTTTTGTTGAATTGCGTTTAATTTAATATCATTTCGAATTTAATTATATATTTTTTTTTTTCAATAAAACCAATATTTACAAAAATTAATTTTATTTATCAGCTACATGAAACAATGATAGGCTGTTCCCCCCACTGAATAAAGCCCTGGATACGCCCATGTTTGGCAAGCGAACATAATTGTAGGGTTAAATGTGCATATAGTATATATTTTTTATATGATTTTTGTAACAACAAGGCAATTGTTATTTATTTCATAGAATTGTATTTGATTTCTTTTTAAGTATATGCTCTGTATTTTATTTTTCAATCGCATACAATTTTATTAGTTTTACATTGAGTTGAACAATAAAAAGAACAACAGCAGCTTGAATAAAGGGAAACGGAAGTGTGGAATTGCGCGCGCTCTTTGCAACCATTAAAAGAAAATTTATAGCAAATGACCGCTTTTTAGCGAAACATTATTAACTGTTGCAGCACGCTCGTTACTTTATTCTACATTGTTTTTTTTTCAAATGTTTCTGTTGTAGCTTTTGTTATTGTTGTTATTCATCTAAGCCCTTTGTTTAACCAGCTAATACCGCTAAATTACACAAAAATGCATGAATTTCTATTAATTTACAACATAATGTTGCTACCGTTGAACACTTCTGGCCAATCATTGTGAATTGTTGCCAACAGCAACCGAACCACACAATGACAACAAAAGCGGCAGCAGCATCGTCAGCAACACAGGCAACATCATCATAAAATCAAATCACATTTAGTTGGCATTTCCAAATAATCCCCGCACAATAAGCACTGATGTCGACCCGACGATGTTTGTGTGTATTTAACCAATTTTGACATTGTATTAGTTAAACAATTGTGTGCATGGTTGTTTGTGACTGGATATGTTTGTTTGTTAAAGTAAGCGCGAGTTTTTATTCCATAATATCTTCGGTTCATTTGCTCTCTGGCCGTGCTCGCTGTTTAAGGTCACCCTTTTGGGATTTGGATTTGGTTACTTTTATGATTTTGTTCAAATGTTCATTTTTTGGAATGCACGGCAACAATAGAAAAACAAAAAAAAAAATACTACATAAGTAACAATCGACTTTGCCCTCAGTGTTTTTGCTTGACTAGCTATTAAGCATTTGTTTTATTAACAACAACAACAACTGGTGCAACAAAAAAGAAAACAGCTACAATAATAAAAAGTCATCTTAAAAAAGTAAAAACTTTGAAAAAGTTGTATATTTTTTCAACATAGCGTGCTGCGAATTTTGAAAGTTCACAAGATCCTTTTATAAGGGTTGCTATTATTATTATATGTGTGCTTACAAATATACAAATACATAAACATATATCCCATGTGTGTGTGTGGCTTGGTAATTTGAAAGAATCGAACCCCATTTGGATACTTTGAACATACTTTTTTGGCTACTCGCTCTGCTGCTGCCCACTAGCAAAGTGGTCCTTTTTTATTTTGCTCCTATTCTGTAGCATGTGATTTCTTTTTTTAGGCATTAGTTTGTGTGATTATGTACGAATGGCCTGCATAATTTTTCCATAAAATTGCCTGTTATTGCCTCTTTTTCAGTTATAAATTCTTTGTTTACTTTTATTGCATTATATTTTGATCCTTTATATGGCTTCGCTTGCTTATTGATGTGTCCAATAATACGTCGACGTGTGCTTTTGGATGCGTGAAGTAGCTATAAAAGTTTAGATTTTCAGCAAATTTCTATTGCTGCGTAGCAAATCGTAGTTTTATGTGTATTGTTAAGTCTGATTATGTTAGATAATTTCATTATTTATGTATTGACAGGATATTGACAAGAAAACTTAGCCTATATACGTAGTGAAAATAAATTCTAGAGATAATCAAAGAACATTTAATAACATTCTAAATTAAGATTTATGTAAACAGAGGTTGCTCAAAGAATTTCAGACAACTTAATAATTCCAAGGAGTCGTAATATAACTAGTTTAGATCACGCCACAATTTTAATAGAAATAATTAAATATTGTTGATAAATAAGATGATTTAAAAATCCAATTAAGGCTAAGCTTCTGTGTTTCTTTATAATTATTTATTTCGAAACCCTTGTTGCCAAGGCCGTACAGCAAGTTGGTATGTTTATACATTTGTTTGTTTGATACAATGACTATTAGGTAGCCATGACAGCTACCTATTTTCTCACGAGCTGAGACCATCGAATGTTAAACAAAAGAAAACAAAACAAACCGCGTGGTTCACATACATTGGACGCATTCAGTGGAGCCAACATTTGCACTTAAATTATTTATATAATTGCATAATATTAATAATAAAATTAAATAATTTACAACTTTTCTGACGTTAAGATTAAAACAAATTCAGAGAAAAACATCGTTAACTAAGGTATCGCTACCATAACAGTTCACAACAGTTTTGAACGACACAAGTTCTCATGATACCTAATAGTTATTGTATGGTGATTGCTTGTTTGAATTTAATTTTGACTTCAACGGTAGTGCCCTCTACGGGTCCTTTTTCTTGCCGTTCCTTTGAGAAAATTTGTTATCGCGATTATATTAAGGCGAAAGGAACGCAGCTAATGATTAGTGTAGTGTAGTTTGGGTAATATAACTTTAAGGTAGCAATATAAATACATATATATATATATATATATTCTTATATTGCGACTGCATTTATCAACTAGTGAGTATCAACTAAACTTAAATTAAGTGTATTATAATATAATAAAAAGGTATAATATAATTGTAGTATAATGTATTATGAAATATAATTGTAACGTTACATTACGAACAGAAAGTTATTTAATTGAACTTTCAAACAAAAAAAAATGATGGAAATAAATTAAAAAATGGCTGAGATATTTGCTTGAAAAATCAAAACTGGAAATTTCTATCGTTTTTTCTCATTCTAAGACTCTGGCCTTGATTCAAGGAAATGTGTTGCACTAAGAAAGTCTACAGTTTTCGGGATATCGCAATAATTTTGATGTCATAATAACAGATATTTTTTTTAACATACTATCCTTGGAAAATATTACCAAAAAAAACTTTCGTATCTATACCGTTATTCTTCGCAACCAATGACTTTTCAAACAAAAATGCATTATACTAAGAATAGTTTAATGCAAAAATAACGGGAATTTTATCAAATTTTTTATTTGGAAGAAATTTTACCATTACAATATATATTTACACATGTTTCATAAAAAATGCTTTTTGTAGGGTATCCGTAAGACATAGCGAAAAATTTCTGGAGTTTTTGTTGTACATCTTAGAAAACTCTAAAATTCCTTCTAACACCAACCATGTTCTTCCATCTCTTTAAGTTTAGATTTTATCTACGAAATTCTCTTTAAACGCTCATATTTCATGTTAAAGGTCACATCGAAAAACAAGCCAAATGGTGCACGCCTCCACATCCAGCACTTTCATTCGATGCCTCATTTACCATTCTTAACCCCGCCAATCATGCCATCTCAAAAATTCTTACTGAAATAGATATATATATAAGCAGATTATTTTCATTTAAATATTTAAAGTTTTTGTTAACAATAGACTTTAAACTTCAAAACTATTTCTGAAGAACTGTTACTAACGTAATATATAAAAACAGAAATAAATAAAATCTATCTAATGGCTAAATTATTCGCGTTGGGAATCAAACTTTCTCATTCACATTAAAGCGAGTTCGTGTCTTAAGTCTTTTAGTAATTTTTTTCAATTTTAAACGCCCCTATCTGCTTTACGGTACCAACTATCTTAAATCTAACAATTTTATGCATACCTTCAGCTCAGGACCTTTTTTTATGATATATCAAGTCTTTCTGAAGCGTTTGAAGATTTGCTGGAATAAGGGGACCCTTACAGGAATATATATATATATATATATATATTAGGGCGGGTCAATTTGTATGGACGAATTTTTTGGAGGTCTGGCTCAGCGAAATTCGTAAAATACATGTAATTTCAAGACTTTTTCTCCACTACAGCATATACAAATTCTGAAAAAAAGCTGTGCGGACTTTCGTAAATAGATTTTGTTCTCAATTATAAAATATGAATGTATGAATGTATGTGTATGAATCTATTTACGAAAGTCCGCACAGCTTTTTTTCAGAATTTGTATATGCTGTAGTGGAGAAAAAGTCTTGAAATTACATGTATTTTACGAATTTCGCTGAGCCAGAATTTGACCCGCCCAAATATATATATATATATATATATATATATATATATATATAAATATATATATAATTTTATTTCTTGGCAGTTGGAAACAGGTCTTGTATCAGAATTGACTGACCAAGTCTGTATACTTTTAAAAAGACGAAAATTGTCGAATAGTGTTATTATTGATTTTAAACCTTATATTTCTTCGAAATATGTTGCAGTATTTTACGGAATTTCTTACAAATTGTTTTACAAGCTTTATTTATCTATGCGTTTTTTAATATATTCAAATCCATAATATATTTCAGCCAGCGAGTACAGGGTTGTCCATATTCGAAGCGCCCATTTTATTTTTAAATAAATCAAAGAAACTACATTTTTTTGTCTGTTCGTCATGAATATCATTTAATTGGGTTCAAGTAGATTTGCTTACATTATTTCTTGAATATGATATCTCGTAAATGGTCGCCATTGGCTTCTACGACATATTGTGCCCGTTTTGCAGCATTTTCCATGGTTTTCTTCAACATTTCGATGGGAATGGCGGTTATTTCTTGACGGATGTTGGTTTTCAGCTCTTCTAGGGTCTTTGGCTTGTTGACGTAAACCTTTGATTTCAAATAACCCCACAAAAAGAAGTCTGGAGGCGTTAAATCTGGTGATCTTGGCGGCCAATCGAAATCACCATTTTTTGACATCAAACGGCCAGGGAACAATTGCTTCAAAAAATCGATTGTAGTGCGGTTTGTGTGTGGTGGCGCGCCGTCTTGTTGAAACCAGTAGTGCCTGATACGCTTTCGACGAACGATTGCCATAAAAAAATTTTTTATCATATCGCGATAACGCTCCTGATTGACAGTAACTCTGTGGCCATTATCATCTTCGAAAAAGAACGGCCCAATGAGCATTTTAGCACAAACGCTGCACCAAACAGTGACTTTTGCATCGTGAAGAGGTACCTCTTGAATCTCTTGTGGATTTTCAGTGGCATAAATACGGCAATTTTGTTTGTTTACCGTTCCGTTCAACTGAAAATGAGCTTCATCGCTCATTTTTTGAAAGCACGTTGAGTTTTCACTGTTGACTTGTTTTGTTGAATGTAAATTTCAACAATTTTAGAGCGTTTGCGTGGCGTGTACTGTTCCATTGTAAACATTTGCTTGGAATGACGCTTCAAACGCGGTATGTCATTAGTCGATTTGGCATCACTGCGGAAAGTTACAGTGTTGCCAGATGGGCGCTTCGAATATGGACAACCCTGTAGACATAAAAGCTGAAAATACATGATAGTAGAATTGCCTGCGACCTGCAAAGAATATGATTATATCCGTTAATATAAAACGCGATATTAAAACATTACATTAGTAAAAGATTTGCAGGGGAAAAAAAATTTCGAATAATTTATATACATACAAGCATCAATAGCTCAAGATACAGACATTTATATAGATAGACAAACCTACAAGAAAATAATGGGATGCTCAGAGCAGACGCGTGCAGCTATTAAGGCTTATTTGGCTAGCTTTACACTCCCAAATCCAGAGTTAATTTTTTTTCATATATAATCTTTTACTTTGGAACGGTTTTTAAATTTTCCAACTGGTTTTTGCAATTGTTTTCAATTAATTGCCCCATACAGACACAAATAAAAATTAAATTTATATTTCTTGTAAAATGAAAATTATAATATTATTAAAACGGGCAAAATTTTTTAGATTAGGCTTATTAAAACTATCAGAATAACCTAACGATATGTTAATTTGAAAAGAATGTTTAGACTCACTATACTCATTTTTTAATAACTCTTTGCCGGTTTTTTCTTTTTTAATTAAAATAACTCCTATATCGTCAGTATTATCTTTAGAAACATGTTTGTTTTTATATTTTTTGTCTCAATAACGTTTTTTAAGATCATCTACTTTGATATTAAGTCAATATTTTGGTTTCCCATTCTATTTTTCTTGTGTCATTTATTAAATGTCATCCTACGATACATCACCTACAGAAAAAAAAAATGTATGTTAGTATTTCCTTTACGTGGCAATTTTATTTAATACAGAGTGAAAATAATGTCCTTGCAAATTCCACATGTGTTTTATGAAATTATGTGTAGCAAAAGAAAATGTAAAAATTTGGCTGAGTCAATTAGTCGGAGTTAAAGCCACTCCCAATATTTTAAAAATTCTCCAAAAGTATTGCATTGATTTTTGTAATTTATGCAGTCAATTTTACATCTCCGAAAAAACGCATAGTAGTGTTGCGTTCAATTCTTTTTCCAAAATAAAAAGGGTTTCTTTTTCTTGGAACTCATCTTGAATTCTTTTTTTTTCAGGTACTTTAAAATTATTTCGTGTTTCTATTTTTTTTGGCACCTGGGCACAAAACGTTTATATTTTATTCGAACTCTTGAAACTTTACACGATAAGCTTCTTTAAGAAATTTTCCATAAAACGGGTTGAACCATTAAGTTGTGAAATGATCGACTTTGTTAAACTGACTTAGCACATGTATTAGTTTATGACCCGACTACGGCGAAGCAAAAGGAGCTGTATGTGTTTTTGACCAGTATGTATGTATGTATGTATGTTCATCTGGTTAACTATTACTTCTAAACTACTTATCATAATGTCACAAATGAGGTATTGTTGGAAGCATTTTGGTCGTCTGCTGGCTATAAGAAATATGATGTCACATTTAATTAAAAAGCAACCTCTAGAGGACATAAGGATATGAACAAAAAAAAATTTTTAGTGACATAAACAAGTGAGGCATAATTAGAAGCGTTTTGATCATCCGTTGAAGAAAAGTTATGTAAAGTCACATTGAGTTGAATATGTGGCCCTTTATAGGACAAAAAGTCAACTAAACACCTTTTTTTATTTATTTTTATTTATTTATTTATTTATTATTATTATTATTGTTATTATATAAGGTTCTTAATCATAACTACAATTAAGTAGTACAAATACAATTTTAATGATTGTATTATGATGATGACCTACCCTCTAGGCAACCCTAGCTACGAACCTATTAATCATAATTCGACAAATAATTTGACGATACCTCGATGGAAGCATTTTGACCTTCCGCTGGTTATACAGTGGGTGATCATATTATTAGAGCCACTTGCGTTTTTTCTCAATTTCTCACTTTAAAAAGTTATAGTTGAATACAAACGGATACATGTATGTGCTTATGATATTTTTAAGACAAACCAATGTTTTTAGAAAAAAAATATACAGTTGGCAAAGCTTCTAATTTCATAATGTGGCAAGTGGATGCAATTTCGTAAGAGTAGCCGTTATTTCGTTCGAAAAAGCGCTTCAATGCCATGTGGTTCGGTTGTGATTTTTTAAATTTAATTCAAGCTTTTGAAGTTTTTATTTTACTTTTTGAGTGTTTTATTGATGTTGTGATGGTATGTTTATATTTTTTGTTAATTTTGCCTTTTTACTGTGTAGTATTACATATTTTTTAATTGTCTATTGAAGGATCATATTTAAACTATGGAAAAAGCCAAAGATCTGTCTCCAAGTAAAATTTCGGAGATAAAAACACTCCTTAAAAATACTGAGCACTCTCAAAGAAAAAAAACGTCGATTGCTTCGGTTTCAAGAGCATCAGTGGACCGAATAAAAAAAACTTGGCAAGAAAATGGAGTTAGCATCGAAACGTTTAAAGAAATGTGGGCGAAAAAGATTACTACCTGCCGTGATGAAAGAAAAATTATAGACATTTTCTCGGAAAACAGGAGTGCATCTTTAAAGGTGCTCACGAAAATTATGCAGGATGCTGGGATTCAAATATCTCCTATGAAAGCTCGTCGACGTATGAAGGACTTGGGCTTCGCATGTCGCCGACCAGCAAAAAAACCATTTCTTACGCCGGCAATGCAGCAAAAACGTCTAAACTGGGGTAAAGAACACAAAAAATGAACAATAGAAGACTGGGAAAAAGTATGTAAATTGCCTAACCTTGAATTAAAAATTTTAAATTTGCTTCAATAATTTACTTTGACAATAAACTATTTTTGAAAAATATATCCCAAGTTTGCTTCTCCGATGAATCTTCAGTTCAGATTTTATCTGACAAATCTCAATTCGTTAGGAGAAGAGCTGGTGAGAAATTAAAAGATGACAGCATTGTGAAGCGAGTAAAGCATCCTCTTAGCATCATGGTTTGGTCAGTCATCAGCAGCCAAAGCACAGGCCGCCTGTACATTGTTGAAGGAACGATGAGACAGGATCAATATATCAAAGTTTTGGTAACAAAACTGCTACCCCAAGCTCAGGAATGGTTCCCAAACAACAAATTTATTTTTATGCATGATTCTGCCTCTTGTCATAAGGCTGAGAGAGTCACAAAATTTCTTAATGACAAAAAAGTTCGTGTAATTGACTGGTCCGGAAATTATCCGGATCTCAACCCTATGGAAAATCTTTGGGAACTCATGAAGCGTGAAATTTCCAAGGAATTCGTGACCAACAAACGCCAATTAATAGAGCGTTTGATTGAAGTGTGGCATCGAAATGATTCCATAAAAATCAACTGCATAGAATCTCTGCCTAAACGAGTAGCAGCATTTATTGCAGCAAAAGGTTTCTATGCTTTATTACTTGACTTTTGCTAATAAAATAATTGTGATGCAAAAACATCGAATATAGTGCCTTTAGTTTAACCAGAATCTAAGAAAATACATTTTTTTAAAGTGGCTCTAATAATATGATCACCCACTGTAGGTTATCTGACGTCACATAAAATTGAATATGGGGCCCGCTAGAGGACAGAAAGTATTATAAACCCTAACTTCTAAACTACTTATCAAAATTTAACAAATGAGGCATCGTTGGAAACGTTTTGATCGTCCGCTGGTTAATCTTTAACTGTGGAGGGTGGTGAATTTTTCTACCTCCTTACATATTTTTGTCGTCTTTAAAAGAAGGCTAGTTAAATAAAGTTTCAGTTTTGATAAATTAAAAAAAAAAACAAATTGAAATTTGTATTTATTTTACGAAAAAATATTAAAACTTGTTTTTAAACAAGAAATAATTTTAAAAAACCTCTTTCTATTAGAATATTTTAGTAAAATTAAAATGGGCTCAAATTAACCACCTCGTCACAGACTATGCCAAAAAAATGTACCTAAAAAGTTAAAGATTATGTGACATCACATAAAAATTTACCACCACGTCACAGACTATGTCAAAAAAATTCAGTTAGAGGTTATGTGACATCACATAAAAATGAATATGACGTCCTCTAGAGGACAGAAAGTCAACTAAACCCCTAACTTCTGAACTAATTCTCATAATTTCACAACTGAGGTATAACTTGTAGCGTTTTGATTGTCCGGTGGTTAAAGGTTATTTGACATAACATTATGCGCTTACATAAACCCATGGGTCATACCGTCACGTGTTGCTTTCATTGCCGCACTGTTTTTCATGATATAACGAAGCGATCAGACGTACATTGTGCTGCTATTCCTAAACAGTGGTAACATTTTTTTTTATTGTATATAGAACTAATTTATGGTGATGTTCAGAATATATCCGTGGTCGTATGCCACCTACTTTAACATAACAATACATTTTAGCAGCAGTAAGCAACCAAAAATTTTAGGGCAAAGTGCATTATACATCTAGAGGGCGACTTATGACCATATATATGAGGTGGCATACTAAGACGTTTATCTTCTGAACATCACTATAAATTAGTACAATATACAATAAAATATATTATGTATAAGTTGTTTATTTAGTAGACAAAAAATATTGAAAAGTTTGTACATAACAATTTCAGGAGATAATATTTTCTTGTTTGATACTTTTTAGAGCGTAATTTTTAGTAGTCGGCTTTTAGTTTTTTGATTAAATTATTTGGGGGATATAACTTTTACATAATCCGAGGAAAAATAAGAACTTTTTTAGCTAAGATCAAACAGCGACCGTATAAGGCCTAATTTTAAATATTTTGCTCGCCCGTACGAGGGTACAAGGGTCATTTGCAGGACTTTGTGGCCAAACAGCAGCCGTACAGAGGCCGTTTTTAAATAATCTGGGATGTACAACGGCCGTAAAGCGACCGTACAAAGACTGTCTTTAAATAATCTCGGCTGTACAACGGCCGTTCAGCGGCCGTACAAAGGCTGTTTTTAAATAATCTCTCGAGTAAAAATATGAGCGGGAGAACAGCGGCCGATCAGCGGTTGATCATGGACCGCAAAGCCGTACAAGGCTCAAAGATGGTCACAAATAATTAAAAGAGCCCAACGACCGAAAGTTGGGTCAAACGACGGCCGTACAAGGCCTAAATTAAGTTATCGACATTTAAAACATTTAATAAATAACTGTTTACTAACTTAACTATGTTACCTTGACAAAGTTGTTCATGTTATTACCAGAAAATATTTGATTAAAGAAACTACAATTCATACAAACTAACTTACTTCTGTGCAATTAGACACAATCTTTGTTAAGTGATTTATGTTAACCTATTTTATGTTATTCAAACATTAGCTGTCAATAATATAAGCTCATCTTACACAAAATCACTGCGAGGATATTCACAAAACTATGCAGATGAATAGCAGGCAGTGTTGGAACCTTATTTAGCTTATTTGAATATCAACGGGACAAAACACATTAAATGCAATTATTTGAAATGTGGTGAGTGTCAATTCCGTCCTTTTGTTCTGTTTGTTTTATTCATAAAACTAAATCCGTAGCTTATAAAGTAAAGCCTAAAAGCCTAATCTATTTATTTTAGGAAATTGCATAGAAGCGGTATCCGTTGAATATATAAAGTAATTAATTCATTTTCTATGCCAAAATTGTTCACAATAAAGGATCAGAAAGTTTAGGAGCACCCTAGAAAAGGCTTCTTTGTAAGCTAAATGATAGTTTTGAAGAGGGTGTAAAAGGCTATTTGCAGTTTATTTAAAGGATTCCACGTAAGACTAAAACAATGTTTAATCAAAGTATAATTTTTAGAGATTTATAACTATTCCGTACTTTTCGGAATGTAACGTACAATAACTATTCGTTATTGTTACATAAAAAAAAATTTAAATTTAAAACATTAAAAAAAAATATTTAAACTTTAAGTTTCCTGAATAAAATTCACCTTACCTCGTAGAACTAATGTCCTTAGATGTACACATCATTTCTAGATTTTCCAGTTTTCAACAAAAATATAATACTGTTTTTTCAGAAAGTTCTAAACTCGGCAAATACAATCAAACGTGCAGACAGACACATCTACGCCACATATTATTTTTGCAAACATACACATGCTGCATCAACCACAGTAGCAGCAACAGCAGCTGCTTGCTGTATGTGCAATTTGTGTTCAGTCGAAATGCAAAACTTGCACCATCGTCAACAAGCGCCTAGAATAATCAACGCAATAATAATTAGATGGCACAAAATAAATTTTAAACATAAAGCCGCCTCACATGATTCACAAGGATGCAAAATCCTGCAAGTAAGTTTTAGTAGTGTGACTTGCAAGGCGGGAAACTCAGAAACATCAGTCGACTCTGTTAGAAATAGGCAACAAATTTGGTTGGCAAACTAATTCTACACATGCGTTGCACAACAACAACAACATGTGTTTGTCTGCAGTTTAGCGCTAATTAGTGTCAACAAGAAACGGAAACACTGTGCTACCAGGTGTGCTTTAGTTAAGAAATGTGAAAGAGTATATTGGGGACAAGTTGTACCAATATACAATGTTAAAAGGCTGAGCATTTGGGTGACTATGTAGCAAAACAGTTATAAAATATAATAATTTTTTTATAAACATAATAAGGCTATTCACTGTTTAAGCGTACATTTAAAAAAATCGTATTTATAGCATTTGTTATTGTTGAAACTGTGAGTACACCGCCATGTGACTGTCGAATTCAATAATTATGAAACCCTCTGGCGTATGTTATTATGCGACTGTAGACAGATCTTAAAAATACGACACGGAAATATGTTGTTAAAAAGTTTTTATCGGTGACAAACTTCTACAGGGATGAGAGTTCTTTAAAACTAAAATATGCAAACTTAAGAAAAGATTTAAAAATGATAGAAAGCAATAGCAAGACATATAGCATTGCAACGGGAGGCGGACCAGCTGTAGCTACAGCAGACTTTAGTGCACAAGAAGAAACGATCAAGAAAACGATGATTATCGAAAATGTTGAGGGATTGACGAGTTCATTTGATTAGGATGTGCCCCTGTCTCAAAGCTGTGCATATTTTTTTTAATATCACGCAGGAGCAGCAAAAGAAGCAGTAGAAGCTAACAACAGTCAAAATGAAAACGATGAGAGCGCTGCTAGCTCAAAGGAAAAGCCTGATGAAAGTTGGGGCTGTTACACGAAAAAATCAATCTTAAAATGAAACCAGCTAATGAACTTCAAATTAAGAAAGCCTCAAAAAATAAAACCATTTCACTTGATAAAGATATAAAACAGAAAAATTTGGAGCTTCCTAGGAACCAAATACAGCTGTGTAAGCTTCAAATTCAACTTAAAAAATTATAGCTTAAAGAAAATGGGAATAATTCTGAAAAGTTTTTAGAATAAATTGTTACAGAAGTAGCAAAAAAATGTTTGAAGTGTATTTTTACGTAGAATTACGTCTTACAGCGCGATTTGTATAGGGGTCATTTTCAAAAATTATTCAAAGTGATATTTGACACTTTGGGGTACACCTACAGCCTTTAATATTCACCGTACAAAGAAAAAAAATGCCAAAATATCAGTTTTAGTGTAAATAAAACGAATATCTAATAAAATAGCAAAATCTTAGAAGATTTAAAATTCATATAATCGTACGAGAAATGCACAACCTGCTTAGCTGCAGTAGCTCCTAATGCTGTTTTTAAAGTCGTTGTTGTTGTTGTGTTTGCTTGTGTGGTTCGTAATCACGTCGTTCGTTGTTGTGCTGCTTTTGTTGTTGTTGTTGTTGTTTTTTATTATTATGTATGTAAAACATACATATATAAATACACATCAGTTGCTTTCATTTTTTTCGTTTCCCAGATAGCCAATCGGCTCGGTTGAAAACGGTGTGCACTTTTAAAAGCACTGAAGCGGACCGTTTCGTTGTCAGCAAACTATGCATTGCGTGTTTCATATACTTGATTGTGATTTTCTATGATTTAAATACAAATTCTAGTTGATTGATAGTTAAAAATCGTTTATTGAGCTTTAGGTCAGGTTAGAACAAATAATTGCTCTAACGTGTAATTGCCAACAGTAATAACTTACAAAATGTCTTAATGTTCTGAAATAACCAATTAATAATAACAGGCGACTTTAATAGTTGGCATAGCTGCTGGTGCTCTTCTACAAATAATTAAAAAGGGTTTATACTCAAAAAATGTATAAATCAATCTAACTTCATCCAACGCACTCTCTCACTCACATATATCTCACATTTTGCTCTCCAACTATTGCAATGCAATCCCACTGGTTTACTGATGAAGACCTTTGTGGTAGTGATCACTTCCCGATTATTATATCACTTTTTCCAAATCAACTTAAAAGTAATCAAGACACTAGAACAAAATTTAAAATAAAACTTGCTAATTGGCCTCAATATACAAATTCCTCTCGAAAAAGCTGCGCAAACCGCTCTATTAGTCTTAATATTAATAAAGAAACAGTTAACATCTCCAAAATAATCTTGCAATCAGCTAACGAATCAATACCGCAAACTTCAACAAAATGTCTACTTGTAATGTACCATGGTTGAACCCTTATTTAGAAAATCTCAAAAGTGAAAAAAACAAAAATTGGAACGCATTTAAAAGGGTTCAAGAAAAACTTTTAAAATTCAAAAAATCTAATGTATTACTAAAACGCCAAATTAATGAAGCTAAGAAAGAATCTATAGAAAACTTTACTTCCTAAATAAATCCATCGACTCCAAGTAGCCAAATATGGGCTAAAATAAGAAGTTTTTGTGGCTAAAAGACTTCTTAAGTCTACTTTACCTCGACTTCCAGATCACCTAACGCCTTTCACAGAAAAAAACATATGTCTATAATTTCATTAGACTTTGAGAAAGCTTTTGATAAGACTGGAGTACATGCCGTTATTGATCAACTACGTAAATGGCAGATAGGCCATTTAATAATTGTGCGGATAGGGAACAACTTTTCCAACACCTACCCTCTTCACAACGGTATCCCACAAGGATCACCCCTTTCTGTTATACTATTCCTCATAGCTTATAAAAAACTTTGCAATATATTCTCATTGATTTTTGTGCATATGCTGACGATTTCAACTTAATTATTAACTTTAATAAGAACAAAAACCCAACTTTAAACCTTAACAACCTATTCCAGGATATTGACAATTGGTGCAATTTTTTTGATGCCGTTCTTTCTACCGGAAAATGTAAACACATTCATTTTTGCCGCATACACAATTGCTCATGTAATATCCAAACTAGTAATTTTAGTTTCACCGAAGTTAACGAACTTCGCATTTTAGGAGTTATATTCGCAAAACGATACAGGTGTCTCTCTCATATTAAATATTTGACTAATTCTCTTTCTAAAAAATTAAATGTAATTAAGTGCCTAGCAAGTCCAAAATTCAACTGCAGTACCATCTCCATTATATCTGTCATAAAAGCGCTGAAAGTTTCTAAAATAAGTTACGGTCTTTTCTTGTATGGGTACACCGCAAAGTCATCTCTCAATAAAATTAAAACAGTTTTGAACGCAGCTATTAGAACAGCTCTGAGAGCAGTCCGTTCTAGACCCATTAATAACATGCTTTTTGAAGCTAGTATTTTTTCCTTAGAAAAGCAAAGAGATCTTGCGACAACCAGACTTTTCAAACCATTTTTACGTAGCATAGATACCCCATGATGTTAAACATGAATATTACTTGACACTTATCAGACACACTTTAACACAGTACAATAAAATAGGGCTGGTCTGGATCCCCAGCCATTCAAACATTGAGGGTAACGAACTCGCAGACAATTCCGAAAAATTTGCCACTAAAGCCCCCCTAACTTTAAGACACAACTTTAACACTAGAGATATGAATAGGTTTATAAAGCAGCACTTCTTAAATGAGTACCAACTTTCCTTTGTAATCACATCACAATGGTATAAAACTTTTAACAGTCAAAATTTTTCTTGAATTGCAACCTCAAATACTTGCATAGAAATTAAATAATCAAATTTACTCGACTACGCTTAGGACACACCCGAATAACACACGCATATCTTATCAACAACACTACCCATTCTCCATGCCCCACATGGAACACTACAACTCCACTAAATATCCATCAGATCCTTTCCGATTGCACTAGACTCCATAATTTAAGACTAACAATTTTTCAAAATATCAACCCAATTTCCATTCTCTCTACCCCTAGCATTGACTCAATAAAATTAATGATAAAATTACTTTAAACATCTGGTCTTTTTCAGCAAATATAATTTTATATATACCTTTTACACTCAATTGTGAAGTACGTTAAATATATTACATACTTACCCTTTTTTGTACATAAGTATCAATAATATTTTATAATTCAACAATTGCATTCCCGTATTCCTAACTATACTCCAATTAATTTTAGTTTAGCTTAAGGCCTCTGTAGCCATAGCTTCAAAAATATTTTAAGCTAAAATTTTGTAATTTTCAGTTTAAAAAAGAAATAATAATAATAATATTTGTTTACACTTAAACCAGGCTGTAGCCAAAATTTTTTACATATTTTTTTTACTGCTTCATAGATGAAATAAAAATGTATTGTAATTTATAACCTCAATGCAATTCACTACTAGTCATTGTCTCCTGAAAATCGGGTGAGCTAGATATAAGCTTTAAAGATCTTAATAATAATACTATGACTGGTATGAATAAAAACCTTTTGATATACTCATTTTAAGAGTCTAGAACATGGTTTCTGTTCAACAATCTTATATTAGTAAGTGCTCTCACATAAGCATGTAACTGACCCGTTAACATTGCAAACTGTGTGAACTTACATGCCCGTAAACTGTGTGTCAAAATTTGTATGGGCGTGAGCTTACATCATTTCCAAGGGGTTGCCTTTGGCGCTAATCATGACATACTTAAAATAGTTAAAGTAAATACAAATTTTTTATATTTTTTCTTTGTTAGCAAGGGTTTTCAAAAGAATAAAAACCGGAAAAGGTGATTCCGCAACCCTTACCGCAGCGGTCATTTTGTTGACATTTGCGCTTTTTATCGTCCTTTATGACATATAAAATTAAATGTCTTACATGTTTACATGCTTGTATGAGAACCCTTAGTAACTTTTCATGTATTGATTTACGTACAATTAACCTCATATTGCAATTTGACAGTGATAGCACTTTAACCCATTACACAGCTTGTGCACGCCTCCCTATTTAGCTTTTTCATTCGATACCTCATTCACCATCCTACACCCCGCCAATCCTGACATCACAGAAATCCTTACTGAAATAAATAACTTTATAGATTTAAGCAGATTATTTTCATTTAAAAAAAAACCATTTTTCCATTTTTTTCAACTTTAAGCGCCCATATCTGCTTAAAGGTATCACCTATCAAAAATCTTACAATTTTGTACATACCTGCAGCTTAAGAAATTTTATTTACAGAAAGCCCTTGCAGAAAACCCTTTCAGGAATAAATATATAAATTATTTACTTAATTATTAATTTTATGTGTTTGTTAACACTTAAAGCAGGCTGTAGCAAAAATTTTCAGATTTTTTTTTATGTACTGCTTCATTTTCTAAAAAAGCTACTGAGTTGTTTTCTTTTTGTTCTGCCTTATAAGCAATTGATACCAATTTATGATCAACGCTTATAATCTGTAAACGCTATTAAGAGCAATATGTTCATAATACATGCAATTTTGTTGATCATAACAATTATAGAAATTAAAAATTGATCATAATATCAAATAAGATCAGTGTTTTAAACATGTTTTATACAGAATTATAGCAAAAGTTGTGAGCATAGTCTATAATACATGATCAAAACTTATATATGGTTATGGTTTGATCATAACTTGTGCGCAAATAATTTTCTCCGTGTACAAGCTACTATGGATAAACAAGTTCAAAAATTAAAATAATTACAGTCTTCAATCAACAAATTCTGGTAGATAGAAAAAAAAAATTACTCGTATTACAGCGGTTTTTAGAATTCATGTTTTAAGAAATGTTTAATGTGTGTAGGCTTAAAATTAACCCTAAAAGCAATCTATGATATTTAAAAGTAAAAAAATAAAAAGTAACAAAACTTCTAAGCTCTCACTTGTCGCAAAAAATAAATAAATTAAAACTTTGAATTAAGATTTCAAACAGTTGCAAATAAAGATTTACTTAAATTGTTTTCATTTTAATTCTGAATTTTTTTAGGCTATATTAAAATTTTTTTTGATCAAATTTAAAATCCTTTAAAGTTCTAACCTTACCAAAATTAATATGAATATTGCAATCAAAAGAGAAGTGTCACAATAACAACGAAAAAACGATGATTTCGAATTTATTAATTTAAAATTTTTTAAAAAAGTTTTTTTTTTGTCAATTTCTTAAAAAAGCCACTCTCATATTTTACCGCATTCAGGTTTAAATCTAGGAATGCTTTAAAAGAGCTTATTTTCACAATTTTATTATTATTCGTTTTAAAGAAGTTTTCTTGTACATAATTTTGATTTTCTTATGAAGTTTTTACTAACAGTACTACTGTTCAATGGTTAGAAGTATCAGTGAATATGTTTGGGTGCAGAGTGCCACAAAATATACTTACAGCATCGAAATACAACTACACATACAGAAAAATATGCAAATTCTTGCATAGAAAAGGACATATTAAGGCAGCTTTGAGCTAAGTAATGAAATTCGGAACGTGTTTGAGCTAACACATTCTAACATAACCACACAACACAACAAAACACAATAACATAGTAAATAGGTAAATGCTACGACCCATTAAATGCGGAAATTAAGTCTGCAAAGTGAAATATCAAAAAAAGGAAACAATGTCGTACAGAAAGTAAAAAAAAACTTAAAAGGAAAACATCAAGAGGAAGAACAACAACAGTAGCAACAAAATCAAAGCCACAACCTTTGGAAAAAAAGACCGGAATTACATTTGCAAACAAAATTGAACCCATAATTGAACCGGAAATGGTAGCCAAAGTGTGGTTGAACTCCTGGTACTAATGCAGAATTTTAAGAATTTTGCTATCGAAATAGTTTTTGTTGTTGTAGCAAGTAAGAGCACTATTCAAAGAGTTGAAAAACTCAAACATACTAAGGTAATTGTATTTGTTAGGGTAAGTCAAGGAAAAAAAGGAAAAAAATCTTACAGACGACAGAAAAATAACATGTGGAACATTATTCATGCGGAAGGAAGGATATGCAAAGTTGTGCATAAACCTTTGTGTAAGTGTTAGTCTAAGTTATTGGCATATAGCATCACTTAAATTCAAGAGGTTAAGGCGCGGAAAAGTGTTAAATGAATCGTGTTATTAAAATTTAAACGTAAGGAATATACGTAATGAGCAAAATAGGTAAATGCGGCCAAGCTGCAATCATTCCAGCTGCAGCTAGCTGTATAGTTAGATGTTTTAAAAGCAAAACCACAAACTTCCCAAACTCAAGACACCGGTTAAAAGTGGCAAAACCAGACACAACTTAACCAAGGTATTTATGCTTAATTTTAAAGCAATAATATAAGCTGTTGCAGCCTTTACAACACATGCAGGACAGCAATTTGCTCATGACTCAACAATTGCAAGAAGCTTGGCAACAACATTTAACACTAACAATCTTAGCTTAAATAACAAACATAGTGCAATCTGTGCAACCAATTTTCTCATGTTTGCCGCAGTTGTGAGCCTCTGATTTGCACACGCTTGCGCTTGTGCGGGCATAACATATGTGGTACCCAGTAGTTCGCGGCATCATTGACGAACTTTTCGTGATGATTTCTTCAAGAAAGTTTCTGCATGAGCTGCTAGACTTAAAAAAATTCACACAAAATAAAATGCAACGCAGCGGTTTTCATCGCCTAACTTTTTCCGACTCTATTACAACAACTTCAAGTTTCTCGGTACAAATCTTTTTAATAACTTTATTTTTTTTAGCTGGATAATATGTCAATAATAGGTCTGTTCCCGTACTCGATGCAAGTAGCTTGAAGTTGCTTGAAAGCTTTATTTTGAAGATCGACAGAGAGGAATAACATGCAAAACGACACTCCCTAATCTATTACAATTAATTGAAGTTAGTACGGGAACACACCTAATATCTATATCTTTACCATATCTATGTATAAAATACATCTTTATGTTATTCTAAAAGAGGTTTTCAGGTATGTTTTTGTTTTGTTAAATAGTTCATATTCATGTATTTTCTCAATACAAATGTTTTTAATATCCTTATTTTTATAAAGCTGAAATTAAAATTGAAATGAATTTTTTTCAAATATTTTATAAATAAAACTTGAACTTTCTTTGAACTATTTTATGGTTTGTACAAAATTATTTTGAAAAGAAGCGAACATGTTATTGTCAACATGTTATCATAACACCGGACAAAAGTTTCTTAACGTTGAATTTTTGTATTTATTTACGAAATGTTGAGGAGTCTCGTAGATGAAATTTTTTAATGTTTCGCTGGAATGACCTGCATTCCACTTCCAAGTGGAAGTGAAATTGAATAAAAACTTAATTCGATATTTGGTAGTCTAAAGATAATTTTTTCGTCAATACTATTAATTATATTAATAAATTAAATTAATAGATTAATACAAAACGAAAAAAAAGTATTATTTAGACCACTAAATAGCGAACTAAATTTTGATTCAATTTAACTTCCACTCGAAAATGGAATGCAGAACTTGCCTGTCGGTCGTCAATTCATTGACGAAATTGACTCTACTTTTTTTTTATTTCTCGTCTACGAAACTTCCTCAACATTTCGATATTTTTTTCGTGCATGATAAGTTTCAACGTTTCCTACATCATTCGTTAATGAATTTTTCGTAAAAATTTCGCTGTGGTTCCTTAACGAAACTTCTTCAACATTTCGGTATAGCATTCCTTTACGAATTTTATTACACTTTTCGATTTTAATTCCTTGACGATTTTTTTTTTATATTACTGTCTACTTTTCGTTAACGAAACTTCCTCAATATTTCGATATTGGGTTTGTGCATAATAAATCCCGACGTTTCTTCATTGCGTCTTGCACGAATTTGGAACATTTATATGAAATTTTCGTCAATGAAATGTATAGCCAAACCAGCACGTTTCGTCAAGGATCAAAAAAAAAAAATCGTGCATGACTCATTTGAGATTTCTTGAAGACTGGAACTACTGGGTATTCTAACGATTTTCACACAAAGCAAAACAACAGCCAATAAACGCTGTTGACAGAATGCCAACATCAGACCCTTACATCGGAGTGTGAAAAGTAAAAATTAACTTGGCACAATACCTAGTGGGCTTCGCACAGTAAACCGAGGTGGTCAAAATTATGGAAGTATGGGAAAAATCGTAAATTTGAATAAGGAAGTATGCAAAATTTTCTTTCTACATTTTCACAGAGTCTAAATTAATAGTTAATTATAAGAATCTTTACGGATTTTACATATCTTTGTATATGTAGTAGTTATGATCTTTATAAATTGCTTTGCAAATTTAACGAAATTTCACTTTTTTTTTCCTTTGACATTTTTATAATTCACTAGCAGATACCGGCTTCTTCGCCTGCGATAAAATATTAAATACCATGTCAAGATTTGAAATCTTAAAATTAAATAATTTTTTTTATCTTAAAATGAAAAAAAAAAACAAAACATTACATATAAAACTATTTGTTTGTTTAATAATTAAAAAATGGTATATACATTAAAAAAATTAGGTACTTTATATAATTTGAATTACCATCTTACAAAAATTGCTATGGTGACATCAAATTGCTTGGCTTTTTCTGTATTTTGATTTTTCAATAAGTCCTGCCTTTCAAGCCTTTTCTTTTAATCCTTTCAATAACAGGATTATAAAAAATATTGGTAAAACATTTTTTAAATAAGTAATTCAAAAATGTGATTTTTTAAACTTAGATTCCAAACATAAATACATATTCTTCTTAAGCTTTGAAAATTTTCCATTATTATGACATGAAACTTTGGCTCTATCTCGAAAACTATAGATTTTCTCAGTACAACACATATTAATTAAAAGTCGATAGTTAATAAAATTTACGGTTAATAAAATAGTTTTTAAACATATTGTGTACGTATCTCTAGTATATTGAAAAATTCCATTATTATGACATCAAAATTGCTGCGATATCTTGAAAACTACAGATTTTCTCAATATAACACATTTTCTTGAGAATTCGGATGAGAAAAAACCGATTGAAATTTCAATTTTTTAATTTGCAAGCCAACATCTCTGCCATTTTCAAATCGATGTTTATCAAATTTTCTTTGTTTGAAAGTTCAATTAAGTGAATTTGGAAATATGAGAAAAGATTTACCCACTCAATTTTTATATTGTTTTCACACAATCTTTAAAATATTCAATTTGTGCTCAAAAAAAGGCCAAAAGTTATTTTTTGCAATTTTTTTCAATCTCTAATTTAACTCTCTTTAGTACATATCATATGTCCGAAAAATTTGCTTATTTTTGACACAAAACTCAATAAACAGTTTTTATCATAAAAAATGGTGGGTCTAAATTTTATTTTTTGAAAATTTTATTATATTTTTTACAATTTCTACAGTTTAAAATAATTTTTCTGTGAAAAAAATTCAAATATTACAAACTACGTTTTTAAATTTTAGTCTTATACTACGTTAACATTGGGTCATGTGACTCATTTCAGCCCATTCAGCTAAATGAGAAGCGAAATCATTGCATTTCCCATACAAATTCTCAGTTGCAATTCAACTCATTTAAAACAATTGAATGAGATTGAATACATTCTTGAAACTTATTACAAACTATTTCGAACGCATTCAATGGAGAATGTATAAAAAAACACCGAACACACTAAAAACAAAGGGAAATGTCAAACAACAAATCATTTTATACATTTGCATCATCATCAATATCAACCATTAAAGCACAAAACAAGGAACCAGTTTTCAAACGAAATAAGATACTTTCGCAAAAAAAAAGCAATGTAAGCACTTTTGAATGACTGATTCCAAATGAGTCATTTGATCCAATATAATACCAATTTAACGTAGTATAATACGACCAGAACCGATTGAAATATAGCATTTGCATTGAATTTTGCGCAGTTAAAGGGGGCGTGGAAACCCATTTTAAGTACCGCTGGCGAAAGTAACCATACAAATAAAATTACCAAATTTTAGTTTTTTACAACCAAAACCGTGTGAAATATAGCATTTTTAGCATATTGTAGAAGTAAAAAGTAGGAGTTGCAAAATATTTATAACGTATCACGATTTTATTAAAATAAGAAATCGTTTGGTATTTACCTTTATCGTCTAAATCGGTTCAATGGTTCTCGCGTGATTGTCAAAAATCCGTGCAGTGTCACAACGCTTTTAATAGTATAGATAGATAGTATAGATTGTTCGATAGATAGATAGATAGTATAGATAGATAGACAAATACAATCCCAAGTCGAGAAAAGTTAGCTGGCAAGGCTTCAAACCATAATTTATGCTTATAACTGAATTCTGCCAACTCCCCTCAAAACATTTGCAAAGATAATTAATCAACACAGTATGACAGCAAGCAAGGTTGATTAATATACATAGGTTAAGTCGTATAAATAAATATACAATAGAACCTCGCATTACCGCGATAATTCGCTCTTTAGTCGCACGGTTAAGCTGTGGAATAGTCTCCCTGCGAGCGTGTTTCCCGGCAGTTTTGAGCTATGCAAATTCAAAACAAATCTTCACCGACACTACTCCATCTATCCACCCTCCACCTAACTATCACCCATCTTCCGAATCAACACAATGCTTATACATTTATAGGGGGCATCCCCTGAGCGTTGGTTCAATATAAAAAAAAAAAAAAATGGTTAAGTCATTTGAGAGAAAAGCACTTTTTTTCGCTTTTGTTCAAACTGTCAAAGTAGCTGCTAGCTAAAAATTTTACAGATTTAGGTATTTTTTCTTGATTTTCTTTTTTTTTTATAAAAAGGTCAAAGAACCAAGGCATGCGGCTTATACAAACAAGGTTTAGTCTTTGACCTGAAAGGGAAGGGATAGACTATTTAGAGGAATTGATTGGAACCATACGTGAATTATTGATTAGGCGAAACAAACGTGAAAGACAATTTGAATTGCTTTTAACAGAGGCTAGTGTTATGCCTTAACCTCGGCAAACATTTCCAGCTCTTAATTGTTCCTGTCCATTAATTTCACATTTTCCACAATTTAGTTGTGAATTTTAGTTTTTCCATAATTCTTAAATGTAGGAAAGAATAAAGAAAGTGAAAAGAACCATGCCCGAACCCGGATTCGAACCAGGGACCTCAGGGACCTCAGGCATTCTGACAGTGCGACCGAGATTCGCTCAAGTGACTTAACCTGTATTAATCAACCTTGACAGCAAGAATCTCCCTGAAAGCAACTACACAACATAGCTGTCGTTTTAGAGCCCGAACAGGATCAAAAGTCGTTACGACCGGCGATCCTCTCTGGTCGCCAGACACTAAGAACCCGTCCAGAATTAAAGCGATTGCGACTGACGATGCAGGGTTGCTTTTATATAGCATAGTTTTGCTAGCAGTCATGTTTTTGTTGTTGTGTAAGTGAAACAGAAACAAAACAGAAACGTGAGAACATAGCAAAATCAATGAAATTGACTTTGAACATACCCAATTTACCTATTACTAATGCGCACACACTTTATAATAATAGAAACAATGATATAAAACGCCGCCAATATTACATAAAATTCTTCTTTACAGAGTTTAAAAAAATAAGTTAAACTCATTCCCGTAAAAGCTCTAGACAACTATCTGATATAGGTATATTCCGAGCATTACTGCTTTCTTAAGATCCTCTTATATCTTCTCATAGAAAAATATTGGAAAAAAAGAATAATGATAATTAAATCGATGAATTTATTTGAAAGAAGATCAAGATCGAGCCAGATCTTAATGAAATTTTAATAAATAAAAAAAATTTGTTAATATGTTTTCTTACACTTTCTACAACTCGAATATTTATTCTTAATTTTGTATGGGAGGTGGGCAAAGGTGGGAGATGCAAATCTTGATACAGTTTTTATACGGTAATAAAGTGAATATAGTAAATTAAAAAATGCGTTAATTTAATTTGTAAACTTTCTTCAACACGATATACAATTGTATTGTTCTTTTTGTATGGGAGGTAGGTGAATGGAGTGTCCGATCTTGATAAAAGTTTTTGTGGCGTTTTATGTATATGAAATAATAACACGCTAAATTGCATGTACTTACAATGATTATTTCTATTATTTTCTCTAATTCCATAGACATCGCTACATTGTGCGTCGCACAGTGGGATGGCTTCATACATTTGTTGACAAAAAATGGAAGGAGCCTTTTTATGACAATGAAAAGTTTTATGCTTGATTAAATACAACTAATCAAAAAGTATTTTAAAAATGGGAGCGATAAGTCAATGGACACCCCTACCCCACACAAAAATTGAGCTTACTATTTTATTCCTAGATAAAACGGAAAGAGATATTGATATGATGTTTAATTAGGATAAATGCCTTTACATAAATAACGTTATAGTAAAGTTATGAGCAAATCGGTGGACGGACACTCATACCTCTCCTGTAAATGTACCCCCGCCCACTTCTATTATAAAGCAAATACACTAGATCGGATTAAGGTACCAACTTGATATCAGATCAAACTATTCATTTCGAAAAGTTTCACTTCACAAAGATCCAAAGAAATTCTGGGGGTTCATAAGCACCAAAAAAAAAAAAAATCTGATGATTCCCTTTATCATTTAAAAACTCTGACGGATTTACTGACGAACCCGTCGTAATTCGTGGTTTATTTGCCAACTCTTTAAAGAGTCATTTTGTTCAGACTCTTTTAATCCTCATGAAGAGTACTTTGAATATACGAACTCTACACCCAGGGTTTCGTTGGATTCTATATCCTTTACTTCGGAGGATATTTTAAAGTATATTGTATAGATCGATAAGGATTTTAATGCTGGACCTGACGGAATTCGTGCCGCCGTGTTAACACGATGCGGTTCCGTTCTAAATCATCCAGTGTCCATGTTATTCAATTGGCGAAAGTATTTTTCCACTTTTTTGGAAAAAATCTTTTATAGGTCCTATTTATAAAAAAGGTTGTAAGAACGATATTAACAACTACAGGCCTATCACGAAACTCTTGTTGATTCCAAAACTTTTTGAACGGCTCGTGTATGATCGTGTAAAAATTCACTGTGGGAAGGTCATTACAACTCGTCAGCATGGATTTGTTACTGGCAGATCCACTGTGTCTAATCTCCTCGATTTTACAACGTTTTGTTTAAATTCATTTTATTCAGGTAACCAGGTCGACTGTATTTAGACTGATTTTAATAAAGTATTTGATAAACTGCCGCACAATTTAATTCTATTTAAACTAAAGTTAATGGGTCTCCACAATTTTTTGTAAGCTGGAATCAATCGTATCTGACAGAGCGATCTTATCAAATACGATTTCGAGACGTATTGTCAGCTGAATTTGTTGCTGAATCAGGTGTTCCTCAAGGTAGCCACCTTGGTCCACTTCTATTTATTTTAGCCATTAATGATCTAACCCACATCATCAAACACTCTCTCCTACTTATCTATCTACTCCAGTCTGATTTAAAATCCTTTGAAATTTGGTGTTCTAAAAATAATATTTTTCGAAATCCTGATAATAATTTAACTTTTGATTATAAGATAAAAGATACTTCTTTAAGTCGTGTAGATGCTGTCAAAGATCTTAGTATATGCATGGATTCTAAGCTATCGTTTAACGATCATATTGATTACATTTGTAAAAAAGCATCTTCTATGCTCGGGTTTATAAAACTCTGGGCCAAAGAATTTAATAGTATGATTACAACTACAACGCTGTATTATGCAATTGTGCGACCTCACTTAGAGTATGCAAGTCAAGTTTGGTCCCCAAGTTACAATGTACATGTTGAACGTATAGAGAGAATCCAAAAACGTTTTGTTCGGTTTGCTCTAAGGTGCTTAAGTGGATTTGACACTATAAACCTTCCTCCTTATGAGGATCGTTTAAAACTATTGAAAATGCAATCTTTAAATGAGAGAAGGAAGTCTGGAGATATCGTCTATTTACATAAACTCATAACTGGTGTATTCGATTCACCAAAACTCCTAACTCTTATAATTTTTAACACTAACCGTAGAAGCAGTAGAAATGCTAACAATTTAATTTACTTACCTTTTAGTAGAACAAATTATATGGCTACTGTTTCTTTACATTGCATGAGTACCTTTGTTAACAGCTGTAGCGTTTTTAATGTCAACTTATCGAAAGGTCAACTCAAAAGTAGATTGAAAACTAATGTATGATTAGATCTATGTAAACGCATGGTTAGTTGTTATGTCTTGTGTTGTCCCTGAGCCCAACCCATATTATGGTGGGTAAATATTTCTCACTTTAGATTGTTTTGGACCACTCTTATCGATATCATTATGATATTTTAATGTTATTTGAGCTGGTTCTTAAAATGATCGAATGCGGAGAAAGTGTGTAAAAGCTGTAGTAGCTGAACTCTATTGTTATTGCATGTTTATACAAATCAAACAAACGGCATATAAAGAAGAATTTTTAAATATTTGAGCCATTTTGCCAATTCCAAGAAAACCGGACGAAAGTATATGATTGATTTTGTTCTTATACACCAGTATTAATATTCAGTACTCGAATGTAAAGTTAAAGGCACAATCGATACTAATAGCATATTGCTATCGCTTGCCTTACTTCGTAAATTCTGATTGTACTTTTTATGACCAGAAGACCAATCACAACCCCACTTTGTCGTAAGAGTATTATTAAAATTCGTCATCTTATTATTATGTCGGTCAATAAAAAATTAGTTCAAAAAACTAAAACACGAGTACTTCAAAGAACATTCTAAAAACTATGAAACAAGAAAATATTCTCACCTGAAATTGTCATGAACAAAAAATCTATTAAATAAACAACTCACACATAATATATTTTATGGCATAAAATACTAATTCATAGTGATATTTAGAAGATATCCGTGGTCGTATGCCACCTATCCTAACAAAACAATACATTGTAACAGTAGTAAGCCATCATAAGCTATAGGGCAAAGTGCATCAATAGGATGACATATTACCATAAATATAGAGAGCGACATATGACCATATATATGAGATGGCATACAACTACGAATATCTTCTGAATATCACTATAAATTAGGATTATATACAATAAAATATATTATGTGTAAGTTGCTTCTTTAATAGACAAAAAATATTGAATAACAATTTCAGCCGAAAATATTTTCTTGTTTGTTTTTGTTTATGTTTATTATGTCACTAAAGATTTTTTTTAGTTCATGAATTTATGACTTGTTGAGAGCGTTACATTCAATTGAATGTGACTTAACACAGCCTATAACCAGCGCAGGAAAACGCATCCAACGATGCCTCATTTGTCAAAATAGGATAAGTAGTTTAAAAATAGGGGTCTAGTTGACTTACTGCCCTCTACAGGGCACCATATTCAATTTTTTTGTGACGTCACGTAACCTATCACCAGCGATCAAAACCCTTCCAACGATACCTCATTTGTGAAATTGTGATAAGTAGTTTAGAAGTTAGCGGTTTATTTGACTTTCTGTCCTCTAGAGGGCACTATATTAAATTTTTTTTATGACGTCACATATCTAATCACCAAAATTTCATACACTTCTCTTTGCAGAACATATTTGATTGCTTGGTTCTGTTGCGCGGTTAGCTCTTTTTCCATCATTAACGTTAATACACTCAACTCGTTTTTAGTCTTTTTTGCACTATTTTGAAATAACACGGTTCACCAACAAATTTTTGACACGAATGTATCGGTTTTTCAAGATTAAAAAAATTTTTATTCACCAAAAATGTTCATGCATTCGACTTGCGTCGTTTCATCACCGAGGTCGTGAAGCACGACTAGCCAACGGTAATTGTATTTGTGGTCCATCCGCTGATGCGACTGACACAATTAAAGTACAGTTTTCAATAGAATCAAAAAGATTCGTAATTTGTGATGGCGTTATAAATCTAAGATTTGGCCAAATAATTTCCTCTTCAGTGAGAATTCTTCTTGAGCTAGGGAAGCCTAGTTTTCGGAGTAACTTTAAATAAAAAAAAAAAAAAAAATGTTCATGCTGTATTCAAATATAATCGGTTTTTGCCCACACGATAGTGTTACTGACTTAAAAATTTTGACGACCACTGCACAGTGGCTCAGCGCATAGGCTAAAAATCGAAAAAATCATATATGTTTTTTTCCGGTTTTCTCACTTTCTCTAATTCTTATAAACCGAAATAAATAAAAAAACTACTTTGCCAATCCTTTGATCAGTCGTTTTTTATTTCCGCTTAAAGTATAGGTATTGAAGTAGCTGCTATAATCGTGTTTTCAAATCGTGAATCATCAAAAAATGTCAGCAATTTGTCGATAAGATAGATAACTGAAAATTTGAGCTCAATTTCTAAATGTAATTTAGAAAATTTAGATAAAAAGATAGAAAAACCTTTGCGTAATTGTTTACACTTTGTGGAAAGCGTGCATTAAGTAGTACTTCTATGTGTGGATAAGGAAGCAAAGAATGATAAGAAACGAGGAAAACAACAAAACAAATTTTCTGAGTCAGCTCCTTAAAACTAAATAACTTGTCAACTGACTTATTAAGAAGCATGTTTTTAGCCTGTAAAAATTAGCAATACCTGTAAAATTTATTGCAATCTCAAGATTTTAAAAAAGCCAACAACATATTAAAGATTTAGCATTTTGTAAAGACTAGCATTTTGTATGAGTTTTCATAAAAGCTAGACTCACACAAGTTTAATGTTAAATTTTTGGAAATAACATACGATTATGCTATCAAACATTATAAGACTGAGACTATAATCTACTCTAATCTAGTCTGTTCAGGAAATGCCTAGGACAATCTGAAGAGGGAATTTTCATTTTCAAGGACATTCTGGAGTGACAAAATGACGTTATATCGGAAAAAATTCATATAGTTTTTCACTACTACCTGTAACTTCATATTAAACTCTTTGCAATAAAGTTTTTTATATTATGTCATTTTTGAGGATATCTTAGAACAGGAAGATGTGATCAGAATAGGACGAAATTTTGTGTAGCTTCATGTTTGTACTAAACAAACTACTCCTTAAAATATTTCATACAATTATTTTTTTTAAAAAATGTCCTAATTTTAACCGTTTCGGGACGAGAACTTTTGTGGCCATCAATCTTAAAAAAGAGTTTGGATATAGTCTCTTAATGTTGTTTTAAGAAAAGTAATTTCATAATATATTTTTAGGACGTTCCGAAAAGGAGATATCGTCCTGGGACAAAAACATCCCAAGCACACCTGAAAAGCAAAATTTGAATAATAAAATCAGAATATATTTTACTTTATTTCAATTTATTTTATTCTTTTATAATATTTATTGTAGCATAAAATTATTTTAATTAGTTTCTATGGCAAGGTGTGAAACATTTTTTACAAAACGCCAAGTTGCAGGCAATGCAAAGCTGATTTGTGCGACTTTCTTTTCCGTTTTTAGTACAATTTACGCACCGTTGTCGCTTGTTTGTTCGTGTTGGTAAATGGTCCCCCAGATTTTGTTTCATACGTTTTTTCATAGTTCTGAGGGGTCCTGTTCGAACTTTGCGTCGTATTTTCGCTTGCTTGCTTCCTTCGTCAATGAGAGATTCGGAAAGCTCCACTAAAAATCCCAAAAATGGTTCTCTTTTTTGCCGTGGATGATTTGTTTCCGCATGGATTATCCACGCATTGACAGCGCATGTCATCATAAGCCGAAAGAAAACTTTTCGCCACCATTTGGTTGACTTCCGGTCAAGTTCATACAACGTACTCATTTTGTCCGCCAAATCTACGCCACCCATTAGATTTCTGTACGTTTTTACAATATCCGGACATGTTATATCTATTTTTTTTTGCCATCCTTCTGTTTTCTTGTAACAGTGTCCACTGAAGCTTTATGGCAGTTGCTAAGCAGCATAACCTGCTTTGTGTCTTGCCAAACCACTGCCAAAGTACCAGACGAATTGCTCTTGTAGACATATTCTCCTCTGCTTAGTTTCTCAGTAAAAGTTGGTAAATTTTTTCTGTTTGATATACAAGTACCTAAGGCTGGAAACGGTATATTATTAATTAATTTTGCTGACGTGAAAAAGCGATCAAAGCACAACGTTGTGTCAGGGTGTCTGATAGTCGCTGACAATTTCATGACAACGCGTTCGCCTAATGTGGATGATTGATAGGAATGGTCTTCTTTTCCGGAATATATATTAAAATCGTACGTATAGCCTGTCAAACTGTCGCATCGCATCCATAGTTTTATGCCTCTCTTTACAGGTTTTAGTGGCATATACTGCTTCAACGTAGAGCGGCCTAGAAATTTTGTCATAGATTCATCAATGCTTTGGAACGGAGAGTCTGATCTATATTTTTGAAAGTTTTTTTTTAGACAATCTACCAAATCATCAACGAAATAAGTTTTTGGTTTTGGATCAGGTTGGAATGATAAGGAAGAAAAATAAAGTTTTGACATAACGTGTAAAAACCGGTCTCTGGACATTGCTTTTTTTATGTATGCATTACCCAATGACGTGCTATTCGACCAATAGTCCTTCAAAGATGGCACTCGATTATATGACATAACAAAGGTACATCCAAGCAATATAAGTATTTCGCCGAAATCGGTTTTTGCACGTTTGTTTTTAGGATGGCTGCTATTGAAAATATCAATCCTTTCATTAGTAGAATGAACAATGTGATGAACAAAACTTCTAGGCAGCAGCTTGAAAAATATTTCCACAGGCTTCAATCCTCGAGGTATTCCTCCATGGCTAACGGTGCGATCTTCACTAACTGTAAATCGTGGTGTGAATATTGGCAGGGGGTTTGACCAAATTATAACATTGTTTGGCCAATCAGAAACAATTTCTTCATCCAGACGTTCCACTTCAAATATTTTTTCGTCAGAGTCATCGGAAATATCATTTGCAGTTTCATTCGCATCAACAATTTCCATTCCTTAATTACTATGATCCGTGTCTTCTTCCTCTTCTAAAGCACTACTGCCTTCCTTACTGGGACTATAAGAAGAATCACTAGCAGCAAATGGATCATCCTCATCATTGCTTGAATTATTAAGAAAATCTTCAATTTCTGGAGTCGCCAGTTTACGTATTCCGTCCATATCTTTCTAAGAAAAATAATGTGAATGAGTACGGTTGGGATGTTAACGTCCCACAAATAAACAGTTTTTGGATGATTTTATCCCACGAAACTTACCTTAGCCGCAAATTCAGAAAAATATCTTTTTATTGGTTTTCGATTATATTTTCTATGAAATAACAACTGTTTGAGTAAAACTTTACTAAATGACACTTTTTTCCACAATTAAAACACTTGTTTTTTGAGCTTTTGTCGATGGTCTTATTAGCAACTCAAACCGCGCGAACTGATTTATGACTTTTGACATAAGCTTGATGTGTTATATTGACAGCTATATTAAATTTTTTGTAGAGAAGAATATAAATAATGATTTGGGACGGTTTTCAACCAAATCGTGTCAGAATTTTCAGAGATATGATTTTTCAAATTTTTCTGGGATAAAAACATCCCTGTCGTCCCGAAACGGTTAAAGACAAAGCGGAGAAGAAAGATGCAATCAGATCGAAATTAGATGTTGTAGTTTGTTGTGAGCCAAATCGATGGTATGCAGTTTTGAAACTCGCTATGGCATAGCATACATGTAAGTAAACATTGTGTTACTTATTGTTTAAATTTAATAAAAACTACATTTTTTTATTCTATATTATTTTTTTTTGTGGTATTCATAAAACTTTATAAAATAAACTAACTGCAATTGTCAAGCCAAAGATTTTAAAATGTGACTTTTTATGTGAAACTTCTTAGCCTTATAGAAGTTACTTAAATTTACGGAACTACTTCTTAATTGGTCGAGTTAAAGATCTTGTATTCATTAATTTTTGGCCGCTCCTCTATAGCGGCTGACCACTGTGCACTGGCTTACGTTTACACGTTTCGGGTAACACCCGATTTCTTTAGTCTTTTTTTACGTTGTACTTTTACTTCTTTTTTCTTGCAACTCAAATGTTAAAACTTTGAATGTCTAATGACCAAAAGTAAGCATTTTTGTGTTTTTTTCATGGCAACACTGAGAAGGTCAAGGTTAAAGTCATGTAAGGAATTGTTCAGCTAAAATTCAGGACGCGTTCATTAAAAAAACCATAGAAAATTCTGAAATATTTTAAATTTCGACCTACTTATTTTACGAGTACTTTAAAGTCTTAAAATTACCATCCTCCAATATATAAAGTACAAGCTATGTAGTGGAAATTCTTTCGTCCATCAATTTGCTTAATTAAAATAGCGTAAATTAAATCAAATGTAGAGAAAATTAAAACAAAAATTGCCACAATCAACCAACCGACCATTCCTATTTACTGCCTTGGACTGCCTGCCTGCCTGGGTGGCAAAAATATACGTCTGTTTTTGCCTTCTCTCGTAGTTAAAATATTTTACAAAATTCTTTCCGTATTTTGAGTAACTCAAGCGTACCGAAAACGCTGTATTGGTGGAGGTAGATGCCGGAGACAAGAGCTCGTTTAAATGGCAGCACTTCAGATTTTAGCAGGAAACGCACACGCACGCACGAACACTTACATACACACATATATACAGTGTTGAGGAGCAGCAAAAACATTTGCAGTGGCACGCTTGTGACAAAGTGTGTGGCCAAGCAACATTAAGCCGCGGCGTAACACAACGCATGCTGCATACTTTTAGGCTAGCGTCCATGAATTACATGAGAACAGAACATTTTAAAGTGTTGCTGCTGCTGCTGCTCCTCACTGCGAGAAGCATGAGCCAACAAAGTGATATTTGATGTGAATAGCGTGGGGGAAGGGGGTATTAAAATGAAAGAGACAGCGACAATAGACAGACGTTGTTGTGACAACCAGCTTGTTGTGCGTTTATAGCGCGTTCTACACATAAATTTCGCTTTAATTTTCACAAAATTAGCTACGGATTATAAATCAGCACAGCAACTAGAGTGCGCGGCTCTTTGGCATCGCTTGCTTTTATCTCCCACTCCGTATGCTTCCCTTGCTCTTGCTCACTTTGTCCTCTTACTTTGCTCCCTTTGGTATTAAAAACTGCCAGCTTAATTCATCCAAACTGCGCCCTGTAATGAAGCGTTGGCCTCACTTTAACCTAAAAACTTTGCCATCACGTAAGCCACATGAACTAAGCTTGAACTTTTTGTATCTACTGTATGCGTGGCAACCTAGAAAAAGCCATGTGCTTGTTGAACGCATTCTCATTTTTAATCAAGTCGCTTTTTAAAAAATATGTTGAAGTTACACTTTGCGATATAATATTTGTGCTGCTCCAATAATTAGGAAGAATTTTTCCCTCCTCAAAGGGGAGGAACACTTATTTCCACTCTATTGATTGGTTTTACCACGCATTCAAAAATAAATTCCTACAAAATGTACTAATAACTTTTCACTTAAAATAAGTTTAATTTATAATTTTTAAATTCCGTTAATTCTGTTTTACTTTTGAAGATTTAGACAAAAGTGGAAAACGCGTCGACGATTATAATTGCCGACAAGAAATAATCACAATGTTTTGCTTAAATTATTAATTGTTTTAAGAAGTCAGTAAATCCTTTGGAAAGAATTTCTTTTTGTAGTTAAAAATTTTGCAGAAAAACTTGAATTGGCATATGAAAATAAATTCCAACAAAATGTAATAAATATTATATCTAAAATTATAAATAATAATATATATTAAAATTTAGTAAATCCAGATTTTCTATTTGAGTTTTATGCAACAGCGGAAAAAATTTATTTTTGTAGTTATTCTTCAATAAGGTAGACTGGGACACATTTAGCACCTTTTTTGGACTGCTTTTCTTCACAAAAAACAACTGACAATATTTCGACTGCCGTCGGCAATCATCATAACGACAAAAATTACGAATTAATACATTTAAAAATTAATAAATTTTTCCATTAAATACAAACTTTACAAATTTTACAAAAACTTCAAGAAAATTTTTGTCATCTGACAAACTGTCGTCATGGTGATCGGAAATTCTCCAGTTTTGCTTAACCGATCGTTTCCATATTCGATACAGCTCTTCTTCATTTCATTGTCTAGTAATTGTAAAAATCCAATGTGCGTTACGGGTCCATCAGAGCGCATTTAGCTTTTTTATGTTTTAACGGACCCGTCTCGAATCCGTCAAGAAAATGGTCACAACGTTAACATAAAAAGTAGTCTTAAAACTGTTATTAAATCTTTTATTTGTGATTCGATATAAAATTTGTATTTTAAATAACTTTTTTATATTATTAGGCACGTATTCCTCAAGCTCTCCTTCATATCGAATAAAACTACTTGTCAGAATTTTTAAATAATTATCATGAGTGAACAAGTTACATGTGACTATAGGATAGCCGTGCATAAATTTATTTTTCGGAAAATTTTTAAGTGCGTTAAGTTTGCACTCTTTGTCCTCTGTAGCTGTAGCTGTAAAAGTTATTGGGATGCTTTAAGGAAAAGTAATGTTCAATTGTTTGAATAAACAAGTATGAGTCATCCTTGAACTCACCAGCATTGTACACGTTTTGAATCCGAACTCTTTAAAAAAGAGTAAGTTGTGAATTCGCATTATTTAAAAAAAAGAGTCCGAAACAGATTCGTAGTTTCGAATCTCGAAGTCCGTTCCGAGTCCATGACGAATCCGAAAAAGTGGAAAAAGTAATTTGTATTTTTGAGAGACACGAAAAAGGATCAGTTCCGGATGCGAAACGCTATCCGTTTCGGACAAACATTACGAAGAAAAAAGTCTGTATATGTATGTCAAATTTGTTCATTTTTTAATCAAACTTTCTAAAATTTGGATGCATTAGAAGCTCATTTTGACATTGGGTTTAAATTTACTGACTCGATGGTTTTGTAATTAAACTGGACTTTCACTTATGGACTTTCACTCAAAAAGCGTATCAAAAGTTTTAAAAAAAACATTATTTAAAGAATTTGTCTTATGTTATAATATTGTAGCTTGTCCTTTGTCAAGCATGTGTGTTTGCGTACAAGTTTAGCTGTGTAAATTTATATTATGCTAATGCGTTACTGCCTACTCTATTGCTTAAAATTCTTAGTATTCAAACCACTCAATCCACTTTCGACATTATTTTTTAGAAGCTTTTAACAAAATTAGTTTAAACTTTCTGACCACGTTTCGTTGTTGCTCGTTAGCCCTAGTCAGTGTTGCGTTGCAACAGTCGCTGCTAACTTTAATTATCCGAAAACCAAGCGAGGCGTTGAATTGTACTTTTTAATATTCAGCAACAGCAAACTTAAAATTTCATATATATATTAAAAAAAAAGAAATTTGTAAAATTTTATAAAATTTGCGGTTGAGGCTCCTTGCAAAGGAAGTTCGACAAATTGTTGTATAATAATCGAAATATGTTCCTGCCAGACCCTGTGGCCTTCATGGGAGTGTAGCAAATTAAAAATATACAATGTTTTTTTAAAGTGTTCTTTGTTTTGGTAATGAATGTTGCATAAACTGGAGAGCACTGACAATGTAACATTAAGCAAACCATATTTTCAAAGCAAATTTTATTTTACTAAACACGAAAATGAAACCTTTAAATACTTTTACTTCATTTTACTTGTTAAAGTGAACAAAGAGTTTAGAAATTTCTTTAAATCGAAATTTTTTATGCTTTAACTAAGTCAATTTTAATCGGATTATAAAGTTAATATATCAGCGAAAGAATTATTAATTTTTTTTTAAATTGGATAAGAATGAAAAGAATCAGATTTTTTGTTTCTGAAATATATTTTTATGAGTAAAGATAGGTATATGTTGAAAAAGAAACAAATTTCTTTCGCAATTTTTTCCCGAACGCTTCTCAGCAACCCAAAAATATGGTTTGCTTAATGTTACAAGAAAACGTTGATCATTTGTATTCTTGAGATATTGCTAAATTTTCTACTCATCGTAATGCACAGTTCGCTTAAGCCGGGCTCTAGATTGATAAAATTGTCTTCTGCAAGTTAAGTGATAATTTCCTATAGACTAAAAAATCGATATTAATTATAATAATTTTTGTAGAACTTTTAAAAGTTTTGCTATATTTACGACGTCGCTTTGTATGGAAGGTAGGGGAGGTTTTAATTCTATATTGTTCAATTTGAGATCAAAGCATATGTAAAACATTATACACAAGATTGAAAAAATTGTTGTCAATTTTCATATGATATCAAGATTTTATCATTTTTATTCGGTTTCTCTGTATGGGAGTAAGGTGTAGATTTTATTAAGTAGTAGATTTAAAACTCACATTTTAACTCACATTTTAACTAACATTTTAAGTAATTTGATTTTTTCACTTTGTATGAGAGGTAAACATTAATGTTAATGTTAATGTTGTGTGGTGGAGATGCGTACTGCGACCTAAATGAGATCTATTGTACCTCCTTCTCAAAGCTCCGCTGGGTTTGCGGATTACAGAATTTCATCCAGCCCTATTTCTCTAATGAATTTGAGAATATTCTTAGGTTCAAGGGATGAAACCTGCTCTAGACTCAGCTCATAATTCCCCAGTGCTAGTTTACGTCTGCGAGCCACGGCGTCGCAGTTTGTAAGTAGGTGTATTGGAGTCTCCTCTGCTTCTTCACAGAAACGGCAGTTACTATCGGTCTCTATGCCCAATTTCATCAGGTGGTATTTGAGTTTACAGTGTCCTGTAAGGAACCCCGTTAGAATCCTAAGATTCGGTTTGCCTAAGCTTATGCACAATTTTGCTCTCCGAGTGTTAAAATCTCTGAGGAGCAATTTGGATTGTCTTAGCTTTGGGAGGCTTTTCCAAAGGTTTGATCGTTTATGCCTCTCCTCCCTTCTTAGTTCTTCTTTTATAGAATGTGTGCCCAATCCGCAGAATGGTTCTGGCCCTATAAATTTTGTGGCTGCACCCTGTCGTGCTAGTCCATCGGCTTCTTCGTTACCCTGTATTCCTTTGTGTCCTGGGACCCAAAGTATAGTAACAGTGTTATTCTTGCCTAGTTCGTTGAGTTTTGTTAGGCATTCCCATGTTATTCTCGATGATATCTCACAGGAGACTAATGCTTTGATTGCTGCTTGGCTGTCTGACATCACAACTATATCCTGACCTTTGTATTTACGGTCCAGATTGAATTGTGCACACAGCTGTATTGCTAGGATCTCCGCTTGGAAGATACTGGGTGTTGTCCCCATAGGTTCAAAGTGCTTGGTTCTTGGCCCGTACACCCCTGCGCCTATACCTTCCAATGTCTTGGACCCATCTGTATACCATGCTATACTGTGTGGTTTCTTGACTTGCGATATCATCTCGCTGTCCCACTCTTTCTTGGTACTAAGCTTAATTCCGAAGTGTTTTTCGAAGTTATACCTTTTTACTATATCGTCTCTTGGTAGATCGATGTAGGGAGTGTGCTTTGCAATGTCCTCCTTCTCTCTACTGCTGATAGTTTTACCTAAACCTGTCCCCTCTTTTGCAATGCACAACAGAGTTCGCTTGGCTACTCCCTCTATGACAAGGTGTAAGGGTGTTAGGTCCAGAATTACTTCTAGTGCTGCTGTAGGGCATGTCCTCATGGCCCCTGTGATGCATACACAGGCCAGTCTCTGCACCCTTGTTAGCATATTCCTCATTGTGGTTAGCTTGGTTCTCTCAGCCCATGCTATTGCACCATAGGTGAGGATGGGTCTCACCATCATGGTATACATCCAGCGGAGAATTGTTGGGTTACAACCCCAGCTTTTCCCGGCCAGGCTCCTACATACCATGAGTGCTCGCGTTGCTTTGTTTATAGTTACCTCTGCATGTCTTCTCCAGAGAAGCTTTGAATCTAGTGTAAGTCCCAGATACTTTACTTCTCCTTTGAAGGGAATTTCAGTGCCATCCATTCTCATTGTTCGGAGGTTTGGCAGGCTTCTTTTGTTAGTGAAAGGTACTATGGTGGTTTTCGCTGGGTTGATACTTAATCCCACTGTGTTGCACCACTCCTTTGTTACTGACAGTCCTCTCTGTATCAGGTTACAGAGTGTATCCTCGAACTTCCCTCTCGCTATTAAGGCGATGTCGTCTGCGTAACCCTGACATTTTATGCCATTCTCGGTTAGCATCGTTAATAATTCGTCCACAACAAGACTCCACAGCAGTGGAGAAAGGACTCCGCCTTGTGGGCAGCCTTTTGTTGTTTTGATTCTTATAGTGGTGTTGCCCACTTTTGTTTCTGCAGTTCTAGTGCTAAGCATTTGGCATATCCATCTGCTGAGCGTATCATTTACTCCTTTTTTGTGTAAAGACTTCTTCACAGCCTCGTGAGAAGTATTATCAAAGGCTCCCTCTATGTCTAGAAAGGCACAGAGTACGGTTTCTTTGTTTTTGAAAGCTGACTGGATGTTGCTAGTAAACTGGTATAGAGCAGATTCTGTAGACCTGCCCGCCCTATACGCGTGTTGACAGGGGTGCATTGGTGCCTTCTCCAGAATCTCAGTTCTTATATAGTTATCTATTACCTTTTCCATTGTTTTAAGTACAAATGAGGTAAGGCTAATGGGTCTAAACGACTTTGGTAGCGTGTAGTCTATTTTCCCTACTTTTGGTATGAAGGTGACTATCGCCCTTCTCCATTTCCTTGGGATATAGCCCAGCGCAAGGCTGCTTCTAGTTATTTTGACTAGGTGAGGCAATATAGTTTCTGCACCTTTTTGTAGAAGTGCAGGAAAGATGCCGTCTACACCTGCTGATTTGAATGGTTGAAAGGTTCTGAGTGCCCAATCTAGACGAGCCTTAGTACAAATGCTCGTTGCAAGTTTCCATTCTTCTTGATTTGGAGTGATCTGCCTGTCTGCTGTCTCATACTCAGTTACCGGTGTACTGCCCGGGAAATGAGTTTCTAGAAGGTGACTGGCTCGTTGCTCTTCTCTAAGCGTATAGCTTCCGTCTGGCAATAGAAGTGACATTTTTGTCTCCACTCTGCCTTTAGCCATTGCTTTGTGTATCCTGGCTGCTGCTGGCGTGGAAGAAATGTCTTCACAGAAGGTTCTAAAGCTCTGTCTTTTGGCTTTCCTGATTTCTTTATTATACTCCGTCAGAGTCGCCGTGTAGTTGTGCCATTCTCCGTTGCGCTTTGCGGCATTAAAGCTGCATCGCACCTTCTTCCGGAGTCTGGTCAGCTCAGCGCTCCACCAAGGAGTATGTTTTGTTCTTGCCTTGTGCCCTGTTGGACAGCTAGATTCGTAGGCATTATATACTGCATTGTTTACTTGCTCTACATAGCATTCAAGTTCTAGGATGTTACTAATTCTACTCCTAGCTTTTACGTTCTGTAGGTTTTCTTTCAGGTTGTTGGTGTATGTGTCCCAACTGGTATTTCTTGGGTTTCTTTTGGGTTCTGTCTCTTGACATTTCGCCCCAAATCTAAACTCTAAAGAGGTAAACATTACTAAAATTTGAATTTACTAAAGTTCAAGCTTAGGGTGCATACTTGAGATCAAAGAATATCTGCAAAATATCAAAATATAGAAATTACTTTTGTGGATTTTTAAGATATTTTATATATACACCGGAAAAAGTATGTAAAATTAACAAAAACAGTATTCTAGCTTAAAAAAAATTCGTTATTTTTGATTCAAAATCGTGTTTTGTTATGGGGTCAAACTCGATTTTGTTATTTTAACTTCATGGATTTCATGCACAAAATTAATGATAGTTTTGTTAAAGTAACGATAGAGTTTTGTTATTTCAACACAAAAGTTTTGAAACCTCAAAGACAGGTTCTCATGAAACTTGACCTAGAAACTCAATTGTTTTTATTTTTCGATAGCTAATGATGTGTTCCTGAAGTGGTTTGGCCGATAACGGTTGCATTAAAAAGTTGTCGCATACGTAAGGAACCCTTATTTTCATAAACGCACTCGAAAAAATCTTTAACAAAATCTTAATACGCAGTTTCTTAAAATGTAATTTGTTATTTTCAATTATTTGAGCGAAAAATGTAATTTGTTATTTTCAATTATTTATTGATATTAAAAGTTTAAGCTCCAATAAATAAAAAAATATTTATAAAATAGTTTTTTTATATCGATTACGTGCTATGCGATGGAAGCCTTTTTGGTAACTTTTTGAACGTGACGTTTGAGTATTGGCATTTCACATTAAACTTTTATGCACCAAGAAAATATTTTCCTACACTTTAAGAATCAATAAACAAATTTTCTTTCGTCTATGAAAAAACCAAGTTTTTATTAAATCGATGATGCTCACCGCGATTTTGGGCCTCTAGATGGGAATCTGTTTGTTAAATTTTGTATTCGTACCCTTTACTTTAACACAATTTTTTTGTCATATGTAGGGGAGGATGCCCACCTGCTGAACAGGCTCCCCCACTGTCAGTTCTGAATTCTGTATAGATAACAGCGCCAATGTATAAATTGCCAAAGTAACATCTCATTGCATGTTCACTTTTGACAAATCATTAAGTTGATTATGAGGAGTATGCTGAAGACATCGAAGACTAATTTTCATTTAATTCAACTTTATTTTTTTGACATATCTTTATTTTTTTCGAATCCAAATGCATTTTCTTTTGCTTTAATTTCAGTGAGTCACTGCAAGCCATTGAAAGAATAAATTTTTCAAGCACACTAAAAACTTACATTACTTACATTAGGTAGAAACAATTTGTTCTGGTAGAAAATTTTTATGCTGGTAAAATTCAGTTTTGGATTCGAAATGAAATTCTGAGTTAAAACTCTTTGGGACCATATACAGTGGGTGGCCAAATTATTAGGGACAGTACGCAGATTTTCGAATTTTTTAGCTTAGCTGGTTTTTTTCAGAGAAATAAAGGTTTTAGGTCTCTTATGTATTTTTTATTTGTGTCTGTGTTCTATTGTGATCATAAAACCAACAAAAAGTTTAGGAAAAACTGGTTTTTTTTCATAAAAGTAATATATATATATATGTATATATATAACAATATAAAGTGATCGTACTAAGTGATCCCACCCTTAGCTCCAATAAGAGCTTCTAGGCGTCGAGGCATGCCCTCTATACATGTTCTTGCATTTTTTTTTCAGAGTTGTGGTGCTATTCGCTGATCAGAGTTTCAATCAGCTGGCGCTTGTTGGTGATAATTTTTTTTGCAATCGCCCGTTTGGTGAGCTCCCACATGTTTTCAATGGGGTTCATGTCCGTTGAATTCCCTGGCCAAGGCAAAACTGCAATGTTTTTTTCTGCCAGGAATGCAGTAACATTCCTGGCTTTGTAGAAAGGTGCCAAATCGTGCATAATCGTCGTTGTTAGAAAACCATTCATTAAGCAGTAGTCGGGTTTCTAGAACTCGCTTGTACTGGTCTTGTTTCATTGATCCTTTCCACGATTTAAAGGCGCCCCATGCCTTTGGCTGAGATGACAGACCACACCATAACACTAACCGGATGTTTAACCCTTTCCACTAGGCAATCTGAATTGTATTTTTCTCCAGGGCGTTGTCTGACAAAAAAACAACATTTATCAACCAAAATTTGAAACGATGACTCGTCGGAGAAAGACACCTGTAAAAGATTACGATTAACACAAGAAAATCATTAATGATGCATCGCACTATTTAAGAAAAATATATTTACTCAACTCCAATCTGCCACAGTCATTTGTCCATTTTGTCTGGCCCATTGCAGTCGTTTCTTTTTCATAGCCTCGGTTAGGCGTGGTTTTATGGTGGGCCGACAACCATCAGGTTCTCTTTGGCTAACCGCCACCGGACTGTTCTGGCCGAAACTTTAACACCTTCGTTGTTTATCATCGTAGTGAAACTGACAACACTCTGTTTTTCGATTTTCTAAGCAGATGTCTCTGATTCTTCAATCAGCACGAGGAGTTGTAACCCTTTTCCTGCCACATTTTCCTACACGGTCTACTTCGAGATGTACATTTTTATCAATTTTTATTTTTTATCGATTGACAACAGACTTTGAAACCCCTGTAATAGTTGCTATCTCTTCTGAATGTGTGGGGTGCACTAGCAACGTTTGGATTTCCCTACATTTTCTTGGAGAAGTGTCTGAAGCCTTGCACATTCTACAAAGAAGGAAGGTTAAAGTTTTCACACCAAATCGTTAAGAAAATGTTAATTCACAGATAAAACTTTTGAAAAAGTATTGTTATAAGAACCATTACTTACTTTTTATTATCATAGTCGTGAAAACTGGAAAAAAATAATAAGGATATGTTAAAAACGACAATACAGCAAACCGCACTTTCTATCAAATCATAACCGAATAAGAAGAAACATTAGATAATTAACAAATGAAGTATGCTCCCAGTGTTGCCACTTACCAAAAACAATAATTATGATACCAGTAGCAATAAAAAAGAAAAAAAACCTTTAAAAACTACTTTGGTAGCTCAAACAGTTTCTTAAAACAAGAAATTTAATAAAAGTGAGCACTGCTCCCAATAATTTGGCCACCCACTGTAACTCCGGTAAAATTTTTCCCAGCGAAAAACCTTTTAAAGATTCCTATATAATTTCATAGAGCGTTCGCTACTTACTGTCTACTCGTCCACTGATCGACCCACACAACAAACTACTACTACTTGGTCTAGAACAATGAAATTTAATAAAAACTTTTCTTTGATTATGTAGATGCGTACTTAAAAAATAATTTTGAAAATTATGTCTTTAAGGAGTTAAAATTTGGTAAAAAGGTTTAAAAATGAGTAACGGGCTGACTGATTCTGATTACTTTTGTTATATCTATAACAAAAATTTTAAAAAAATTTCAGGGTTTTTAAAAATTTGATAGTTTTAAGGAGCTAAGGGGTTGAAACAGTATTTTTTAGGGAAAATTCAAAGTGTCGTAAGTCCGACTGGGTACAAGATACTGACGAGTTTTTTCCAATAACATACTCTTCAAACTAATGCCAAGAATATGAATTCTTGAATTTTTTTTTTTGTTTGATTCATAAAGGTTTAAAAAATTTGTTTAAGAAAGAGAAGAATTTTATTTTTATTATTTTATTTAAATATAATCATGTCAGCGTTTCCGAAGCTGCTATTTTGAATTTTAAAATGTTGACCCCGGATTTATGATCAGCGGCCCTAAAAACTCCCGGAGTACAATTTTGTGGCGATCCGTAGCCCTTGTAAATTGATGCGCAGTTTTGATTAGTTCTGTGCTATGAAAAAAAGTTCGTTCGTGGGAAAAATTTCATCGGACCTATATGGTCCCAACGAGTTTTTTACACAGAATTTCATGTAGTCTGAAACTGGATGTTACCAGCATGAAAAAAAACATCATTTCACTCCTAGACGTTATTTGAATATATAGTTTATGTAATAACTATGTTATTTTTTAAGTTAATTAAGATTAAGATATTTTTAAAATTGTACAATTTTGAGAAAGGCTTAATAACTTTTTGATTTAATATTATTGAAAAAAATCTAAATAAATTGACACACAGCAACACATTCCTAAGAATATTTTTAGTTAAAAATTATTTGTAATACGAAACAGAATTCTGCACTGAGAAACAAAAAAATCAAAAACGCACATTTTAAAAACGTTTAGTAAAATTTATATTTTTAAAAATATTTTACGCCATACAAAAATGAAAACGCACATTTTAAAGTAGAAAAGTGAAACAAAACGTTTTTAAAACAACTGCGAACGTTTTACCATGTCATGTTAATATTCACATACTTTGTTTCAAAACACTTGTTAATAACGAGTTTTATGTTGCATATGTTTCATTGTCTTATTTATTTGATATATGTTCAGAAAATAAAATATTTTTCATTCTCGATTTCATCACTCTGCAGTTTTCCTGCAAGAAAGTTATGAAAGAGTTTGAGTTGGAGCATTTGCTGCCACAGCTAAAAGGTATGTATTTTAAATAAAATTAAAAATATCTGACAAAATTCTATATTTTTATAGACGCTGGGATGCAGTATAATTATCTAAAAAATTTTAACGAGATGAACATAGCTGATGATAAAATAACTTAAATAAAACTGTAATTTTGAAAACCAATAAAGCTTTTCTTTAATTAATAGAGGAAATGCGGATTTCTGTAAATTTTTTGAATTAATGGGAAATAATGAACATTTTCGTATTTAAAATATAAATAATTGTTGTACCATTGCATTTTAAAATGTTTATTGTTACAAATCGAACGAACATTTTAGAATCTAATTTTAAAATTTTCGTTTTTAAAATGAAAATAAACGTTTTACTATAACATTTTAAAATATCCATTGTTAAAAATCAAAAGAACATTTTAGAATCTCATTTCAAAATGTAAGTTTCTAAAATGAAAATAAACGTTAGAAGGGCAAAATCTGGGTTAAACGTTTTTAAAAGTAGCTCGTTTCTGCCCGTTTTGAAAATGTTGTTTTCTCTATTTAGTGCATTCAAAATAAAATGAATATATACTTAATTCAGTTAAAGTTCTTATACAAAAATTGTCGGTGGACTCAGGACGCTATCCCCTACAATGAAGAATCATGGTAAGAAGTTCCTCAAGCTGTTTTTCTTAGATAAATATGGCTAAATCAACTCAGGAGGTGATCAAGAATATATACATATACTAATCTATAAATATTACGAATGGCGTGATAAAGTTTATAAAGGTTAATAAGTCAAAGTTTTTAAGGTTCTAATTTCTGCTAGATTGAATTACTGAGAGTGCAATTAAGAATATGGAACAAAAACAAAAGCAAGCATTAAGTAAACAAAACTCGGCAATGTCAAGTTAATTCGAAAACTCGACACGCACAGGCCTAATTTTTGTTGATCTTAATCCTGTTCCACCAGCATTTTCTAACAGAATGAGGTCAAAAAATAAGATCTGCATCAAAAGTTTGGAATCGTTAGTTAAAAATAGCCACCCGCTTTTCATTTAAAGCTTAAAAAATGGGCTTAAAATTCTTTGAAAATAGCTAAGCAATTGTTGCCATATAGCTTCTTAAAAAAACGGTACAGGTTTTACATTTTTTATCTTTCAACAGACATATACACAGGTTGATTATATATATAAATGTTCTTATGTAGGTGTGTTATTTAATGGTGTTTTTGAAGATCAAACTTAATTTTTTACTAAATTTTTATATCAACTGTTACAGGGCTACAATTGTTTGAGATTTTTTTTAGGCAATTTTAAGACCGTTTTTGATGATTTAAATGAAAACCAGGTGTCTATTTTTCACTTGCAATACCAATTTTTTAATGCAGATCTTTTTATTTAACCTCGTTCTATTAGAAAGTGCTGGTGGAGTGACGAAAAACACCTTTGAATTTTTCGTATACTCGTATATTATAAGTGCTCTAGTGTATATCACGAATAGACTCCAAAACTGAATAAACAATCTATATGAAACTTTAAGAGAAACTGAAGTAACATCTTGAAAGGGTTCCTGTAAAGTTTGGTGTAGATTAAACAAGGTAGCTCCCATACAAGCGAAATTTGCACTATCGCCTACAAACCAAAAAAGTATATGTGGGACATAATTTTCGAAGTGATCCACATAAAATTCAAAAGTATTCCAATTTTGATAAAATTTTTACCTGTTAGTAGTTATACACTCCTGGCGTAAACTTTTTTAGCCGAGATTAACAAAAAAACTTTTTACAGGGTGTTTAATTTTTCATTTTAATGTGAGAATGTATAAGTAAAAATTATTGTAACTTTTTAACGAACTGACCGATTTGACTAAACTAGACTCCAAATGAAAGGTAATTGACTTTGTTTTCTACTCTTTTATAAGAAAATAAGAATTTTTATTGAAAATTTCTTTGTCAAATAAAATAAATAGTTTTTTTAAAAAATACCCCTTCGATTTTTTTGGAATGATTTTTAAGAAGTTATCAATTAATTACCATTAAAATGAGAAATTATCCAGAATGGTGTCTTTTATGGTTTGGAAGTTATGAACATTTAACCAAGGCAAAGTTGCAGTATTTAATAGGTCTGTACGAAAAACTATCGAGTGACTCGTGATATTTTCGAGTTCCTGGTAAATGTTCGATATTTTTTCTCAATGTTTGTTTCTTTAACTCTAAACAGGGTTGGCAATTCTCTACGAATACCTATTACTTTGTTGAAATAAGTTGGATTCAAGGAAACTTTTTTTATTCCTAGAATTCTTTTTATTCAAGTAGTCAAACGAATGAGAGAGAGAGAAAGATACTGTTAGTGTTATAAGAGATGACCGTTTCTCCTTCACGAAATGCAATTGATCGTTTCGATTTTCATGGACCTAGTTGGTGTTTTCTAAACTCAACAAATCAAATTCACTGCTTGACTCTGCCATTCTTAAACTATATAAAAATATACTAAAACAAATTTGAACCACATTTACCCTATGTCACTTTCACTGAAATTACTTTCTTTAAAATTTGATGTTCCTAATTTTCCCAATAACGGGAAAAAACTTAAAAATGAGTAAAATCTTGAATATAATCGTAAGTTAAAAAACAGTGCTTTAATGAAAAATGGCAACTCTGTTTAGAAAAAACTGAGCTGAAAATAGAAGAATATAGTTTTTATTATAATAAAAATTTATAAGAAGAACTTATAAGAAGAATATAAGTTAAAAATTGACTTGTATTTTTTGATCAAAAATAAGAGTTAAAATTGAACTTTTATTTTTTCGATCATAAGTAAAAGTTATGTTTTAATTCCTAAAACATCTTCCTGCAGTCGCTGTTCCAGTCGTTTGCGAAATAACTGAAAACAGAATGTGCAACTAAGCGATGCAATGCCACGATATGAAGATCGATGGTAATGTTTTTTATACCTGAGTAAAAATGTAACGAATATAGGTGTAAAAGAATAAAAAATGTACTCTTTTAATTATTTTTAAAAACCTGAGCAATTATAATAAATAATAAGAAATAGATCTGTCAAGGTTTTAGTCTCTATTTTTGATCGGAAAAATAAAAGTAAAATTTTAACTAATATTTTTGATCGAAAAAATAACAGTCATTATTTAACTTTTATTTTTGACAAAAAAATAATTAGTAAATAAATAAATACTAAATAAGTACTTAATAAATTATAAATTTACTCACATATTTTCGATTGAAAAAATAACAGTCATATTTTAACATTTATTTTTGATAAAAAAATAACAGTCAAATTTTAACTTATATATTTTAACTTATATATAAGTGGCAACCGTAGCCTAGTGGGTAGAGTGCGTGGCCCCTAATCTAAAGAACCGCGGTAGCCAGGGTTCAATTTCAGCTCAGACAGAAAGTTTTTTCAATTGAATTAATTTTTCTGTTCGGTCGTCACCTCTCTGCAGACAATGGAAAACCTCAGAGAGTAAAAATTTGCCATGTAAAGCTTCTAGAGAACGTAAGCCGTTCGGAGTCGGCATAAAACACGTAGGTCCAGTTCTCGTCCATTTGTGATCAAACATTTAATACCACGCACAACACAATTGATCAATAGAAGCTAGGTCAAAGTCCTTTCGAGGGCTGAAATGGCCAGTTTATTTTTTATTTGATCGTAAAACTAAAAGTCAAATTTTTAATTTTATTTTTGATCGATATGAAATATGTAGATGCCGCACTCTTCATTATGACGGCAGAACTGCACTCAAAATGGGTTTCCACGCCCCCTTTTACAACCCACAAATGAATGACAATGCTATATTTCAGAGAGTTTTAGTCGTATAAGGCTTGAAATTAGTCATTCAGTTCGTATGGTTACTTTCGACAGCTGCCCTAAAAATAAGCGTGGTCGCATTATATTTACAACCCTTTTTTATGGGATGAGCGTTGAGTGTGGCAAAGTGCACTAGGTATAAACTTAATTAATCTGAAAATATGTCTGTCGATTTGTTTCGAGGATGAGATTGTTTAGGTAGAAAAATATTTGCCACACCCCCTTTCACCGCCCACAAGTCAATAAAAATATGGTAAAAACCTTTTAAAAAACATCAAAAACTCCTAAACCGATCCTATGATTAGAACGAAATTTTTTATTTAGGGGTTTCTAGATACAACAAATGTTTAAGCTCTTTCTGTTTTAATCTATCCTTAACGGCAGAGGGCACTGTAGTATACATATGAACTGAATGCAAATCTTAACAGCTCGACGGATTTCCCTCAAACTTCGTGCACATATTGTAGGCATTATAGATTTGATTTTTACATACTTTTTACAATTAAATTTTAGAAAATTTGTATTATTTTGACACCAAAAACATTCACATATTTTAAAAATTGAAGAAAGTTTTAGTGCAACGACTTTTTCATAAAACATCGTTACCTAAGAATAAAAAAAAACCACGTGAAAATCAAAGTTTGGGTTTTCGATGCGAATATCTCATCTGTTCATAAATGTATTCATAAATTTTGTTTTTTGTCTTAAAGTATAATAAAAGTACTTTTCAAAAATAGTTTAACTGTATCGTTAAGTCAGTGTATATATTTTTTATGATTTTTTCAAAAAATATCCAAAATACTAACTTTCTACTTCAAAAATGAATCAAAAACTGTTTTGGTTGTAAAAATAAAATCATGCAAAAATTTTACATCGACGACCTTTCATATGACATAGCATTTATTAGCAAAAATTTCTCCAGTATCCCTAACTGGACAATAAGTAACATTAAGTACCCCTTTGATTTTTATGGCAAATTAATTTTATATTTCATTTCATTTCATTTTAATTTTATATTTTTTTAAAAAAAACAAGTCTTGAAAAAAATTAATAAAAAAAATTACCCCAATATCCATTTCTAATCAAAAGTTATGGCTAAAAACCTATTTTTTCGTACTATTGAATATCCTATAGAAATAAAAATCATTTTTTGTTTGTTTGGCCTCTATACAAATTTTAACGGGTTAACAGATTTCGCTGAAACTATGTATTCTTATAAAATGCATTCTAGATTAAATTGTTACATGCTTAGTTTCTGCCACGAACCCTACACATTTCAGATAAAGGTAATTTGGTTATTGTAATACTTTTTGCCATCGGAGTTTTTTGTGCACTTAATTTTAAAAAATTTTTAGTTATTTTGACATCAAAAACACTTATGTATCTGACAAATTGTAGAAATTTTTAGTACAACGACTTTTTCTTAAAACATTTTCATCGTTAGCTAAGAATGAGAAAAAACGTCAAGAAAATCAAAATTTTGTCTTTCGATGCAAATATCTCCGCTGTTCATAAATATATTTCATTCAAATTTTTTTTTGTTTGAAAGTTTAATAAAAGCAATTCACAAAAATAGTTTCAACTGTACCGTTTGATTAGTGTATATATTTTTATGATTTTTTCAAAAAAAGGTCCCAAATATTGACTTTGACTCAAAAAATAAGTTAAAAATTGTTTTTGTTCTAAAAATATAATCAAGTTTTTATGACTAGTGTTCGACCGAATATTCGGTTGCGATTTCGGTTACGGCCAGTTTCGGCCCTTTTTGTCAGTTTCGGCTAGTGTATTAATATGGCCATATTGAGACCGAATAGCCGAAACTTTTAGTAAAAATTTCTTGCATTAAAAATATTTACAACGCATTGTACAAAACAAAAAATATGAATTCGTTCATTGATTCGTAATTTGATTTATAGTGCTAACACAAAACATTTTGATTAATTTTATGCGTTCGATACTATCATTTTGGATTCAATAGAGATGAATTGTAATTCATGTTAAAATTTTACAGGTTTTGAAGCCAAAAATTAATAATTAAACTTCCGAACGAATTCTGTGTGTGTGGAATAAAGGAAAAGAAAATGAAGTATTTCTATGTTTGTAATACTAAAGTTTTAAAAAAATACTTTGTTTTGTAGTTCTATAAAATGTACATTGCAGGTGTATGCTATTTTGTGTGTGTACGGAATATATAAAGTATGCAATACTTTTGTAATGAAAAATAAAATAAAAAATGATTTCATTTCTTTTATAGTAAACTTCAATGAATTATTATTAACTTCAATACTCAAATAATACTTTTTATATTAATTTTTTTTCTTATGTATATGAAAGTACTTTTATTTCCTTTTAATAAAAAAAATTGTTTGTAAAAACTTAAATTTTCATATAAGTAACCAGTTTCGGTTTCGGTTTCGGCCGAATATTCGGTTTTGGCCGAATATTATAAAATGGCCGAATATTCGGATTCGGTTTCGGCCAAAATTCCGGTTTCAGTCGGACACTACATATAACATAGCATTTCCTTGCAAAAATTCTTCCAGTTAAGCGCAAAAAATATTTTACTGCTATTGTCATCAAAACAAAAAGGGTACCCCTTTGATTTTTATGGCGAAATTAATTTTTTCTAAAATGTTGGTTCTTAATGTTTTTTAAAAAATTCAAGATTTAAAAATAATTTATGTGAAAAAATTACCACAATATCTATTTCTAATCAAAAGTTATGTCTTTTATGATTGAGTTACTTTTTGATTTATCAAAAAGCTTTGACGTTGTAGGTCTTACAGCTACGAAATTAAGTATTCGACCTTAATTTACACATGCAGTTTTACTAGTAAAAATTTAAAGAGTTTTATACTAAGCGCTCCGAATTACAGCAAAGGAAAGCTTGAGCTGGAAACTTTGGGGGGAGGGGAGAGGCAAAACATCTAAAGAATATTTAAAGTCAATCAGAGCAAAACTGCTTACTAATAAGTCCCCTCTCCACTAAACTATGGCTCCGACAGCGACAATTTTAAACGCATTTTTCTCAAAACCACTTTATTAAAAGTGTTCACAGCCATTTAAAAACTGCATTACTTATTTATTTCAAACTTGGTACACATTTTCTACATATAAAACTTTTTCCTCTAACAGTAAGTTTAAGATTTTTTTTTTAGATTAAGGGGGCTTTTCTTACTTACGAAATATCGGAATTTTTCGTGGAAAATAGACATTTTTACTGTAAATGACCACCAAAATTTTTAGAGTTAAATAAATAATAATCAGAGAACGTTGGGGGAGGATTTAATGATACTTCGACTAAAATTTTTGATTTATAAATAAAAATGGATGTGTGGGTATGTTTGTATAACACGTATAGACTCAAAACCGCTAAACCGATCTTTATGAATTTTTTAGGGAAACTGAAGCCACATCTCGAGAGTGTTCTTGCGATGTTTGATTTCAATTGGACAAGAAGGCCAATAAACCAATAAATAGGGTAAATATCAGACGGATTTGATCGTAAAAAACTAAAATGTAGTCATTTTGCTCAGATGGTTACTGTCGGCAACCGTACAAAAAATGGGCGAGGGCAAAATATATCTAAATACTCAAATTTGGCAATTTAGTTCATATTTTTACTATCGAACACTTTCTAAGAGATGGGTGTGGTCGTACTATATCTACGCCCACTTTTATTGCCCACAAATTATTAAAAATTATACAATATATATATCAGACAGTTTTAACCGTAGAAGAATAAAATTTGATAATTTAGCTTATATGCCTTTACCGATTTTCATCAAACTTTAGGAAGTAATACTTATTAAACACATACCATAGAGGGTTTTTGCATTGGAAAATGAGGCGTGGCACCTCTAATACAGAACCAATGTGCAATTTCGATTAGCTTTGGAATTAGAGGTCGCACAGCTTCCGAATTCGGTATTCGAACAAAATTTACACGAGCTGTTTCACTGATTTATGGGTATTGGACTGGGAGGCTTGGAACCTAACATACTACCCAAATTTGAGAAATTAAATAGCTTTTGAGTTAAAGGTCGCCAATCACGGAATTCAGTATTTGACCACAATTTACACAAGCAGTTTGAATGATTATATTTGATGGGCGTTTGGAAATGGGGCGTGGCAGCAAAATGCTGGGTTTCAGATAATTGTATTAAACAAAGCTACACAAGATAAGATATTCTGCTAATACTAGTTCCTAAAGTTTGCTTGAATAAAATATATTAACCTCAGTGATTTTATTTGTTTAGCCAGAAAATTAACTCCAAATATTGGTCATCAATAATAATTTTTTGAAATTTTCTTTTTAAATAATTATTTTCCATTTTACCGTCTCAACTTGAAAAAAAAGTACTCAAGCTTTAATATGCAAACAAATTAAGTGAGCTGTTTTTCAGCAAGACCTTAAAAAACTTTAAAGAAGAATTAAAAACAAGATTAAATCTAAATCCATATAAAAATCCATTGTAACTTATCTCTCTGCAAATTAAATTCAATTCAATCCAGCTTTTATGTCGGCTAGCAACAGAACAAAGCAACACATTGTTGACTGTTGAAAAAAAAACACATTGGCATTGGCAGTAAGACAACAAAAACACTTGCAACCACTTCGCAACTAATTAAAAACTTTTTATATTTTTTTTTTTGCTTAAATTTTTTTGTAAATATAAAAAAATCCCGATGCTTCATATATATATGCATCAGCAATAACAGCAAACACAAAACTATTATGAATAAAATCCTTTCATTCGCACACTAGTGCATTGTTTTGTGACTTTGTTCTTGTTGTTGTTTCTGTTGGGGTTTTTGTTGTCGGCTTTTAAAACAATTTAAACTCAATTTTAAAAAGAAATCTCCTTCGCTTGAGAAACTAAAAACAATTCGCAGCTCATATGAGGCAATTAATGGCTCAGAATTTAATCAGGAATCTGGCAACTCTTAGAATGCATTCATACAATTTTAAAGTTGAACTCACAGATACTAACTGCCTAGCACACAGCAGACAGCCAGTGTGCCATAATATGAGGTTGATATGACTGTGCGGTTGACTATATTAACTGCATATAAAAGTTGTTGCAAGTCTTTTAACACGTTGCGAACATTAAGACATGGCTGACACATTTACTGTGGCCACCAACAACTCCAAACAACAACATGGTGACAACTATAAAAGTAGGCGACTCACTCGCAAGTCAAGGCAATTAAATTGTTGTCATGAGTGTTTTTTTTCCAAATTTTTTATCGCTGGAGTGGTTGTGAGTGAGGTAAGCTAAGAATGTCGAGTTAATCTCCAGAGGATTCTGAAGTGTAACGCATGGAAACATGCTAGCACCTACAAAGAACGCTGCAGACAATTTTTATAGTTTACTTAATATTGTTTAAAAGGCACTTACGGCTTACTTAAAATGTACGATGTAAGATGTAAGGGCAACGCTTAAATAGGCCTGTTTATGATTTGAGTGAAATTTTTATTTTCTTTAGACTGTAATATTGCTAGCTGTGTCTAGTTGTTGGCAGATATGAAGAACACCCACGATTTTCATTTTGTGATAAAAGTAAAGAGTTGTATGCAAAACCTTGAAAGTATTTTTATAACTTGCAGTGGCTTTAATGAGGTTTTAAACATTAGAAAAACATAAAGTAAAGCCGTTAAAAAAAACAATTAACCCTTAAAAGAGTCCCGATTTTTAACAAAAAAAAAAAAAAAATGTTGTGTAAATAGGTAAGGTAAGAAAAGTATCCCCATTGAGTTTTAAAAAAAATTTTTTGAGAAGGTTTTCTAAAAAACTGGTTGTATCTTAAAATTTTCACTAAGCACTTAACAAATTTTTAAATTCATAACCGTAATGTATTGTACTTCGCTTAATATTTTAATAAATAAACAATAAAACTATTTATTTTGACATTTTATTATAATTATTCAAGCAAAACTTTAAATTTATTAGTTAGGAAATTTTAATAGCTTTCCAACAAGCTTTAGATGATCAAAATCGGTTTTTAACACTTAATTGTTTGAACCTTATTGATGCATTCTGAAAAATCAATTTAAATGAAAACAAATAAAATGAAAAATCAATTTGAATTTAAATCAGTATAAAAGTTAAGTTTTCCAGTAGAGAATGCGGCTTTAACAAAGTCGCTTTATTCACAGATGGATATTCGCATCGATACTGTTAAACGACTTGACTAACGAATTGCTTCTCCTCTTCTCTTCTTGGTAGAATTTTATTGAAATTGGTCATCAGTTTTACAGCTCTCTCAGCAGTGTCATTCAAATTACGACAAAAGTCGTTTCCTTCTTTGTAATTTTTTCGAACTATTCATGTTGTTGGATCGCATTCTAAAAATTCCGTTTCAATGCAAAAACGATCGAAAAATCTGTGAGTATTGGTCGTGACAAAATCGCTTCTTTTTTTTTTTGAGTATGTTCGTTGTAGATCATTCCATTTTATAATAATTTTGATTCTGTTAGCAGAATTCGCAGCTTTGTGATTAAGATTTTGAACCATATTTCTCTTCTCTGCGTGAGAAACGGTGGGATTGAAAAAAGACACTATCTAATACCGCCTCGGATATTGTTTCGTCTACATTTGCATATAAAATTGCATTTTTAACAAAATTTAAATCGTGATTACCTGCCTTCATACCATATGTACATTCAAACTATGTGACGTACATAGAAACTATGAATAAGCAAACATCTCTAAATTTAGTCAAATCACCTCGCCTAAATTGGACCTAATTACGAAGTAAAAACTTTTGTAATGAGGTTATGGCCTTTGCCATCCACCTTGCATGAAGTATCTATAAAAAGGTCGAAAAAGTATCCAAAAGTATCCACTTTTTATAAAAAAGTATCCACGTATCAAAATCCAAAAACCAATAATATATTAATTTTTTAACCACAAAAGTACAACTTTAATATTTTCAAATAACATTTTAAGAAACTTTTTAAGCTTCCATAACAATTTTAATAATTTAATTTTTAAACCAATAAATATTTTTATTAAAATATAATACTAAGAAACAAAACATGTATAATAATATTAAAACAGAACATAAATTTCAGTATTTCTGTCTTTTATTTGCGTTACTATTGCATTAATAACATTAATTTTATTAGTATAATATTTGTATAAAAGCAATATACAGGGTCCGCCAAATAACTTTTTTTTTTTTGAAAATGCTATAAAAAAAACTACTGAATATTTTCTCAAATTTCTTTTTTTATTTGAAAGTACAATCCTTTCGGTTAATAATGGAAAATAATTTCATTCAAATGGCTGCGTTGGCTGCGTTTTGGGTGCAGCGGCTTTTCAATGTATACGTGCGGGTTTTCTGTACCCGAATGCAACAATTTTGCTTGTTTACATACCCGCCAAGATCAAGATGAGCTTCATCTGAAAAGATGATTTTTTTGGCAAAATCGGCATCTTCTGTAAGTCGATCGCAGGCCCACTTAGCGAAGCGAAAACGAATTGGATGGTCAGTTGGCTTTAACTCCTGAACCAATTGGACTTTGTATGGCGTCATACCAAGGTCTTTATGCAAAATTCGTCTCAATGATGTCTCCGAAATGTTCAATTGTTGAGAACGACGGTGAATTGATGTTGATGGCGCTTCACGCACACTTTCTGTCACAGCAGCAATATTCTTGGGTGTGCGCACTGCTTTTGGCTTTTCACGCTTTGGTTTGTCGATGAGGATGCCAGTTTCTTTCACTTTTTTCACAAGATAACGAACATACGGAGCTGACGGTGCTTCTCTTCTTCCAAAATCCGTACGCAATTTTCGCACACATTCTGCAACATTACCATGATTTTTAAAGTAATGTCGCAATATTTTCCAGCGTTGTTCAAGCGTATACACAACCATATTCGTTCAGCAGAAGGATAAAACTAATTATCTGACAAATCAGACATGAGCTAAGTGTTACCATTCACGAAATAAGCACTAGTTGAAAAAAAAAACGTTAGATGGAGGACCCTGTACCATTTTGCTTTGCAGCTTCCATACATTTTTATTTGCGTTTTGCGTTTTGCCCAATTCGATCCACTTTTCTTTTCTCTTTCGCTGCCAGAATACTATCAACACCAGGCATACAACCGGGACTTCCTTTTTTTCGTTGGTTTATTAAAAACGTCTTTTCTTCAACTGAAATCATGTCCATAGCGTAACAATGCGCAACATCGAATAAATCGTCTAGACTGTCAATAAAATTTTGCACGTTTTGTTGGTGTTTTTTATATTTTTTCTTGCCCTTTTTTTCAGACTATCCCATACGTCGTAGATACGTATAAGTTTGATAATGCAATTTAGTTCAGCTGGAGTTGGAATTCTAGCCTTTTAAAAAAAATTTATAGTTTCGTGTACTGCAAGTCGAGCACCTTGCTGTTTTGTGAATTTGGCGCATCGCATATGATAAAGCATAGCTTGAAGCACTTGGCGTTTGGATGGTGCGTTTGAACCAGTAATTTAAAATTTTTTAATGTCTACGTTAATACCATTGCCTCGAAGTTTACGTTTGGCTGGAGTGGAACACGACATTTCCACACTTTTTTCACTTAATTATATTTTAACTAAAGAGCCGAATAAACAACACAGACCGTCTGAGCAAACACGTTTTTATATTTAACTCAACGCCAAAGTATGACAGTCAAGTATGACAGAAAAAAAACAATGTCGATTTGAAAAACTAAGAAAAAACGTCAAGCGCATGCACAGTGCGTTTCCCCATATAAACAAGGAATTTATCTAGTAGAAGTAGTGCTACATTTATGAAACTGTACAGCTTAGTAAATATGAGTTTGCTGATATTAAAAATGAAAACAGATTTTTTCACAGGCAAAACAGAGTTTTTTAATGTTTTCATAAATTGCGTTGAAAAATAGATTTTATTATGTTTTTGTGAAATAATAGAATTGCACGATCAGATTTTAAATGCTTTTTATTTAATAAAATGCCAAAGTTTTGTGTTTTTTGTATATGTTTTTTTTTAATTTTTCATTACAAATTCATTTTTTTATTTAACAAATAAGAAAGTTCCATTCCACAAGTTTTCCAAAGGTCCAAAACACGAAATGCTCAAAAATAACCTCGGTTACGGTAAATTGCCTACTTTTGACCCATTTTTTATGTTGCCTAACAATATTTAAATAGAAAAAAATATTTTTTATTTAATATCTTTGTTTTTTTGTCATAACTGTATAAATTAACCAAATAAAATGAACACTAGAGTAACATTTTAAGTGTTATTTCAAGTTTTAAATACTATCAATTTTACTTTTCCATATACATTTTTTCCAAAAACTACTACTTTCGAAAATCATGAAATTCATTCATATTGAAAAAGAGTGTATTGTAATCACTTTCGCAAATTGCAACCTATTTTGATCGTCCAAGGCTTGTTGGAATGCTATTAAAATTTTGTAACTAATTAATTTGAAATTTAGTTTAAATAATTATATTTAGTTCATTTTGCCTTCATTATAAAAATAATCAACAAAAACCCAATTTTTGTACTAAAAACCCATTTTTTCAAATTCTGTCGCCATCGGCCTCGCCTTTTCGTTATCCGATCTGCATGAAACTTTGCAGGAATTGTTTTAAGACATAATGGCACACTTAAATCACTCATACATTTTGATCCCAGAAATTTTATTCATGGCCATATAAGTAATTGCCACCCTAATGTACATTGTAGGAATATAAAATATTAAAAATTGTAAATGCTGGTATCGACAGACCTAACATTTTGTTTAAAAAAAAATTTATTTAGTCAATCAAGTACGTCACAATATATCTACGCCTACTTTTTCTACATCATGCCAGTTCCGGAGCTGTGCACTAGAGCGTATCATCAAAACTAACCTCTTTTTGACACCAACTCAATCGCTAGACATTCAAAAGACATTTTCAAAAAAAAAATTTTTTTTTAAGTGGTCCCTATGGTGCTATTTTGATTTTTTCTTTATATCTTTGGTGTTTTTCATCCGATCCGGAAAAAAGTTATGTGTGTGCTTGTTGATGCAAATAAATTTGCATTTTTTTTCCTCAAATGTTTTTTTTAGACTTATTGCACAATCTATCTCAGTTCCTACTATATCATCATATTCCAAAAATACCAAAAAACGAAAGCTTACAAAAAATCATTATAACCATGGGAACAAATGAAATCGAAAAAATGCATTTTAGAGGCACTTCCGACCAATTATATGCAAAGAATAACACTTTAATATCAATAAATGAAACGAAAAATTAGTCAACTGAACTTTCTTTGCGGCATGTACTTACGGGCAACCTATAAATAGAAATATGCAATGAAATATGTAACGAAAACGTTTAATGAAAAAAAAAAGAAATTTTTAAAAATATACCGTGGCCAGAGCGGGTTCGGACACGGGAGCTTATGGCTGCCAAGCAGATGCTTTACCTCTGAGCCAAACAGGCTGTACGAATTTTGTTGCTTAAGTATTATTTCAAATAATAGGATTTGTGGAAGACATCGTTGTCGGCATTTTGATCGAGCATTCGTATTTTTGAGCGGACACTCGTTATTTTGAGAGATATACAAAATTAATTTCTTTATAAGCAAACGAAAAAACTCATTTATCGAGCACGAAAAAGCTTATGTTCGCGTAATGCAATTAAATTTAGCTTTACCAAGAACAAATAAAATTTACCGCAAACAATTTTAAGTTTCCAAAACACTTTGTCAAACGCTGCAAACTTAATTCTTATGCTGTAAAAGGCCTCCAAACGTTTTATTTCTCTGCGTGTACTTAGTGTGCAAAAGCACAAATCGCCGCTGTTCAAAGATTTCTTTTGGCACGTTTTTTCTTATTTTGTTCGAAATTCCCAGTTCAAAGATCTTTTTAGCCTTTGCTCAAACTGTCAATATTATCATTTCTTATAATAATAATTTATATCAAATTTTCATTCGCGTACATTGTGAACAAAAAAAAAAATTTCGCGAAGCTTGATAGTTGCGAGCGCTACAACTACCTTGAATCTCGCAAAGATTTGGAAGATTAAAAAACAATTTTTTTATGATATTAAAGTGTTATTCTTTGCATATAATCGGTCGGAAGTGCTTCTAAAATGCATTTTTTCGATTTCATTTGTTCCCATGGTTATAATGATTTTTTGTAAGCTTTCGTTTTTTGGTATTTGTGGAACATGCTGACATAGTAGGAACTGAGATAGATTGTGCAATAAGTCTAAAAAAAAACATTTGAGGAAAAAAAAATACAAATTTATTTGCATTACATTAACAAGCACACACATAAATTTTTTTCCGGATCGGATGAAAAACACCAAAGATAAAACGAAAAAATCAAAATAGCACCATAGGGACCACTTAAAAAAAAAAATTTTTTTTTGAAAATGTCTCTTAAATGTCTAGCGATTGAGTCGGTGTCAAAATAGGTTTATTTTTCTTCCATACAAGGTGATACGGTCTACTGTGCACGTTTTTATATTAAAACTTGGTACGTAGGTGCTCCAAGTGGCGGTTACTGTATATAAATTCTGCCACGACATCTTTACCACCCACAAATCAATAGAACTTCTATATATCAGACAGTTTTGATCGTATGATACTAAAACTGGGTAATTTAGTTCATATGTTCAAACCAATTTTCATGAAACTTTAGGAAGCTATTAAACATATACTAAGGAGGGTTTTTGCAGTGGAAAAGCGGTAATAGCACCTTCCATACAACTCGAATTTGCGATATCGAATAGCTTTGGAGTTATAGGTCGCACAGCCTCGGAATTTGGTATTCGACCACAATTTGCACGTGCCGTTTCACTGATAACAGTTTACGGGCGTTGGACAATGAGGCGTGGCACCTTTTATACAACTTAAATTCGCGATATCGAACAGCTTTGGAGTTATAGGCCGCATAGCCTCGGAATTCAGTATTGGATTGAAATTTCCACGTGAAGCTTCACTGATAACATTTTATAATTGTTGGACAAGGAGGCGTAGCACCTTCTATAAAACTCAAATTCACGATATCGAATAGGCCGCACAGCCTCGGAATTCAGTATTCGACCTCAATTTACACATAAAGTTTCACTGACATCATTTTATGTGCATTAAACAAGAGGGCGTGGCAGCAACGTGCCGGGTTTCAGCTAGAATGATGCACAATCAATACTTAAAAACGAAAAATATTAAATTTTATTATTAAAATATTAAATTCTTTTTGTGACCATCGTAGTCCATTGATTTATATGGTCCAATTGGCTATTCCCAAGGCAGCGTTAGATGAATTTGGCTTTCTCTGCCTTTCCTCTAAAGGTGGCTGAAGACTTGGACGCCTACGCTTGTCTGGTCCATATAATCAGCAGCCAGCAACTTGAAATCAATAAGTCACATTTCCTTATATCCTTATATATTCTTTTGTGCAGAATTCAGGCACTAGCACATGTCAGATTAAGCAAGTGGTAAAACATCCTTTTCGTAAACCTGCGACCTTTCATTATTATCTTATGACGACATCTGTTAAGTAAATCTACGCCCCCACTATATGACGATTATATTCCTTTATTATTTGTCGGCATGAAACTTGTTTTCAACTTTATTCTCTTTATCGTATCGTTTTAAAGATGAGGATGCCACAGCTTCGTTGTGGCCATGGGTCAATATAGATTTCGTACCAACGTAAGTTAAAACCAGTTTAACAACTTTGTTGTCCTTCCACGACAAGAATGTCTTAATAACGCCGTAAATTGGAACGAAAAATTCTCGGCTAGTCCCATGATAATATTTCAACATGATTTTTTCATCGGAAAGTTTTCAGTTTTTATCCGATAACGGCAAATGGTACCAATAGGAAGTATACCTTCAGATCGCAAATAAGCTAGCATAGGAAATGTTGTATAGTAGTTATCAAAATACAGGGTAGGCCAAATACAAGTTTTTTTTAAATGCAATAAAATTAACAAAATTAAATTTTTCAATATATTGTATTATGACTTTATTAGTTAGAGAAAACTTTCCCATTAATTATGGAACACAACGGTGTTCAAATGACTGCCTCGGCTGGCTTCGTAGTTGGATGATGATGATGATGATGATGATGATTTCTTCCGGTTGTATTTCATTTTTGATGAGCACACTAGTTCATATACACACAGTCGGTCCAACTTTATAGTGCATCCCCATGTTTTATTTGGAGTGTTTATAATTGGTCTGACAAGATAAAGCTTATCACAGTTTAGATGTTAACGAGAAAAAATGAGTAAACATTTAAATGAGTAACCTGACGTATTTTTTCGAACCGGTTTCTGGTCATGATTTTTTTAACAATTGGCGCGCAGCAATTATCATTATCAGACCAATAATGCCGTGTACTTCAGAGATTGCACTAGGACACATAAAATAAAATACCAATGAATTTACGAAGATCAAATATTTTTATCGATATTAAATGCATCATTTAGTTCGGAATAAATTTTGGTGTGTACAGCTATTCGCACCTCCAAAGATTCTGGAAATAGGAATGACCAGACCTAAAAGGGAGTTTCCAATGCATTCATATCATCTGGTATGCTACTCTGTCTTCTGAATTGAGTTTCCTCACTGGTTTAATTAAGATTTCCTTCCTTCCATAACACAGTTTTAAATTCCGAAGATTTGGAATCAACGGTTACATTTTTAATACTGAATGAAAATAATTTGAATTCAGACTGTTTGGCGGTACGAGCATCCTACCCATCAACTGTTATGGCCTCTATTAAATTCCCTGGATTTTTGTCGTCATTAATCATATTCGCAAAAGAATCGCTGAAGGAAGTACTAGGATTAGTTTCATTAGCGGGGTTCGCATGATTCTACATGTTGTCACGCCTGTAGTGATGGGTGAATAACTGTAAATTTTGCTTAGCGGCCAAACTATCACACATGCTGTCAAACCTAATGGCTTTAAAATTTCGTGTAGACAACATGTCGTAGATTTGGCAGCAGCTGTACTACTAACATTTTTTCTGTTATTATTTTTTTACGAAATTAACAATACATCTTAAGTAAACATAAAAAATCGTGTATTTTTGCCAATTTATATTTGTGTACACTAATTTTTTTATGTTATCTTGTCTTCGCCATTAGTTTTTAAATGTTGATGCTTGGCGTGTTCGTCCAACACGTGTTCACATTGGTAGCTGCTCATCAAACCTTGAATTTGAAAAATTTCAAATTCAAACCAACGTGTTGTCAGTCGGTTGTATCGAGCGTTCGAATGGTCAAATACGAGGCTTGTCATACCAGGCGTGACAACATGTAGGACCATGTGAACCCCCTATTCTCAAAATTGTTATCGATTACTTGCAGATTATAAGTTGTTGGTCCATCTTTGGGGGTCTGGTTCAAATCTTCAAGCTCGTCCTCTAAATTAGGGGTGTCCAAAGTCGCCCGTCCAGGCGTTTTGCCCATACGGGTGTTCTGCCTACCCGCAGCAAGCAGCACGGGCGACATCGTATGCTGGATGAGTTCGGTGGTAAAAGGAACGAGGGACATGTATGAAGGGAATGAGAAAGAGCGTAAGAAAAAGCACCATTTATATCGTGATAGTGTTGCCAGAAAAATGTTGAGTCTATAGCGAAAACTGCTAACAAAAGTAGCTAAAAAGAGCTAACCATTTTATTAAAGCTAAAACGAGAAATTGGTTTAAAAAACACAACTGCTATATTTAATCAGTTTATCAGATTAATCAGTTTATCAATCATATTGATTGATTTGTAAATGCAATGTATTGCTGCATAAAAAATTATTAAAAACTATCTATATTGAATTTAATATACACAAAATTAAAGAAAATTGATAAAATTGTGTGTATATTAAATTGAATAAAGGTATTTTTGATAATTTGTTTTTAATTTTAAAATAAAGTTTAATATTGCCCTTTATTAACAAAAAAAAAAAGTAGTATCTAAAAATAGCTAAGCTCTAAAAGAATAAAATTTAAAAAAGGAGCTAAAAGCTTAAACTCATTTTCAAAAAAATAAACTGGATCTAGTTATTAAATAGCTGAACTCGCAGCACTGATGGTGAGTGTGCGAGTCTGCTTTACGAAAGTCATAGCTGAGCTCAAGGCTCATTTATAAGGTTGTGGCACTTGAGAGCGAGCTCGGTCGAAGAATGGATGAAAAAAATCAAGAAAATGAATGCATAGAACAAAAAAACGAACAGTGACACAACCTTTTAAATAAGCCTTGATTGATCTCGTTAATGTATTCAGAGCTACCATATTTTTGATTTTAAATACCTTATAAATGTAAGCTAAATATCTTATAAAAGTTAAAAAATATCTTAAAATTAACAGTTAGTGTGTAAAATCAAACTGCGTTTAATATTATTGTTGTTTTAAATTTTTTTTTTAACTATTTTAACATTCTTAATATATGTACTTCAAGTAAAACCACGATTTCACAATCAATTTTGTCCACAAGAAAAGTTAGAAGTTCACCTTAAGATAGTAGATAGTATAAAGAGTATAAATAGAAATTAATTGTGAAAACGCGTCTTTAAAAATTATATTGTTAGTTTTTAATTTAAATAAAACAACATATTTGTATTGCTTTATTAAATTATAATTTAAATTATTCTCATATGAGCTACTCAGAGCAATAGTGGCCCAACACATAAAATATAAATCAAGTATGCAAAATTGTTTCGCTTTCTTTTCGTACATATAATTACACAAGTCGGCACAATAATAATTTATTTGTGGCTTGAGTCACGATTATGTCATTTTACGCTAAAAAAAAAAAATCAAAATTTAGTTTAGTTTAGTTTATTCAGTCTATGGATCATTCAATTCCTTACAGACCAGAGAAAATAACAATTAAGTTACAATTAATAAAATAATCATACTAAAAATAATAAAACACAAAATTAAGCATAAATTATGTTAAAACAAGCTAGTAACAAAATTTTTAAAAGATGATTTCGACATTGAAAAATCAAACAAGTACCTAGATGATAATTCATTATATAAATATAAAGACCTTGTTATAGGCCCATTTAAGGCATAATTCCTACGATGAATTTTAATGAAAAATAGCTTAAAATAACGCAACTGCCTTGGTGGTTTATTTTGAAATGAATCAACTCAAAAGAATAGGGTCATCAATATTACTGCATATTATATCATAGATGAAAATTAAAGAGGTTATTTTCCTCCTGATTTCGAGTGTCTTTAAGCCCATCAGTAGACATCGCACATGATAAGAGGGTAAGTCAAATCTAAAGTTAGTGCAATAAAACATATACTTTGTAGCGATTTTTTTTTCTTGACCTGACTAGAGAACAGTAGAGTGCTTTAAATGTATAGGGATCCTTAAATTCTTGACTATTCCTACGAAAAAAGGCAAGCAGGGAAAAAACTTTAGGCAACAAGCAGTTTAAGTGCTCTACAAATGTAAATTTGGAACCAAAGATGACGCCCAGGTCCCGAATTGTATTTACTCTTTGAAGAGGTATATCGGAAATGGAATAAGAAGTAAGGATAATATTACTAGATTTGCTAAAAATAGCATGGTAGCATTTACTTATGTTCAGAGGTAACCCATTGCGGATACTCCATACAAAGACATTGTCCAGATTTGCTTGCAATAAGGCCGAGTCACCAAAGGAGTTAATTTTCGCAAACAATTTGAGATCATTAGCAAAAAGAAGATCATTTGCAGAATGAAAACATTGTGTTATATCATTAATATAAAGCACAAAAAACAAAGGTCCTAAAATACTATCCTGAGGGACACCAGAGGTTGCTGGATAGAAATATGAATGTGTATTATCAATCGAGACAAAACAAACTCTTCCACTAAGATAAGACTTAATCCATTCCAGAAAAATCGAATGGCAACCCAATTGACTTAGTTTAGCCACGAGGACCGTATGGGAGACTTTATCGAAAGCTTTTAAAAAATCCGTGTAAAGCGCATCAATTTGAAAGCCAGATTCAAAAGCAGAGATACAGTAATTAGAAAAGAGGGAAAGATTAGTAACAGTGTACTTTCCGGCTACAAACCCATGCTGCTCAGGACAGATACAAAGATTTAAATGAAAGCAAAGCTTCTGCTTGATAATTGACTCAAAGTGATTTGAGACAATTGTCAATTTGGAGATAGGGCGGTAGTTGCCAACATCATTCTTTTGTCCGCTTTTAAAACTTGGACTTATGGCTGCAATCTTCCAAAATTTGCCTGATATTCTACAATGTGAGAGATTCTAATAGTACCTGCGCAAAAAGTTACACACTTTGGTCAATATTCGTCACATAACTGATATTTTGGCATATATGTTATCATTAAACGTTTAATACTAAATGCTGTACGTTTACCCAAAAAGATAAAACAGACCAAACCAACAATTTTGTGAAAAGCCGCGCTGTAAGACGTAATTATACGTCAAAGCATTATAGCTTTTTGTAGCTATATCAAATAATAAAAACCCTTTTAATGAAAAATTGTCTTAATATTCAGAATGTGCAACACTGCTTTTTCATAACAACATGCTCTCGCTCTCACGGGTTCTGTACATCTACGCTCTTCATCATCTCAAATTTTCCGCTCCTCTTTCCGCTTTACCCCGAATTTATCCTGCAGACAACAAAGTGCACTGCCTGCCCTCTGTCGACGCACGAGCAAGAATCATGGACGGCCCTACTCTAAATCATCAACACTTTCATAATTGACCTTTGCTATGTAACACAATAAACCACACACTTCAGTATTAAAAATATTAAGTTCATAAACCGTACTATAATTGGCCATTTTACGTTTTTTTTTTGTTGTTTATGCTAATAAAATATATTCTTAGCCAGTGATACGTCATCTCTTTTTAAATGAAATATAATTTAAAATATAACGAACTTTCGGACATTAAACGTAGGCGCAAGTAAGTTTCGAAAATATGCAGTAATTCCCAGTTCATCTCTAAAGATACAACCATTTACTTCTAATAATTTCAGCGGGTGAGGTTGTAATCTGTTCAAACTGCAATAATATCGTTAAAAAACATATTTTTGCAGCAGTTATACTATTACCGGTCTTCGTAGGTCCACATGTACCGAGATTTAGCACTGCTAAATTAGGACTTTATTTAATTTTCCAAACAATTAATGTTTCGATTGTTGATCAAATTTTATTGATACTGTAACAAAGGTTGGACTTCTTTTTTTTTAATTAAGCACTAGAGTTTTCCGGCTGCAACAATTTACGTTTAAACCCTATAATTTACATAAAGGTATCAAACATAAGCAAACTATAAAAAATTCCATACATATAATCACTATTTATCGACTAAGCACCGCTGAAGTTTTTTTCCAATATTTTTGCAAATAAAGATCAAATTTTTCAATTTGCATGTCTGCAACCTCCAGAAATCTCTAAGATTTATTCTTGTATATCAGAAAATAGTTATTTAATCTTTCCTGCGACATGTACCCAGCTAATTACCACCCGAATTTATTCAGTTTCTAAAAGTTTTTTGTTTGGAAAGGCATTTCAGCCAAAAGTTGGTGCGTTAGACACTTTCTACGGCATGCCGGCTGGCATCATGTGACACTCACACGCTTGACATGTGTTTTTCACACTTTTTCTTTTACGTTGCAGCAGCTCTTCGTAATGATCGCGCATGCTGCTTAAATAAAGGGCACAACGACAACTAAAACAAGAAGACATATCTAATAGTGAAAAAACAACGCACCCTCCAACACAAAACCAAAAATAGAAAACCAAAATCTTTAAAAAAAATGAAATAAAATACTTAAAGCGACGTTGACGAAACGCTGCGAGAGCGTTGCGCTTCGGACGAACGCAAGTCAAAAAAGTGTCAAGTGAGGAGTGACTGATATGGCGAGTAACGAGCGCCCAAGTGTCATTATATTGCAAGTGTTGCATTAAATGCTGGCAACATATGTGTTGTTACTGCATTTTTTCTTGTTGTTTGCAACCCTTGCAGCAAACAGCCAACCAAATTGCTACATTCTAAAAATAAAAGGCGCAAAAATATGACAGCAAATGATAAAAAACAAAAACCACTCTCTCTGCTTAAAATGCTGAAACTACTTGCGTCATTATTAATGAGCTAGAGGCTTGCACATAATAAAGATACATCTGATACCACATGGAAATATGCTTATTTTTTTTAATTTTTCATTAACTAATTTATTTATTGGGATTGCTTAAAATGGATTATTATAATAAAATATATGGCATAAAACTATAAAAGTAGTTTGTTAATTTCTATACCAGATCTCTTTTTTAGATGAGTATGTATGTATGTATTTTTTAAAATTTTATGAAATGCGTTAAATCGGCAAAAACATAATGGCTAAGGCTACACCATTAAATATAATTTTTTTAATGTTATATGGCAACAACACTAGGGTTGATTCGGGCTAAGGATGTGTGACCTTGAAAATTGTGAGTTACATATTTTTTATGTTTTTCCAAAATTTCCAAATATCTTGAACTAAAGATTTAAACCTATTTTGAATTCAGATTGTGAGCTTTAGATCAAGTAAGTTTTCAACTAGGCAACAACAACAACAACAACTCTGTATAGAGTCAATCACTTAGCTGACTAGACAGTCTGTTTCGGAAATCGCTTCATTTTCCTCTTCAGTAGTCTTTGAGTGATTAAGCTGTGATCAACTCACTGTTTAAACTAGCATATGTATGTGCAGATTTTGGAATTCATTCATGGCTGCTAATCATATGACATTTCAAAGCATTAGGCTATTTATAGATCACCGCCATCAACTCTATCAAGGGTTGCCATCTGTTCTAGTTGCTTCTTCATTTATTTCAATATTAATTGATGTTCGATAGTTTGTCGAAATGCACCTTAGAAATGAAACGAGTTTTTGCTTCGCCAGAAGTGAATATTGAAATAAATGAAGAAGCAATTAGAACAGATGGCAACCCTTGATAGAGTTGATGGCGGTGATCTATAAATAGCCTACTGCTTTGAAATGTCATATGATTAGCAGCCATACAATTCATAAGAATGAATTCCAAAATCTGCACATACATATGCTAGTTTAAACAGTGAGTTGATCACAGCTTAATCACTCAAAGACTACTGAAGAGGAAAATGTAGCGATTGACTCTATACAGAGTTGTTGTTGTTGTTGTTGCCTTTTTGAAAACTTACTTGATCTAAAGCTCACAATCTTAATTCATGTAATTATTCAATATATCATAAAAACTAATTAACTTAAACCTATTTTGTTTAACATGCTTATTTAGAAAAAGTCACAGAATTAAAACTCAAATGGCAGAACAGAATTAAAACGCTCAAAAGTATTCATTGTTTCAAAAATTTTGATCATCATTTAAGAAGATCATACAACGAGAAAACTGATATAGCTTACTGAAGAAATTGTTACTAACAGTAAATTGTTTACTGTTTTTAGCTATGCTTAGTTTTAGCATAAAAGTACATAATATAAGAGAAGAAACCTTTGAAATGACTTGTAAGACAACATTTACAGATTTTTAAAGCAGAGAAGCATTTCAAACAAAATTTTAGGTTTCCAAGCTCTCGCTTCGCGATTTATTTCAGAAAAATTTTCTGGAACTATTTCGTTCCGTGCCCGCAGCATCATTATACTTTGATAACCGTATATCATACAAAAAATAGTTTGGAAACTGTTGCTCAATTTCAATGGGCCAGTTACTTTAGTCACGTACACTGAACGTTCAATTGTTGAATTATGTAAATAAAACGGTGTTGTATAAAGATTCCTGAATTGCCAGAGAAAAACCGAACACATTGAAAAGAAAGCAGCTATATTTAATCATACGAAATCGTGTAAGTAAATAGTATCTTGTAATGTTGAACGCGCGACTTGTACTTAAGAGCGCTACTGGCCAGTTTAAAAAAAGGATTATTTAGCGCCGTCACCCAAAGGCGCCTTCAGGCGCTTTAGAATATAAGAAATAAGGACCAATGTTGGAAGCTCAAGACTTAAGTGATTTTATTTTAAGATTTTGTTCGGCTTATAAAGCTAAATAACAGTACAATTTTAGACTTAAAATAAATACAAAATTAAGTATATATCTAACTTAATATAATCTTTAATAAGTAGAACATTAGGTTATGCGTAGTTATGTAAACACAAAGTGCACTAACCTTATTGATGTGCAAGCGAGTCAGAATGTAAATAATAGTTATGTGTTTGTTTTGTTTGTTTGCTAACATAAATGTGTTTAGGCTACGTTTGTAGAACTGTTTAGTTTGTGGAATATATCATTATGTGTTAAATGTTTATATGTAATAAGTGCATGAAATAAAAGTGTTTAAATTGCAGTTATAGCAATGTTTAGATTGAAGTGCACTACAATCTTTTCATTGTACTAAATTGGTCAAATCACTAGACTTTTAAGGAGAAGTTGTCAAAGTCTCGTGTCTAATGCATAAAAAAGATGTGTGCGTATCTTTTTAAATTCTATTATTATTTTGGAATAAAGAATTATAAAAATAAAGAAAAATCCTTTTTGGAACATTTGAGGATAAATGATTTTATTTATTTTTTTGATTATTTATTTATTTTCTCAAAAATAAGAAAAATATATGAAAGATTTAGTCTACATATCTATATTTTTCTTATTTTTGACGACCAAATATTTTGACCACCAAAATTTTTGGTTTTGCTTAAAGGTGATTTTATGCAAACAATTTTTTGAAAATCTCTTTTTTTTTATTATGTATAATCAAAATATTTATTAGCAAAATTTCTACGAATGATAACTGTAAACAAAATATTCGTACATTCTACAAATATTCGTACAATAAACAAAGTATTTGTATAGTGATATCTTTACGAATTCATTCGTAAAATATTTCTAATACATGATGTAGTATCTACAAATATATTCGTTTTATATACTAATGATATTCGTTGAATTTATTAAAGCTAATTGAAGCTTACCGACCTGTGAACCTGTACTTTAGTCTCCCTAATTTTCAGTTTTCTGCTTAGCTTGGCCTGTTGTTTTGCCCTTCTTAATCACTGCGTTGATTTATTTCATGGATTTTAGAAGTTATCTCTACTTATAGCATCTTATTACTGAGCTTATTTAAGAAAATTCAAATTTATGCACAGTGAACATTTGGTGGACAAATTGTAACTCAAGCAAAACAATGGTTTTTTTTATTTAAATTCTTGGCATATCTTTAAAAACGTATGTTTGGATAATTCCTTAAGAACTTTTCGTGTATCGTGGCTTTGATTTGCGCCTTCAACTTCTATTGGTGCGAACAATTCTATTGTTTGTTCTTGCGTTACGCATTTGTTCCCAATTCATTTTCGTTTTGTTTCCCATTTGAAAGCAATTTTATGCCATTCATTGAACGCATAAATCAAGCGTTGAGTTTTGAAGTCGTCGCTGTTGTCGCCACCATGTTGTCCTCTAGTTTTTCTCTGCTATGTGTCTAAGTTTTTCGAGTTTTCTCACGATTCCTTCAAAATTTATGAGTTTTAGAATAGTTTATAATTTGCTTTTAAAAATACATAAAGCATGTTTTATATGATTTTTTTGTTTTTATATGATTTGCTTTTAAGTGCTGAACTGTTTTCATTGTTTGAGAGGAAATTAATGTCACACTTTTGCCAATGTCAGTACATAATTTCGAAGGTCTTGTTTTCTTTGATTACTTTTTTTTTTAATGATATGTATTCGAGTGGTGAATATTATTGCAATCGATAAGTGAACTTAAGTTTATTTAATTTTTTTAGCTCATACAATCTATTTTAGTAATAGACAAGATAATATTGAATAGTTTGTATATAAAAATGTTAGATAAGAATACTTTCTGGTTTCATACTTTTTAAAGTGTGCTTTTGAGTAGTCGGGTTTTAGTTTTATGAACTAATTTTTTATTAAAATATCTGTTTTCGTTGCTTTACTTAACTAAATATTTGGCGTCCTGCTCAAAACCGAGCTATTGAATCAATTTAGTATGTTTAGAAATACATGTAAAATAAATAAAATTTCATTAACTTTTTTCACTTCGAATCGATATCGGCTTAGAAATTTGAAAAGATTTTATACCTTCAGAAATCCCTTTGGAAATGAAAAAAAATATTCAGTTAACCCCCCTCCCCCCCCTTCTGAAATACCATTCTACGGCCTTGTACAAAAGTTTTGTTTCAGAAAATATTTGAACAGCACTACAAGAAAGAAAATGATATGAAGTACAATGCATCCAAAATAAAATTAATATTTATAAAATAAAAAAGACACAGTTTCGATACTATCGTTAGTATAGACGTAGAATTCCTTTTTATACAGTAATAGAGAAAAATTTTGTTTTTTTTTTATTTATATTTTTCAAAACTATTTCAAAGCATTTCATCTTCTAAATAAAAATTATTCAAAAACAAATTTGTTGCCGTTGTCCTTCTTCAAACTTACCTGTTCTAAAAAGCTCACAACTTAATTCACTTAAAAATTTGTTTTGTTTTATAAAAAGTTTACGTTTGATATTTTTGGTGATGAATTTGTTGTTCTTGCTCATTTGATTTGTTGGTTAAAACTAAATGTATTTCAAAGTTATGTTTAATTCATGGAAATAAATATGGGTAAATTTGAATTATTTATTTTTCCTGTAGTAAAGAGCATATACATATATGTATGTATATTTTAAAAGTAATTTAAAATTAAAATTTTAGTTAACAAAATAAATTTTTAATATGAAAAAAATGCAATGCATATTATAAATAATTAATATTATATTATAAGAAATGCATTTTATAAGAAATTTGTGAAGATTGACAGATAAGTACATGTAGATCTTCCAGAGATAAATCCGTGTTGCTATGCTGAAATATGATTTTTTACTAAATTGAAAAGTTGTTTGTTGACTACTGCATCGAGAATTTTGTGTATAACTGAGAGTTTTACAATAGGCCGGTAGTTCTCAATCATGTTTTTAAGTCCTAATTTATAGATATACGTGATGAAGGAAGTTTTCCATTCGTCTAGGAAAATATCTGTATAAAGAGATCTATTGTATATAATAGTTAGTGGAATAAATAAGGAAGAAGCGCAATTTTTAATAAATAGTGGTGAGAGTAAGTCGTAACCAGCTCCTTTACTCATATTTAAATTAGTAAGATTTTTATATACTTCGTCTTTGGAAATTTCCATGTGCCCAATGTCAAAGACTTCGTGTATGTGAGAAAAGTTTGATGGATTTAAAGAACTTACGGAGTTCTTGAAAACTGAACCGAAATAAGAGGCGAACAATTCGCAAATATCTTGCGTGTTCTAAGCAAGATTTCCACGCAACTCCATTGCCTTAGGGATACCCGAGTTCTTCCGTTCCGAGTTCTTCCGTTTAGAATTATAAAACACCCAGAATGCTTTTGAGTTACTTCTAATTTTAATTTTAATCGAATCTAAATCTTTTGTATATAAAAAGTTAGATAAAAAATCGAATTCCTTTCTTTTTTATATGAATTCAGCCCTATTTTTGTGGGAATTTGATTTTTTTAGTTTTTTATGAGCCTTGTTTCTTTGCTTCTTAAGCAGCAATAAGCTCTTGTTATACCAAGTTATAACTGCGTTTTTTTTGCGTTCTCAATATTATTTATTTGTAAGAGATCCAGTGCATATAAAGAATCGCATAAAGTATGCTCAACCGAATTTTTAAAATTTGACGTAATCAATATTTTTTCGTCTGGACAGTAATTCCACTCAATGCTCCCTAAATTAAAGTCTCCTAAACTCAGGGTATTTGATTTAGAGATAAGTTTGATATAATTGAATTAATATCAAATAAATGAAAATCGTAAACTTCTGGCTTGGCATTAGGTGGTATATAACTTAAAAAAGTTATCAATTCATATTGGTCGCTTCTAACAGCAACGCATAGTTGTTCGATGCTGTCATTAATTCTTGGAAGTTGAATCTCCCTATTTCCGAATTTCGCAGAAACGGCGATAAGAACTCCACCACCTCTGCTTATGGAGTTGCTGAGTACGCGGTCTTTACGGTAGACATCGTAATGACTGTTAAATAATTCAGAAGACAAAAAATTTGGTGTTAACCATGTTTCAACGAGTAAAATTATATTAAAATCGTGTGTAGAAGCGGTGTTTTTTGCCGATTGTTAGTTTTTGTGCGAAGACTTCCAGTGTTGTGGTAGTACATTGTGAAGGTAAGATTTTTGGGTTGTTGCAAGAGTTGTTTTTGCTCAGGGCATTGCTGTTGTTGTAGTTGCTGTACAGGACAATGCTTAAAGTGTTGTTGTTGCTTAAAATGGTGTTGTTGTAGTTTAAGTCGGCTTTGTTGTGATGATATTAACGGCGCTTGCGTGATGCGCTCTGTGTTAGTTGATGAAAGAAAGTTATGTTGGAGTTGCAATGGTTCCTGAATAGGTCTATTTAAAAAGAATGGTAAGTTATGATGGTATGAAGAAAGTTCGTCTCGCAGTGGCGAAGAGAAGTTGGATTGCACAGAGTAGACGTGCTATTGATTGCTGTTATGTGGCTAGAGATTCTGCAAAAAATTGTGTTGTTGGTGGAATCGATGCAATATTGCCCTCTAAGTTTTTTGGCTTGGAAATAAATCGGCTTACTTTAACCGAAAGAGGCCAAATAGTTTTGTCAAAAACCTTTTCGTAGAACGGAGCAGGGACTCCAAGTTTAAAATTTACGTAGCGCAGATTTGAAACATCTGCGTTTTTTTTTACGAGTTTGTTGCAAATAAGAATTTTTGTAGGAATATTCAGCTTTTGTGCAATGAAGTTAATTTGCGCGTCTGGTTCGGTACATTTGTTAAATTTAGAAACATGAACAAACCTCATATCATGAACCACTTGAAGAGAGTTGGATGCAGTGGCCGTGCCAACAATTCGTGTTTTCTTATTGTCATTGTTGCTGGCCGCTTTTTTTACCCGAACTGTTATCCATTTTCCGAACTGTTTCTTTCATTGTCATTGTTGTTGTTTGTAGAGCTGCTGTTGTTCTTATCATCATTGTCAATTGCATCCACAAAGCATTCGCCCTTAATATGATTATTCGGAGAACTTGGAGTAGGTTCGGTAAGTTAAGCAGCGTAAGTTTTACCTTGATGGAGGTCTCTTTTAAATGATAGTGGTAGGTGTTTACTGCTATCATTGGCTTTTTGAACTGGATTAACATTGCTCAGTGCGCTCTTAGAATTGGATATGTTTTCGGCGGGTTCATTTATTTTAATGTATTATATTCTCTTATTTGAGAAGAGACTGAATCGATTTTATTTCAGGCATAGCCCGTTATAAGGATGCACGAATTGCATTGCCATAGAAGATTCGGATTATTTATTAATAATTTTATTGTGTCTGCACCCAAGTTGATGCAACCGGTATGGAATACACGACCACACACAGCCGCGCAGCTAACAAAGTCTATAGATTTTAGTTTGAAAGAATTAGTGGCTGGCTTAATTTAAGCTTCACACTTTCCACAATATATTACGGTTAACATAACTAGAGCAACGATCGTGTCTGCACTCGAGGAGAGAAAGAACTGAACTGAATTACAACCCAACAAGCCAGTTAATTCCTCTAACTAGTTAATCAATCAGCTTACTAATTAATCAGCTAGTGATGTTTTCCTTTTCATATTGAAAATGTTGTTGTTTCTTTGGAAAAAATTCGTTAGAGCAATTAATTGTTCTAATATCACCAAAAGCTCAATAAACGATTTTAAAGTATCAAACAACTAGAATTTGTATTTAAGATCAAGAATGATTTAATACCCCAAAGTGTCAAATATCACTTTGAAAAAATTTGTGAAAATGACCCCCATACAAACCTCGCTGTAAGACGTTATTCTACGTCGAAACCTCTCATTCATGGCAGAATTTATCCAGGTGCTTATTCTCTCAGCAAAAGGAAAACAAAGCCTGTCAAAAACAGCCGTTAGTGAAAGAAAACAAGCGTCGCAAACTAAAATCATAAAAATCAAATAAGAATTTTTGTGTGAGAAAATTAAATAAAAATATAAAAATTTCTGCAAAAAGCTTATTTATTTTATTTCGGTCTTGGTGCTCAGGCGAAGGTGCTCTTCTGCACAGACACTGCCATTGCAGCTCTGGTATGGTTCCACTTTTGAGCAAACTTTCTAGCTTCTCAACGGTTGGTTCATATTCTTCATCATCCGGCACACATGAATAGCTCCAGATTCTTTGACAAATAATCGACCGCTGTCCGCTTAAACTAAGTCACTTAAACTCGCCGTAAAATAAGAAAATGTAATAAATATATCATGGCAAAAAACATATTCTTTACCTTCCAAAAATACACCACTTTTAATGAATATTCATTTTATTTGGAATATACGCAACTGCAGCTGCTGAGGTTATTCTATTATTTTCACTTCAACATTGTTAGCATTGGTTATGTTTTCACTCATTGACAATGGCTGATTGAAAGCGCTCTCTTTTTGAGTAAATTTTTTAACAGAATATGTTTTTCATAAAAACTGTCATCACTACCTGGGTAATTCTACTATGCTCTCATTACTCATTTAGTTCTCACAAATCAGTTGGCTTATTCTCTGTGCGTATAAGAAGTTTGAAGGATTTGTATATATTTGCTATATGATCAAATTTTACGTGCTATTTAATGTATGGAATGGAAATAAACTTAAACTAACGGTTCGTTTTTGATCTGTTGTGATTTTCATTTAAAAGCTCAATCTTTATTCCGCTTTATTTGCATATCGCCTTAAAACCAGGGAATGGAAATAAACTTTATCGGACAGTTCATTTCTGATCTGTTCTGTTTTTTTAGAAAGCTAAATCTTTATTACGCTTTATTTGCACAGAGCTTTTGAACTTAAACACAACCACAACCCCTAGCAGGCCGAAGAGAGAGAATGACGCATAACGGTAGCGTTGTTGTTAAAAGAGCTCATAAAATTATTTGCTTTGTTCTGATTTCTCCTCACGTCATAAACAAAAACCAAAACAGTAACAAATATGCCCAGCTGCACCGATTGTCATTGCAGCTTCATCGACTTCAAAATTAGCATTTTTTTACGCCTCGTTTTGTTATTTGCTTGAGTGAAGTCTCAAAAACGACACTTTTTCCATTCAACTTTTTCCTAGAATTGTTGTTGCTTTTTGCTTGCGTCTGTTACACCAAGAGAATATAAAATTAAAATATTTCTTTGTATTCCATGAGAATCGAATTCGTAACCCTTCGATTGATAGTCCTGTACACTATATTAAAATGCGAAAAAGCTTCACTTCACTCGTATGTCCAACGACGCATATGTTTTTTTTTTTATACGGAAACATATAGCAACCCTACATTTTCCAGAAAAAAGACACAGAAAAACACTGATGATAACATTTTTGTAAGGGTAGCAAACAAGCCTTTTGCTTCAGTCAACAATTCTCTTGCTGGTTGTCAAAATTTATTCTAGCCCCTGGGACTCATGCATCACACTAACCTCACTTATGTCAAAAAATCTCTTTCCAAATTTCAAAAACTCATCATCCGAGTAAAAACTTTCCGAATGGCACACTATAGGCTGTGTCACTTAATATATAATAATTAAATAATAATTAAAATTTAATCATAGTTAATATAATTAATACAATTATTATAATAATAATTACAATAAACTTGTGTTTCTTATTTTATAAAATGGTTTGCATACTGCAGCGATATCTGTGCAAAATACAAACTTCCAGTAATTTGAAAACATTTTAAATAAAATTAAGTTAATATACTTTATGGCTTTTCCATAAAATATTCTCGTTTTGTCATAGAAAAAGACTATGTAAAAACTAGTAAGGATTTATTTTGACAGGTTCAACTTAAAATACCACCAGTTTATTGGAGGTGTAGTTTTCATCCAATTCCTCAAAGTTTCATGCTCAGAGTACATATTATACATCAAAGGTTAGGTGTAAAATTTCAAGTCAATTAATGAAGTAACTTAGTACATGATGTAGCAAGGCTTGGTTTTTATTAGATTTTTATTATAAGTACTTTCAACTAATTTCAATTAAATTGCAAGCTTACTGCTTCATTCTGTATTACGAAGATGCACACCAATGATAAGTCAGACACGAGAAGCAATAATTTCTTCCATACAGAATTGTCCCAGCAGCGGATTTGCCAGTGGCTACCATAGAACTAATACAGAATAAATTACCAGGTAAGGAAGCATTACTTTTTTCAAAAAGTAATGCGTCTGCATATAGCAGAAGTAATTAACTCATACCTCATTACCTGTAATGTAGCATACAAGGAAAAGTAATGCATTGATTTTTATAACTTAATACATACAATTAGTATGTTACTCCATAACTTCTAGGTAATGCTGAAGGGAGGCGATCACTTACCTCCTGCCTCATTCAATGTTAAATGTAAGGCCTTTTATGCATAGTAAGGTAATATAGTCGGAAGTAGTGGTCATTACAAGGTAATTGATGCTTCATATATTCGGAATATATTCCATCCGCTACTGGGGTATTACTTCTCCTGGCTTTCTTATCGTTGGTGTGCTTCTTCATGATTCAGAATTATCACATGTGTCATAACAATCAAAGCTTATGTGTAAACTACCAATTAATTTAATAAATTTTTGTAAAGTTTTAAAAGGGGTATTCACGATTCAGTGTACTTGCCAGTGCAGTTGAAACAAAAACAAATATATAAACTTTACAAAAAAAAATATACGTAAATCTGCATAAGTACACAACTACTGTAGAATAAACTTTAGGACTTGAGCAGTTGTGCAGTTGGGCACTTTGGAAATTTTGACAGCTTTGAAAATAGTGATCGAGGCGTGTTCACGATAACTTAACTGCACAACTACACAAGTCCTCAACTGCACAGACAAGTGCCTTGAATCGTGAATACCCCTCATATTAATACAACAGATAGCTATGTACAAACAGCAAGTATTTGGAAGTAGTTCTTTAAATTGGTATATTTATCTTTGAAAACATTCAAAACAGACAAAGCATGAATTTTTCTTAAACCATATGTAAAAAATTACGATTTTAATAAAAAATCTTTTCATTTTAATCTTAGCGGCAACAAAATATTGGACTCCAAAATTATAGCTAAAAATAATATTAGAGTTTCTGGAAATCGCTAAAAAAAATTTATAATAGCATCAATCGCTAATAATTTAATAATGACAGCTTAAATTTTATTCTTCGTTAAAAGCTCGTTCAGTCTCTAAATTTTTAGCTTGAAAATAAGCGATAGAGTTTTTCAGAATAACAATATCGCTTAAAACTATAAATTTAGCTTAAGCGGTGGAGATTTAGCTTTAACGTTTTTCAGAATTCGCCCTCAGAACGCCTTTAATATTTCTACGCATTAATGTTTATTTCAGCTGAATATATTGTCACCATCTTGTTTTTTTTATCTAAACATAAGTATGTGCTTTGCAGGTCCGTAGCCAAGGGAGATTTTCGGGGGTAAACCCCCCCCACAGGGTCGAAATTTTAATAAAAATGAATGCATTTAAATAATTATTTCATTGAATCACATTAAAATGTTCTAAAGAACTAAACAAATCATATTCTGAAACTGAGTTTAAGTGTAAAAGTCTTTGTTATGAGTTGAATCATGTAAACAACAATAGTGAAAACCAATGCATAGTGATTTAACGAATAAAACGTGATACATTCAAAATTAACATCACTATTGTTTTCACTACCCTTGGCATCGGCAGTTGCAGATGATGGTAGTGATGATAACTGTGAAGCCAAAAAGAACGATACACACATATATACTAAAAAAACCTTTCTAAATCGAACCGCCTAGAAAGATTTTAATGTATACTTCAACCAACAACTGATTTTAATTTTCCCTCGAGCGGTTCTTAAAAATTTAAATTTCAGCATCCATGGTTTTGTCACTGGAGTTGGTTTGCTTTCTTCAAATATGCAATGGAGCTTATTGTAAGTCCTGCGACTTCTTTAGCTCTGCTTATGGCAGCATTGCTTCATAGCCCCTTCACAATTTCCGGCACAAAATTAGTTAGATAAAATAAATTTTTCTGCTCCTTCCATTGTGACCATGGGCGTCCACAGGGTACACAGGCACTTGCCACCCTAGGCTGTGAAAATTGTTTATATATAGTCGTATTAAATCAAAAAAGCCGCATCACAATTAAAAAATGATACAAGAGAAACAAAAACTTTTTAAATTGAAAGTTGCGCTTAAACTAAGGGATTTTAGAATTTTGTTAAAAAAAGTCGTTTTTAGTTGTAGGAGTGTTACTTTTTGCATGAATATGTATTTTGACAAGGTGCATCATAATTAATCAAAAAGTCGATTTAAATATTTTTGTAACTTACGGCTTTTTTGAGAACACAATCATACCTTTTTAGATTTATTTAAAAATAAAGATATTCTTAACTATTCATTTGTATATATTGTGATAAGTTACGAGACCTTTCATTGACCTTTGTTTCACAGACACTTTTCAATACGTATTCTTACGCTCAAAAAATTTGTTTAAAAATATTACTAATAACTGCCTTCATTCTACGAATTTTATTCGTAGTTATTCGTAGTTTTAAGCCACGAATAGTATTCGTAGAATGGACTTTTTTAGTAAATATAACGAATATTTTAATGGTATTCATACAAAATCAATTGTTTATTGTACGAATACATTTGTTACATTTACGCATGATACTAATCCAATAACGAAAAAAAACATCTAGTATGAGCTGGGCTTTGAACCACGGTTCTTTAGATTATGGGCCACGTACTCTTGCAGTATGCTATGGCCAATTTGCAATCATTGAATAAATTAACTTTCGAAATAAATATATGAGTCTAAGCCTGGTTTAATTTTTGAGGAATGTTTGAAGTTGCTCATGAGTTATAAAAGGTTGACTTACATTTTTCAGAATTTTGACCCGAGAAAAAATTTTGAGATTTCTAAGGTTTTAAGAAGCAGAAGAACTACCTTCCCTAAGAAGTAAAAGAATGATGCTTAGTGTCACGTTTCTGTATAAATTCCTTCATGACGGGATTAATTCGGAATATCTCATCTCAGCTCTAAATTTTAACATCCCAAGGAGAGGAACTAGACATTTTCGGTTTTTCAAGTGCAATTCTAATTACGCTCTTCATGAACTTTTACGATGTGTGTGTAGTGGTTTCAATAATAACTTCAACATGATTTATTTTTCTTATTCGGCAGACGTTTTAAAACGGAAAATTAATTTACATTTAAATAATTAAATCAATTTAACTTCATCCTATTATACCGAACGCAGTTTTATAACAATGTAATATCGGTAATTGAGATTGTTCTGTTTCTCCTTTTTGTCTCAATATTATGTTTTATAAAGTAAGCACCATAAAATATAAATCGTTTTTCAAAACTTGCTTTTAATTTTTTTAATATTTTAATTTTTAATCGAATTGTGATTAATGTGCTTCCTGATTTTAAATTAGACTGAACTCACACTATCACTTGGATTGGTGTGCCAGAGTATATTTCTTTTCCACACAAGTTTATGCCTGCGTGGGCCCCAAAGCATATCCAACTAATTGGAATTTTGATTTGGCGGATATGAGATTTATCTCATTTTCACGTAGGTCCTTGGGTTGGACAATGGCCGCAAACCAGTTAAAATGAGTATAGTGTTTTGGATTGCTTTTGAACTAAGGATTGTTATTTCGAGTACTTTACATTAATAATCACTATTATTTTAACTCTATGTTGCGTATTTATATAGAATCAAATATACTTAAATACGCGTTTTATATATATATTCAATTTTTAAATTCCGCTGAAAAGCCAATTAATGTGCTTAGTGGAAAATCCTTATTGCCAATAGGGGGTATGTTTTAGTACGTAGGTGCATTCTGTCTGTCCCGGCTGATCCGGGCAGGATCTAGAATGTAAATCGTACATTAAATTAAGTAGGACGGGTATACGTATCTGTGGAAGATTTCATACCTCCGAGCGAATCAAAAAAAAAAGATTGATTTAAGTTTATGTAAAAGTTTTTCTGTTTCTAAAATTTTATTAATTTGAGATAAATGAGATATCGTTCTCGTACCTAAAGTTTCTTAAACACACCACCATAATTTAATTAGCGATATTCGTTTGAACGTATGTGCATCCTTTAGCATACACAGTGATCGTACAGTAACAGAGCAGGACGTGTTGATAGAATAGAAATAAATAAAAGTAAAAACAAATTTTTAAAAAATAAGCTTTTATTTAAAAAAGACGTGAACTAAAAAAAAATAAATTTAAGTGACATTTGTTATATAAATATATATAGTAGGTATATTCTAGGTGTAGAAGAACCACTTTCTTGTTTACTCATCATCATAATAAAAGCGTACGTAAATTGGTAAGTTCTTAGGACTTATATAAATTTAAAATTTTTACAAAACATTTATATTTGCCACCCCCCTTTTGGTGTGGCAAAAAATTTTATCATAAGATTACATTGTCACCGGACTTACATATGTATGCTAAATTTCAGCTTAATCGGGTACCAATAAGTTGTAGAAAAATGGCTTGTGTATATACATACATATATACACACATACGAACGAAGCAAGTTAAATAAAAGCTTATAAAAAAAGCTTAAAAAAACTTAATTTTTGATATTTTTTTTCTTATATTTCCATACAAAAACTTTCAAAATTCAGCTAACTTCATTTTTATTTTTTTTTTAATATCTTAAAAAAAAATTTCAGAAGGTGCATTTTAAAATTAATATTTTAGCTTTTATTTTAATTTAAAAATTGTCGCCATGAATGCAAGCAATCAATAACTTTTTAGCGATGTCTTGAAAGTGAGGATCACATTGGAAATAATGAAGTTATTTCAATTTGAGTGAAAATAAATTAAAAAAAAAAATATAAAAACAGGCACAAAAAACAGCATTATCTTTAATGCTATTGCAAAACTTTAAAATTTTTTTATGCAGATTGGAAGACCCTATTCCAGTTAAATCTGACCATTTATTTTTTTACAACTATTTTACTAGAAAATCAATTTACGAAAAACTTGATTTTTAGGGGTTTTTTCTTAACATTTTTCTTAACAGACAAAATATTTTGGGAATCGTTATAGAAAAGACCAACAAGGTTAATTTTTAGAGGAGTACAAATGGGACTTTTTTCTAATGGAAGTCGAGGCAGCTTAATATATTTACTTACATATATATATACTCAAAAAAATATTTGTTCATATTGACTAATTTCTAGGTTAAGTTGATAAATATTTTGTCAATATACAGTCAACAAAAGCTTTTGTCAATTGGATTTAAGGTAATAAGTTAAAATCATATTGACAAAATTTTATTTTGTTGATTTGATAAAAGGATGCTTCAAGATATAATCCTTTATCAGGAATATCGTGTTTTGATTGTTGATTTGATAAAACAATCTGTCAATATGAATACAGAATATTTCAACATCAAGAAATGGCTTGTTGAATAGAAAATGGTTTTTGTGTTGAAAACATTTTTTTTATCAATAATACTAAAATGTTTTTTTGTTCTGATAAAAAGATTTTATTACATTTTTTATATATACTAAACATATTATATATAATAAACACATTACTTATAAATATAATTATGGAATTCACAAAGGTTGATGTTATCCATGCTATTCGTTATTAGCGCTGTTTACATTATTATAAATCACAGTATTGTTAACATCGCTGTTGACATTGTGAATTGTTTTAGTGTGAATTGCACTAATAACGAATAGCATGGATAATCTCAACAAATAATGGAAATAAGTAATAATGTAATAAAAATAAATAAATAACCAACACTCCTGCCGAATTCATTGGAAAAGAACTCAATTTGTAGTCACCGGCAGTACATTATGGCAAAATTGGTTCAATTGAAATCAAGAAATTTTATTTCACAAGATTACATTTAGGGTTGCTTAAATAATATAAAAAGGTAATAAGCTTCCACACACTTTAAAAATTGCACTGGACTTTTAAGCTTTCCCGAATTTTATCTCCCAAACTTTTTTTTGTACTTGATTTAAAAAGGCAAATGACGCCACCGAAATACCAAGCAGTTCTGTTTTCATGATTAAAGGTTTTTTGAAATTGATAATCCATTTTATCATTATGAAATGGAAATTTTGTCCACTTGACACAATCGATTATCAATGAAATTAATTATTTCTTCAGTATAGCAAATCTATTTATTAAGTTAACTACTTTAGGTTGTTAAAATAATTTTTTCAAATGATGAAATTTTATTTCAATTGACTGACGAGTCTGTCAGCGTGAACAAGCTTAAATCAAGTTAAAAAACTTATATTTCAAGCTAGTAAAACAATTTCTTCAAAACAAAGCATTGAATTTGTTGCTATTTTTAATCAAATGGATAAATTTTCTTTTAAATTGACGAAAAAATAATGCATTACTGATCAAATTGAATTGATTGGACAATTTGGTTTTGTTAGGGATTAACAAAAGTTATGTATCAATTTTACCAAGAATATTTCTTTGAGTGTACTTAACTTGAAAATGAAATGAAACAAATACTTGTATATTTGAATTTTTTTAATTTTGAATAAAAAAGTGTTCATCAAAAGCCCCCCCATGGAAAAATCCTGGCTTCGGCCCTGGTGTTTTGTGCTTATTTATTAATTCTACTAGATAGAAACACATGCTCATGGCGTTCATGTGTTTTTTCTATACATTAGCATATATGTCGCAAACATAAAAAATTTTATGTGTAGAATTTCGTAACTAAGATAAAGGTGGTTTACTACGTATAAAAGAGGTTGTTGTGTTTACAGAAGCTACTAAATTTAATTACGCTTTAAAAACCGCTAAACCGCTAAATTTCAATATATTTCAAATAATAAAAACAAATAAATGAAGCAATCTATAGAATAGTGTTAGAAAGAGCAGTGTGGTTTTTCTAAATAATAATTTGTCCATTATCCTCCATTCAACCAATTATCAATGCATCTTCTTGATTCAAAAGGTGATAAATAAGATTAACTACTCTACATATTATACAATATTAAATACTGTTGGCTCTATATGATTACACGGTGTAACAGTGATGAAAAATTAGTCATAAGACATAGTGGAGGTTGTAGACAGGCGCGGTTTTAAGGGAAAGACGTTGCAGGGATTTAAACCCCCCGAAAGTTTCGGAGAAAAAGTTTTTAAATATGATGTTCTGGTGTTAACTATGTACCAAAAAGAAAAACATTGCTTTTTTTATAATTTATTTGATATTTTCACACCCCTTTGCTGCAAACATTGCTTATGCACTGAATAAGCAATTCCTGTTTTTGTTAATGTTTTTGGCGATAACGCGCCTTAAGCTGTAACCAGTCATATATTTAACCGCAACCTGAAGTCACAAAACACAACATTTTCAGATCAAATATATCCAAACACCTCACATATAGCTTTAATATGAAATAAATAAATAAATACTTAAAGAAGTTTTCACTTCAAAAAATTTAAGTTTTAGCTATATACGAGGGCAATTTGAAAATTTAGTGAATGTTTTAATTTCCCGCGTAGTAACTTTAAATGCAACACTGATCCTGTCAACTGCCATCTGTTAATAGACTACTGTCAAAATTTCAGCACGCTGCGACGCTTACTGCAAGTTTATGTAAAACAAAACGAAAGCTGAACGTGGTGCAAAATACGCTTTATATAAACATGCAGTTAGTTTGTGTTTGGCAGCCATTGACAACAACGATCTTGTGAATTTTGGCGAAAATGGAAAAAATTGAATTTCGTGTGCTCATCAAGCTTTATTTTTTGCGCAAAAAAACCATTAGCCAAACCAATAAAAGGCTTGATAAATGCTATGGGGCTTTGTACCATCGATTTGAATGATTTACAAGTGATTTACTGAATTCCAATGCGGCCGTACAAGCACATGTGACGCCGAACGTTCTGGACGCCCAAATGAGATCACCACACCAGAAATGGTTACTAATAGCGCATTCTTTTCTGAAAAAAAAATCTGACCTCACAGAATGCAGAATATTTTAGATTTTGGCCTGAATTTGCTTAATGCTGACCTCTTTTGAGCTGAGAAAAGAACGGAAAAAATGCAACATTTTTTTTTAATTTGATATTGGCTGCACTGTTGTTTTGAATTCCGATGTGTTTACAATTGAGGATACGTATAGTGCCGAATGCATGGAATTTTTAATAAATATTCATCGAGCTGTTCAGTTTTATTAAAACTAACCACTTTAATCAAAAGGGTTCTTCCATATAAATATAGACACTGTATAAGAAAAATTTATCATTAATTTGCAACCTGGAACTATATCCAAATTGATGTTTAATATAGGCAGCATTGCCACCAAGTGTCAAATTCAAGATTTAAAATTCCAATTCGTTCTTACCGCCTGTTCTCGTTACTGTGTATATACGTGCTTTCAGTGTAAAACATAACACATTTTTAAATTGTCAATTTTGCGTGTTTCTTGTTATAAGTTTGTCGGTAACTTTTATGTACTTTATATAACATAGCGTCATGTATTCAATAATGCATTATAGCAGTAATTTTGAAAAAGATAAGTACTTAAAAATTAAGAAAGTGAAGGGTCTTTTTTTTTGTAGAGCGAGTTACCAATAAATACTTTTTTCCAGTATAGTAGGTATATGTTGTTTAAATCAAAAACATACTTGGATTCTCTTTATGTGTTACAGTTTGTAACAAATAACGGTTAAAGCTTCCTCCGTTTGAATTAATTGGAATTCAATTGCTGAGACATCTTTTGACAATAGTTTTCAAGTATATAGGAAGGACAGACACGCTGACAGGCAGTTGGTGGTGGTGTCCTATTAGCTGTAAGGAACTCCTGTGTTAGTTCCTTTATTGATTTTCCCTGCTCTGCTAATATCGAACTAATATGCGTTAAGGTAGTACATTGCAATTCTAATGTGTATGTTATTAATGCATACGTTCCTCCCAAGAGCAGTGTAGACATCTATGCAATCCGCAAGGCTTATCTTAAATTTACTTGACGTTAATGACGACATTTTATTGTTGGGCGATTTTAATTTGCCTGACTTAAAATGGCATTCTTCTGACGATGAAACACATTTTTGTGCATCTAATTCGAAGTCACGCCAAGAACATATATTTGTTGACAATATATGTTCTAACTTACAACAAGTGAGTTGTATTTATAATAGTCTGGAAAGGCTGCTTGACCTAGTCTTAACTACAGACAGTAACAATGTCATTGTTCAGAAGGCACTTCATGCTTTGACAACTATTGACAATTACCATCCACCTTTGAGTATTTGGTATAAATCCGATAGGGTGAATATGGTAAATTCAAGCTCTGTTGACACAGTTTATGAATTCATTTTCAAAATAGCTGACTTTTTGGGGTTGAATCATTTACTTTATTTCCTATAAAGTTTAATTTACTATTTACTTTATTTACTATTCAATATAATTACAGAATACATAAATAATAATAATCTTAATAGTTCAATAAATTTTTTTTCTATACGGAGCTCTTTGCCATGTTTTCTCAGTCTGTAACATATAGTCTCAAATTTGCGAAAAATTCTGCGTACCCTTGGTACACAAAGGATTTAAAGACTCTTCGCAACAATAGGAATAGGGCATGGAAGAAATTTGTTTGTAGTTTTTACTCAAATGACTTAGCAACATACAAACGTTTGTTTCAGGAATTTGAAAATTGCTCAGCTGCATTATATATTGAGTATTTGAATAATATGAAGCTGAGTATTTTGTCTGATCCAAGAAAATTTTGGGGATTTATTAATGTTAAGAAGAAGACTGATGGATTTCCTTCTTCTTTCAAACTTCAGGATGGATTTACTGACGAATCCAGAATTATTTGTGGCTTATTTGCCAATCTTTTTAAAGAATAATTTTGTTCAGATTCTTTTAATCCTGATTTAGCGTATTTTGATTATATGAACAACGCATCCAGAGTTTCTTTGGGGCATATATCTTTTACCTCAGAGGATATTTTTAAGTATATTGAATCAATCGATGAGAATTTTAGCGCTGGACCAGATGGAATTCCTGCCGCAGTGTTAAAACAATGAGGCTCCATTTTGTGTCAGCCTTATCTCGTTACTTTTTAATAAATCAATTAATGAAAGTAATTTTCCTCTTTTTTGGAAAAAATCTTATATCAGTCCTATTTACAAAAAAGGTTGCAGGAACGACGTCACTAATTATAGGCCTATCGCTAAATTGTCTTCGATTCCTAAACTTTTTGAGCGAATAGTGTACGATCGAGTGAAAATTCACTGTGGGCAAGTCATGACAACTCGTCAGCATGGTTTTGTTACTGGCAGATCCACTGTGTCTAATCTCCTTGATTTCACTATATTCTGCTTAAAATCTATTGATTCTGGAAGCCAGGTCGATTTTATTTACACTGACTTTAGCAAAGCTTTTGATAAATTACCACATAATCTAATTTTATTTAAACTTAAATTAATGGGATTTCCACAATATTTTGTAAACTGGATCAAATCGTATTTGATGGAGCGATCTTATCAAATACGGTTTCGAGGCGTGTTGTCTTCTGAATTTGTTGCAGAATCGGGTGTTCCTCAATGAAGCCACCTGGGTCCACTTCTGTTTATTTTGGCAATTAATGATGTTACCCACGTCATTAAACACTCTCATTTGCTTATTTATGCAGATGATATGAAAATATACAGAACAATTGATTCTAATGACAATTCAAACCTGCTCCAGTCACACTTGAACTCCTTTGAGGTTTGGTGTTCTAAAAATAACATGTTTTTAAATCCAGATAAATGCCAAACTATGACCTTTTCGCGTAAAAGGAACAATTTTATTTTTGATTACAAAATTAAAGATACTGCATTAAGTCGTGTAACTACCGTCAAAGACCTTGGTATATGCATGGATTCTAAGTTATCGTTTAATATGCATATTGATAGAATTTGTAAAAAAGCGTCTTCTATGCTTGGTTTTATAAAACGGTGGGCCAAAGAGTTTGATAGCTTAATAACAACTACAACTCTGTATTATTCAATCGTGCGTCCTCACTTGGAGTACGCAAGTCAAGTATGGTCCCCACATTACAATGTGCATGTTGATCGTATGGAAACAATTCAAAAATGTTTTGTTCGGTTTGCTCTGAGAGGCTTTAGTGGAACTCACACATTTAATCTTCCTCCATATGAGGATCGTTTAAAATTATTAAAGATGCAATCTTTAAGTGAGAGAAGGAAATCTGCTGATATCGTATACGTACACCAACTTATAACTGGTGTATTCGATTCTCCAGAACTTCTTTCTCTTATAAATTTTAACACTAACCGTAGAAGCAGTAGAAACTCTAACAACTTGATTTATTTACCATTTAGTAGAACAAATTATATGTTAACTGCTCCATTAAATCGCATGAGTACCTTTGTTAACAACTGTAGCGTGTTTGATGTTAACGTGTCGAAAGGTCAACTCAAAAGTAGATTGAAAACTAATGTATGATTAGATCTATGTAAACGCATGGTTAGTTGTTATGTCTTGTGTTGTCCCTGAGCCCAACCCATATTATGGTGGGTAAATTTTTCTCCCTTTTGGTTTTTTATTGGATCACTTTTATCGATATCTTTGAGTTATTTCAATAATATTGGGTTGGTTCTTAAAATGATCTATTGCGGAAAAAGCTGTAGTAGCTGAACTCTATTGTTATTGCATGTTATTGCATGTTTTATCTTTTAGTAACGCGAGTTACCTGTGACACGTATCATCCTAATTTAACACCAGTTTTTCTTAATTTGTATCAATCTGTTTGGGCTCTTACTTTTTTGTTTGGATAAGGTCAAAATGCCGCTCTCAGCTGCCGAAAAAATGAAAAGAAGATGGGAAAAAAGTAAAAACCGAAGAAAAATATGACAATTTTAAAATGAAACACCAGGAAGCTTACCGAAAGAGTAAAGCACAGAAAATATAAAATGAAAAGCTTGTCAAATCAGGAAAGAAAAAAATTATACTAATTTAAAGAAATAAGACGAGGGAACGAGTACAAAGGTTTAGGGAGAAAAAACTTCTTAAAGTTATTCAAAAAGAAATGAAACGCTTTCGGAGAAGTGTTGACACGTACTCCCAGATCTCTACCCTAAAATCCACTAAAAGCTAAGCAAGTTCTTGGCAAGTTGCTGAATAAATTTACCGTGGAGCAAAACAACAATCACTCAGAGCAAGAAAATATTTCATCTGCTTTGAGTAAACTTATTAAAAAAGAAGTAGTCGTCTTGAGCACTGAGCAATTTGTTTATGCAGCCAAAGATTCCGATTTAAATGTTATCAATGTTTCAACAAAGCAAGTTGATGTAACTACAACAAAACTAATCTGGACTCAACATTTTCTTAAGGTGGTCTAGAATTTTTGTTGAATTGATATTTCAAAAGTTTAGTCTTTCGAAAATATACTGTTAAATTTGTGTAGGGATACTGACGTTATTTCCACTTCTACAGCCGTTTTAGTAGGTATCGAGCTACAGCGTTTCGTCTACATTCATTCTCTTTATACTCATTTTTCTCAAAACTACTTTTTTTCGGCATGGTGTTATAGAAGAAACCAAAACTATTAAGCCGAATAACCTGAAATTTTAATATGCTATTCACAATATTAGTGGCTGTCGCTGGAACTAAAACCAAAGTTTAATTTTTTCTAAATCCAGCCATAGCTACAGTAATAATATTCTTGGTTTTTATTTTTCAGACAAATAGAAGAGTCAAAGTCGACAACACCGCCAATGCCCCTTTTCTTAAAGAGGGTCTCATTAAGCGCCATTTTGAATATAATCAACAATTTTTTAAATTAAAAAATAATTTTTTTATGATGAATGAGTCTTACAATATTCTTAAAAGTTTAAGTATCGTTGTTCAACATTTTAACCTTTAATAATATCCTAAAAATACCTATTACTTTCGAGCGCTAGACTACCGTCCTGCCTATAGCATACTCAGTCGTCGGAATATCTAAAAGTCATTTAAATTACTTTCAAAATGGTAGGCTTTAAATGGCCCAAGCATTAAAAACATTAACCTGATCAAAGAAAAAAATCTGCTATTACGAACTATATGGATCTGGAAGAAACAGTAATTGTTGTGTTGATAATATACCATTATCTGTATTAAAATGCCTGAAGAAGTTCCTTATTTTTATGAAATTTTGATATAATACATATTAAATTTCCTTATATAATTTAAATTTTTGTTTATAAGAGCTAGAAAAGGCTCCTTATTTTAGTATGTAAATCGATAGTAATGCGAGTTACGAATTTTTTGTTAATCGGTAACTTGCCGATTTTGTTACAGGAACGAGTTACTGATCCGTTTTAGTGAGCGCTCCCAAATTCTACCATTCAGCGAATTTTTACACAACAGCTGCCAACTGTTGTTTGCGCTGAATGCGGCAAGTGTTTAGTACATAATTTCTTATTTTCTCACAACAGCTCCTATGGAAAAAAATCATTTTATCGGACGCACACTTCCTTAAATTCGCTACATTGTTTATGCTCCATTTAAGTGCTGACAAATGCTGTCTCACAAAACAATAACAAATTTTAATTTGGACAACAAAAACAACAGCATCAGCCAAATCGAGCACAAACAATAGTGCCCTCATCAGCAACAACAATAACGCCACCAAAAGCATCATAAACAATAAAGGCATACCGTGCCCGCGTATTTTGTGCCCTTTCATTCGATTGTTGAATTGTTTGCTGATTTGTTTATTTATTTGCCATTGTGTTTGTTGCTTTTGTGCCACAAGCAATCATTTTTCAGCGGTCTGCTGCCTGCCAGTGCGAAGCAGTTTGTATTTCTTACACTTTTCTCCCATGCAACAAAACCGCCTCTTAAATAAAAAAAGGCTTCATGCTGATGTACTTGGTGCAACATTCAATTAAAATGCGTGTGCAGCAAGAACAACAGCAACAGACGGTACCATATGGTCACAAGGGGTTCGTCAGAATCCATCATAATCATCATCGAATGACCATCGCTGTGGCAATCAGCGGCTTTTCAACAACAGCAACAACAAAATCCACAACACAAACATTCAAATGATGCATCCCCCAAGCCGACTTTGTACAGAAAATGCTAGGATGGGGTGTGTTTGTGTGTGTTTGCATAACTTGTATGCCGGATGTTGTTGTTATTATTTTTGATGGATCACTTTTCTTGTTCTGATTGAGACAGCATTTGCAAGATTTCAACATGGAAGATTCTCAACAGAAATACTCAGAAGAGATAAGCAAAAGGATAACAGCTTTAGTGTATAAAATATTGCTTTATTGGTCGGCAGTGCAGTGAAAGGGGTTGAGTTATGATTTTTGACTGAATTTTATGGAGCACAGGCAACAAAGGTAGAAAGGAAGCTAGCAGTGTTAAAGGAAGGAATTGCTTAAGAGAAAGAAAGAAACAGGAAGGAAGTTGGTATATAATGACGCAGTTATGAGCTTCCTTAACTGACAAGGTGAAGAATAAGAAAACCTTTCAATCAACGTACTTTCAAAGAAAAAAAAAATTGGTTGGAGAAGAACACATGATTATTAAAATGTTAATTGCCTCAAGATGAAACAACTGAAATATCCAAATAAACATTGTGGCGAGGGAAGATTCGTTAACGAATCGCTTCCTTTAACCACTTCAATCCCGCACCAAGAAATACAATGAAAAAATATTTTTAAGGTATTATTCTTACTAAATAGGGTCTACTTAAGACATTTCTGCAAAAAAAAAATATAAACATTTTTTTTGGAGTAATAGTTTTTAAATGTGCAGATATGTGGATATATTTTATTTTTTTACAATAAATTCATTATTTATCAACACTTTTTTACTTACCATACAGAGGAGCCTTCTTACGCGACATATTTGAGAAATTAAAGAAAGATTATGAGGGAAAGTATTTTCTTTATCCATTGCGCCAATATGTAAAGGAAATAACGACAAATCAGAAAATATTTCTATACAAAAACTTTAGTCCACATATGTGACCATTTTACCCGAAGAGTTTAAATATGAAGATTCGTTAACAAATTCCTTTTTTTAGTTTTGGTGACTCGTTTTTTTTAATGTATTATTTTTTAATAGTTTATTTTCGTCTTAATCAGAGATTGGCTTTATGCTTAAAAAAAACACCGATTAAAATTATGCTTTGCTAAATAGCATTTAATATGTTCTTAGCCCTCCCGAAAGAATACATTTGTCCCGCTGTCTCGATGGAAGTTAGAGTAATTTAAAAAAGCACAAAACGATTTCCTGAAAAATTTCAAATTTTGTGTCATATATGGATCTTGCACCAAATAAACGATACATTTATATGTGAACATTGAATCCTAATTCAATTTGATGAACACGTTACATTATTTAATTCTTAAAATGAGATCAGTGCTTTTTTAATTTAACAAATATTGAAATGATTTATGTATTTTCATATTTTTTTTTTTATATGAACATTGCCAACCTTTTTTCAGCCACGTTTCCTGGTAACGTATTTATGATTATTGTAACCCCTGAAACAAAAGTCGAATTTTAATTATAAATTTATTTTAAAGAGAAAAAAGAGTACACAATTTTATAAATTCTCATTATGTTTTGTTTTTTAAGTAATTAAATGTATTTAATATATTTGATTTTATATTTATTTTATATTTAATAAATTTATTTTAAAACAAAAATAAATAAATAATACTATTCATTAAATAATTGTTTATGAGATGTTTATAAATTAGATAAGGTTGATATTAGATAATAGTATAAAACCTTTAAAGTCGGAGCGTTTAATTTATAAAAGTCCGATTATGTAAGCGCCGGCCTTAAAAGATTTATATTCATGGAGAAATTAATATATTTATGATAATAATATAAAATAGAAAAACAATTATAATAATTAGATTTCCAATTTTATAATATGCACACATAAATTATCAAATTTGACCAAGAATTAATGTGAAAAGTAATTTAAAGTTGTTTTTTACTTTGTAGTGGTTTTGCAGTAGGTTTCTTTCTTTTTTTTTTTTTTTTTTTTTGTTAAAAGGTTTTTACTTCTTTCTTTTTAAAGTTTATGGCAACAATTTTGCCTATTCTTGTAACGAATTTTGGTTATCTAGTGTCAATTTTTGAGAATCAGTGTTTTCTTATAGTGACACGCCCTTTGAAAAATACCGCCTACTGTCTTGATTGTGTTTTTTATAATTCTAACTATTCTTGTACTGAATTTGCGTAACCTAGTGTCAATATTATCGGAGTTACAGCATTTTCTATTACTGAGACGCCTATTATAACATAACGCTCACTTTTTTGACAATAATTTTTAATAGTTGTGCCTACCAGAGATTTGCATGAGACCATTCGTCAGTTTTTGCCACTCGAGTAACAATCGTCGTCAGCCGTAATCGCACACAAGAAAAAAATGCATATATACCGCTCGTATATACCGTTCGTAAAAAACGATTGCTGCAAAGCACACTTTGTCACGATTGCGAATTGATGCAAAGGCAGCCTCCAGACCACGAGATTATTCGGATGCTTCGCTTAAAGCTCGAGTGTCAGCTGCTGCATGAGGTTTTGTTGTTTTCATACTTCTTTGACTTTCTCTAGCAGCGCGTTCTTCTTTGTGCTGTTTGTTTCCTTTTAGTTTATTGTTTTCTTTTCTCTACTGTGGAGCAATCAGTATTGCCAGTAGCAAGTTTTATGACAGTAAATTTTTAAAGTAAGCTGAGCTAAAATTTGCATGAAAGTTAATCTTGAAAGCGACGTAAATTAGTAAACAAACTATTATTGAATGTTTGTCGGTGAAATAACAACAATATTTTGCTTTCAATGAACATTACTATCCTTTCAAGACAAGCGTTACCAAAGCTCCAACACAATTAAAAGATGTTTGATAAAAACCAACACAAACTTGTCATTAATTTGTTTTTTTTTTTTTTATAAATGTGAGAAAGTGCAGGTTTAGCAAATGTCACGAGCTGAGCAAAGTTGTGTAAGTTAGAAAGGGATCCTTCTGACAACTGTTGTAAAGAAGCGACGTGTGCTGCAAAGTTTTATTAAACAATTTTAAAGAAAAAGCCCAGAAAAATGATTATTCAACCCAAATGTATGGAGTTTTTTTGAAACGAGCAGGTATTTATTAATAAAACAAATTTTGTACAACTGTTAACTTGTCAAAGAATGGCTAAAATTTTAGGTTATGTTGTGTAGTCGAAGTGATAAAAACACTTCAGTCTTTAATTTTGATTCATTTAATTAAATACCTCTAATTTCGGATGTAAGAACATGCGAATTTTCTTCAAGAACTTGGTGCCAGAATATGTTTAGAAAAGTCCAAGAAAAGCGTAGAATATGATTTGATCAAAATTATAGATGCCTGTGATATTTATCAAAAGCGGCGAATATGGACAATTTAAAATTATGTTACATTTAAATTAAAATCGGTTATGTTTAATAGTAGATACAGTAAAACTGAAAACAAAAATTAGTTTAATATATAAAAGAGTTTGCTTAATCCTTTATTAATAACCTTAAAAAACATCCGTAAATGAAACTCACAATTATAACGACTCAAGTGTATAAATCTTAAAAATTTTTAAATTCGAAATTAGTTAAACCTTTTTTTTAGTTATAAATAGTTTTTTATTAATTTCATTCACTAATTCTAGGCTAAGAATAATCTTGAATGTAGTGCTACTAGGTGTAATCCACGCTGCTTGTGAAATCACACGTACACGTTAGTTTAGTCAGATTTTTCACATCACCATCCTAAAACTAGTAGAAACTTTATTCTGCAAACATACTTAAGTTTCTTACAGCAATACGTGTTTAGTAATGTTTTATGTTTAATCCTTTTTTTTTGTTAAATTTTTTTATGTAATTGTTTGCGTTTTTTATGTCACTTATGTCAGTTTTTAGGTCATCAAAGTACGAGCCTTGGTTATTAATATATTTTTTTATGATATGCAACTGTTTTATTGTTTCTATAATAAAAATATTTTTTAGTACATAATAAGAAATAATAAAACAACATTTTAGATACAATATATATATCTTGTAAAAAAAAAATATATTAAATATGTTATAAGAATATTTAATAAAATATTCGTTCCATTCGCCACATAACTCATTATATTTTATTATATATTTTATCTTTGTGCGATGAATATTAAAGGCTGAAGGTTAAGTTGCTTGTGTCAGTTCCTCAAAATAATCCTTGGTTGCAATAGCATTTATGAAGATTCCTTAAATATTTCGATTCTAGTGATAGCCATTCGTGTTATGGAATGGTTTGAAATATCCTCTAAAAATAACGTTTTTTGTCAAAATATTGGTTGGTGTAATAGTTTTAAGAAATAAACTGCCAGAAACTATATGCGGACAAAACTTTTCCTATCTGCATCAACAATTGAAATATATGCAATCGGATAAAAGATAATGCTCTTTTTCATACATATTTTTGATATATTTTATTCCAAAATATTAATACAAAACTTACTTGATCTAAAGCTCGCAATTTAATTCATGTGATTTATACAAAATTTTTGAAATGAAAATATATTCATAAGTTGTATTTTGTTTTTTTAATTTCTTACAATATTTTTCAGTATCTGCTTATTTTATAATTAATATTTTAGTTTTAATATATACCAATACACGGAATTCTAACCAGGAATCAATCAATCAATTGCAGCCACTCAAAACCTTCCCAACGATATCTTGAAAGTGAAAATAGCATTTGAAATAATTATGTTATTTTGTATGCAATTAAAAATAATTAATAAGTAATTAAATAATTAATGAATACACGGAAGACAACATTTTCATTAATTTGAATGCAAAAATAGAATATTTGTTGATGTTGGTTGGAAGAACTTTTTCATAACTATTATTTCTGACCGTTTATATTTTTTAAACTACCACACCAGCCAATGTTATTACAAAAAATTTTATTTTTAGAGGTGATTTTAAACCATTCCAGCTCACGGATGGCTATAGCTACAGCCAAAATATTTGGGGAATCATCTGTACTATTATATAAAATTCATGACTACTTTTTATATGACATAGCATTCTTTTGCAAAAAATTGTCCAGTTTTGGCAAAAATTGTTAAACTGTTTTTGTCTTTTTTTTTGCACTATGATTTTTTTGGGCGAAATTTATTTATACCAAAATGTTGTTATTATATTTAGGGCCATTTTGTTCACAAAGGGCATATATATGATTTAATTCGGGGATAACTATCTCTAGGTTAATTTTATACCAAGCGTATAAATCGGGAGATAAAAAAGTGGTTTTGTTCACATTTTATCCCAGCTTTATGCTTAGAGCATAAATTCGCTCTCAGTTTATATCGATTTCCACTGGAATGTTAGAGTGTTGCTAATTAATTAAAAAATGTCTGGGGATTTTTGGTTTATTTTTGCGAATTTGGGGGTTGGAGTGAATACTAGGTAAAAATGGATCGCTGATTTTGCATCTGATGTCAGAATTTTAAAATTCTGAAATTTTTCTACACAGGACTTGCCAGCTAAACATTTTTTAAGAATTTTAAACATGAAGAAACTGTATTGGGGGCTACTTCTTTCGAATCTGGTGTCAGAATTTTAAAATTCAAGATGGCGGATAAAGTTGCCACCTAATTTCTTGTTAATTTATGCGAATTCAACTCTGGGAGAAACACTAGGTAAAATTGGGTCGCTGATTCCGAATCCGTTGTCAGAATTTCAAAACTCAAAAATTTTTCTACACGTAGGGGTGCCACCTAAAAATGTTTTATTTTAAGAATTTTAAACATGAGGAAAGAGTATTGGGGGTCGCAAAGATCGAATCTGAAGTCAAAAATTTAAAATTCAAAATGGTGGATAGGGTTGCCACCTTAATTTTTTGTATTTTTATGAATTCGATGCTGGAAAAACATGGTACTCCAAAAATGAATACGAATCCATGGTCAGAATTTCAAAATTATAAAGTTTTGAAATAATAAGGTTGCCACCTAATAATAAGTATTTTTAAGAATTTTAAACATTATTTAACAATGTTAAGGAGTCACTGATTTCGAATCTGAAGTCAGAATTTTAAAATTAAAAATGGTGGATAGAGTTGCCACTTTAATTTTTTGTATTTTTATGAATTCGGGGCTGGCAAAAAAAATGGTACACCAAAAATGGGTCGCTGAATACGAATCCATGGTCAGAATTTCAAAATTATAAAGTTTTGAAATAATTGGGTTTCCACCAAATAAAAAGTATTTTTAAGAATCTTAAACATTATTTAACAGTGTTAAGGAGTCACTGATTTCGAAGCTGAAGTCAGAATTTTAAAATTCAAAATGGTGGATAGGGTTGCCACCTTAATTTTTGTAAAAATGTAGAATATTAGGTGGCAGCCCTATACACCATCTTGAATTTAAAAATTTTGAATTCAGATTCGAAATCAGTAACCTCCCAGTACTGTTCCCTCATGTTTAAATTTCTTAAAATAAAACATTTTTAGGTGGCAACCCTATGTGTAGAAAAATTTTCGAATTTTGAAATTCTGACAACAGATTCGGATTCAGCGATCCATTTTTACCCTTTAGTTCGCGCCAGCCACGAATTCGTAAAAATAAAAAATTAAGGTGGCAACCTTATCCAAATTTTTAAATTCTGACACCAGATTCGAAATCAGTAACCCCCAATACTGTTTCCCTATGTTTAAAAATCTGTATTTTCAATATTTTGACACCAAGTAAATAAAAAATATTAAAATGAGAGTGGTGAGAGCGAATTAAAAATCTTAACTCACCAATTTTCACGAGTTAAATATTTCTGGGGTTAGGCTATATCGCCACCATTTTTATCTCCAGCTTGAAGAGTTAAATGCTTAACTCACTGTGAACAAATAAATAAATGGAAAAATCATGGAATTAACTCGGGGATAAATTTATCTCTCTGTGAACAAAATGGCCCTTAATGTCTCAAAAATAATTTACATGAAAAAATAATCCCAATATCTTTTTCCAATCAAATGTTATGACTTCTAACAAATTTTTTATACCATTGGCTATATTAATAAAAGTAACTTTCATATTAAACGTATTCGATTCTTGCTATCCACCTCGCAGTCGAATTTGCACAGAAGTTGATTGTTTTCATATTTTTTCGCCAACTTGTATAATTTTGCAATTTTTTGTGTCTGGTAACAACATTCGCAGAACAAAAAAAATGCAACACTGCAACTAATATTTTTCCTTTGTGCGAATGAGCATAAAAGCATGGATTTTCCTTGCTTTTAGCGATTGTTCCTCATGTCTTGCCTTGTTTGACATTCTTGTGTCGCAGACGTTCGTAATCGCTAGCGCTCAGACCCCTTTTACATTGATCAAGACTTGAAGTCAAGTTTTTTTGACGTTCTCTTTTGAACTTGACGAAAGCTTTCACATTGTTCAAGACTTGAATTCAACTTCTTGTCTTCTTTCCTTGTTTTCTAAAAATAAAACGAGATAGGTAGCAAGCAAATGAATTATAGTTTATAGAAATTTGCAAACTGAATTTTATTTTTTACCACGATGGAAGTTAACAAAACGTTTTTGCTTAAAAATTTAATGCAAAATTTAATTATATTAAATGCAAAACAATTTTAATGCAACCGAAGTCTAGCAAACTCACATTGATATGCGAAAAATGAAATAAAAAGAACTGTCAACAACGCGAAAATAGCAAACGGAACACGAAAAAACCCGAAAAATTGCCGGTACAGCTTCAAGTTTCTTTTCCCCTTCCGTCGCTTCCGATGTGCGGCGAATTGCCTACAAACTCTGAAACTTGACTTCAAGTCTTGACCAATATAAAAGGGGTCTCACACTCTAAGCATTCGTATCAACTGCGATTGGTACATGCATTTGCGCATTAATTTAAATGCAGGAAGCACATTCGGTGCTCGTTTATTGACGAGACAACCGAAACGCCATTTGAATGCACTCAAGCTGTTCTCTGGTGCCTACACCTGTTCAGTACTCTAGTATTAATATTATTCGATATACAAAGTTTTTCTTATATTGCCACGCCCCTTTGTTAAATACCGCCCACTTTTCAAACGGAAACCTTTGCGTCTAATGTCTCTATCTGTTGACAAAAAATTTCGACAATCGGGCTAGTACTTTAGGAGTTGTTGATGTACATACATTTAAAAAAAAAAAACAACCAGCTTGAGAACCTCCTCCTTTTTGAAGTCGGTTAATAAGCAGAGCATGTATCCAAATTAAGTTTATTGCGACTCTTTGTTTTAACAAGGTTTTGAATAGAAAATATTTGTCCTACGCATGCGGATAAGGGTGGCAACGACAGTACGCCTTTGAAAATTCTATATATATATATATTTTGAAATAAAAAATATCGAGTTTATTTTTAATCGTCCTTTTTTGTACCAAAAATGTAAAATCGAGGAATTTTTGAAACTAGTAAATTTTTAACTCTGAGATATTGAAACAGTGCCGAAATTAAAAAGCACGTACATGCCTTAAGCGCCGTCTGATCTCGAAAGTGCCGAAAAAAGTATAATTGTGCGTACATTTCTATCCCTGCTACTTACTGAGTTTACGCTACAACCGTAATTCAACTATGGCCTTATCTAATATTAAGTACCAGCCATTTCTGTTGTTCGCTTGCTTGCGCCTAGGGTTGCCAGATTAAAAATAAAGGGAAACAGTACACTTTTCATTAACCACTTAAAATTCACTACTCTCCGTCTCATAACTACAGCACACTTTTTAACATTTTTTTTAAGTGCTCATAAAAATGAAATTAAACACCTTGTATAAAAACAGATTTTTATAGAAAACCTTCTTACTCTCTTCTCCTTCTTTTCTCAAAATTTTTGTTTCCTAAATCCTGTTGTCTGAAAGGAACCGTTAAAAATAGCAAAGAGTTTTCATGTTTGCAACTCCTTTTTCATTACATTTTCTTTAATACCTTCCTAAGCATGAAAAATTGCATTTCTTAGCTCTGGAACTGAGTTGTACTGGCGATATTCTGCAAAAACCTTTTCTTGTTAATATGCGCCAGATATTTTCTATGGGGTAAAGATCAAGTAAGCAGGCTGGCCATTCCAGAATTGAGATATTGTATTATTGGTCATTGCATTGTTTCTCCGCATTGTCTTGTTGAAAAGTGCAGTTTTTTCAACATTCTGCCTCAAAAATGGAAGTACAGTACATTGTAGCACCTTGGTGTAACCCATGCTCTTCATTATTGATAAAACAACCTGCAGCTCCAACACACCATCCGCTGAAAACGCAACTCATACTATCAACGAACCGCCACCGAAATTTCTCTGAGAAAAATATTGTGGTTCTTTTCTTAACTCCCGCCAATATTGTCTGTGATTATCAGGGCCATCTAGATTACATTTTTTCTCATGAGAAAAAATAGTCCATAGAACAAAAACTATTCAGAAAATAACAATGAGTTATTTATGTACCAGTTGGTTTGCATATTTCGCTTAGCAAACTTTAATTTTATGACGCTTAAGTAATCTGACTGCTGTTTTAATTTTTTTTCGACAGATCTTCGGTGATTTTCAGAACTCCCCAAACCGTTATTTTAGAAATTTTAGTTGTTATTGTAACAGCAAGTTGGCTGCAACTAGCTTTTTGTAAAATTCTTTGGGATTCCCGGTTCGAAACATTTTTTGGACCACCTCGTCTTGTACTATTGTATTCTTCCGGATTTGAGAGGAAATTATTTATAATTATTCTTCTGCTTATTTTCCTTGAAATATCGATAATTTTCAGGCTTGCATCATTATATAAAATGAATTTTCCCTTTTTCTACTTCTGACAACATTGGAAGTGGCATTTTACTTTCTTATTTATTTTGAACTTAAAACACAGAATTTAACACGATCACTTTGCTATTTTTAACGGTTCATTTCAGAGACCAGATTAAAGAAAAAAAATGTTGTGAAATGAAGTAGAAGAGAGTAGGAATATTTTCTTTTAGATAGTTTTTTTATACAGGGTGTTTTAATTAATTTCCATGATCAGTTAAAATAATATTTTGAAGTGTGCTATAGTTACGAGACGCAGTGTATAACACTAACATTTAAGCTAAATTAAAATCAAAAACAAACATTAAATGCAGATAGTCTTAATAGTAAAAAAGGAAAACGAAACTAAGCAAAAAAATCCATGAGAACAAAAAAAAAATATTGCAATTGTTGCAAAGTACGTAGCTTTACTGATACTTAGATCAACTCTTGTTAACAACAATTTATAGGTACTTATCGCTCCTTTGTACAACCATTACATATATTGCTTCCTTTATCAGTTTTTAAAAAAATCAAAAAATTATATATAATATGTTAGTATTTAAAATCAGTCCCAATTTAAAAAAAAAACTCACTCTCTCTCTTTTCTCCAATAATGAATGAGGTATTGACAAAAAATAATTTCATACTTTTTCGAAATTCGAAAAGGTAGATACCACTATTTAAAAACTCTATACATTTTCCATCAACTGGTTTCTCTTTTAGAAAATGTTTTCAATGGAATGAACTCTTCAAACAATAAATTCTTAGCAATATTCTTAATAAAAAACTTTATAACATCGGTAAAATCGCAAAATGAAATATTAGAATTTCTGGGTAAGCTCTTATATTAAATAAATCAGCATCAGCTTTTGTTGAAGAAAAAATATTCTTGATAATCGCAAGCACTGCTGGTAGCAAAATCCTGAATTTTTTTGCTAAGCACTTGCTTTGTTATTTAAAACATAGCCACGATAACCAAGCTTTTCTCCTCTTCATTTTTAATAGAGCGTTATAAAGTAGTCCCAATATTATAAATAAAGCCCAAATAGCTTCACTGACTCAATACAAAAATTTGCTCAAAAAGTCCGGATTCTGTTGTACTTAAAAAAAAACAAAAAATATTATCAACACATAAAATTACACCAAAAAACAGTACAAGTAACAGTACATTATTTCAAAATGGTAATTTGCGTACTATTTCGGGTGTTTGTCATAAAACAGTACTTCGTGGAAAAAACTGTAGTTTACTGTTTCAAACAATACCCGATTTTTAAACAATTCTAAATCTTATCGATTGAACAGAAATTTTTTCCATGCTATCAGTTAATGATCAGTTGAATTTCTTACAAGTTAATGTCAACACTTTGTTTGAAAAATACGTCCCACTTAAGACTAAAGTACTCAAACATAATGATAGGCCCTGGTTTTCAAATTCGACTAAAAGTCTAATCAAAAAACGTGATGTAGCATACAGCAAAAGAAAACGTCTTAAAACACCAAAACGATATACTATTTTCAGAACATATAGAAAAGATGTAGTCAGGGCGGTGAAGGTTGCCAAGTTTACATACTATGAAACCAAATTTAGTTCGACAATAGACTGCAAAAAGAAGTGGAGCATAATTCGGCAAATCGGAGTTGGTGGAACTTCTCCGCCAATTGATACCATCATAAATGTTCAGGATCTAAATAATAAATTTATTGGTATTCCCATGCCGATGCCAAATGGTAACTTCAACCATTACCTTCAAAGAACAAATAGCTCAAACTTATCTTTTAGCCTCCAACGTGTTGAAGATAGTGCGAACTTATTTTATGGTACTGCTACCATTTATTAAACACATTTTTAACACAATAATATCTAAATCAGAATTCCCCGCTATTTGGAAAAAAGCCAAAATAATTCCCATTCCTAAAACAGGAAACGATTACCGCCCTATAGCACTTTTGCCATATATATCGAAAGTTTTTGAATCGCTTATGTACAAACAAACAAACATTTATTGCGTAACGAACTTTTAAGTGATAGACAATCAGGTTTCCGACCAAAACACAGTTGCGTAACTGCTCTACTAGACGTGTCCGATGAAATACGAAATAATCCTGATCGAAATGAAGTTACTTTTTTGATTCTCCTAGATCACTCGAAAGCTTTCGACACGGTCGATCACCAAATTGTATGTTCAAAATTGTCCTACATTTTTAATTTTTCCGCAACTGCCACTCGACTAATGACTTCATACCTTGCTAAAAGAATACAAGCAGTGAATATCAGCTGCGGGACCTCAAGGTTTTTAAGTGTGAACCGTGGAGTACCTCAGGGTTCTATAATGGGTCCGCTTTTATTCTCAGTTTATATAAATATCTTACCCTCTATTCTGCACCGTTGTGGCATACAAATGTACGCTGATGATGTGCAATTGTATACTAGCTGTCGCAAGTCTGATGTTCACACCTGTGTCGCAAGTTTGAATGAAAATTTACGTAAAATTCATGATTGGGCTTCTGCTAATTGTCTATGGCTCAATCCAAAAAAGTCAAAATGTTTAGTTATAGCTAGGAAACAAAATTTTACTTCACGTATCATGTATTGAGGTCGTGAAATCGGCAAAAAATTTGGGCATTACTTTAAACAGCTCCTTGGATCGGACAAATCATGTCAATATCACAGTAGGAAAAATCTTCGGTATGCTCCGCAGCCTGGGGGCTACACAATATTTCACCCCCTTTAACATTAGAATGCTACTGGCAAAAACGTATCTCGTTCCCACCGTACTATATGGATCTGAAATTTTCGCATACTGTGACTCTGCAAGTAAGCGCAAGCTGAACGTTGCTTATAACAACATCGCTCGTTATGTCGTCGGACTAAAACGAACTGACCGCATATCACAGTATGCAAAACAAATTTTCGGTTTGACTTTTGACTATGTCCTGAACATGATGTCGTTTTCTTTTTTTTCTATCCTTTAATCTCCTTTTAACTTTATTCTTTTAATTTTCCCCGTTTTTTTAGTTTTTTCTTTGTCTTATTATTTATATTTGTCATAAATCTCAGTTATAACTTTTTGTTCAATTTTACAAAATTGTTAATGTTTTAACTTTTTCCCATATGTAATTTTAACTTTAAATTTTATTCAAAATTATGTTTTAGATCTCACATTTTTGTGTTGATATTATCGCCATATATGTAATCGGTGCTTAATCATAAGTTCATTATTGCAAGCGCTTACATTTAATTAAATAAATAAATAAATACACACAGCTTTATCAAGTTGTCCCAACCAGTATATATATCGTTGTAAAGGCTCAAGTATCGTCTTTCAGAAACCGGTTAAATTTTAAAAATCCGTGGACAATCAGGTAAGTGGGTAAAGGAAGGCAAAATCAGGTTTTTTACCGTAAGTCCAGATTTTGGGGGTGTCCGGCAAATTTCAAATATAGAACATTCTTTAACTAGACAAAACCTACCAAAAAAATAGCATTATATCCCAGGTATTTCAACTTCGACCCATTTTGTCGCACTGTCTAATTACTAAATGCTTGTACACTGTACATGTGTAACTTTATTTTAGATCGTTGGCCAATATCAGTACATAATATTTTTATACTTAAGATATATGAAGAAAATTAATACACAAACTATGATAATAAAACATGCATCTAAACGTTTTACGATTTACTCAAATATTTTATATAAGCTTAGTGCATTCAAATTGAATTTTTGAATATTGCATAATTCGTTCAAGAAATTTCTTCTAAGACCACTTAAAATAGATGATAATGCATTACGATAAACTTTTACAAAGTAAAATAATCTTCTAATTAAAAAGCCAACATAGGTTATATCAGTCTCTTTCATGAAAGAATTTTTAAACAATACTGTTGATTTAGAGTGATTAGATCACTCTATCTGGAGTGAATTATAATCAACATTTTTAAAATCGCGATAAGTTATTTTTTGTTCAGGTACAACCAGCTGGAAATCATAGCAGAGGAAAATAAGGTCGTACTTAGAAAAATCGGAAGCAGAAAGTTGGTCATAGAGTATTTACTCTGCAAATACAACTTTTTCAAAATTTTTTCGACTTTTGTAACTTTGACGATTTTTCTATGTACAAAATTATATAGAGACCACACTAGTTCTGTATAGATTCATAAAATATATATTTATAAGCAATTTAGTTTAAAAAATCGGTCAGTAATTGACAATGGTATTGTCATGAAAAGAAATTTCTTTCCAAAAATACATTTTCGGCACGACAACTCAAAAATGTTTGCATCACCATTTTTACAGTCAGCATGATTAGTTTCGCGTTCGAATGAACACCAATGCTCCGAAATTATTTTAATTTTATTTTTTCCTTTAAAATGTTTTTCTATTGTTGCCCTTTCTTGGTGAAAATGTTCTCCTTGCTCATCGCTGAACTGGCCTAAGTTCTCTGGGAAGAAGTCCAAATGCAAATGGAAAAAATGCATTTTTATAGACATGTTGCATCCCATTGCACCATATGCACATAAAAATTCATTTACAATTGCGACATAGTCGTTGCTTCTATGGTTTCTGTGGAAATTAGTGCACTGCGAAACAAAACTCTTCCACGCAAATTCTTATCTCTCATGACTTTTCGGATTTGAGGTTCAATGAAAATATCTTAACATGAATTTAGTTGTGAGCTTTTTAGATGAAGTAAGTTTGAAGAAGATAACAACAACAACAACTCTATATAGAGCAATCACACAGCAGACTAGACAGCCTGTTTCGGAAATCGCTACATCGCTAAAATTGTAAGAGTAAATAGACAAAGCTTTCTCAATTTGTCCCAAACAGTATGTATATCGTTGGAAAGGTTAAATTTTCAGGATCCGGTTAAATTTTAAAAGCTTGTTGACAAACAGGTAAGTTATAGGCCAATAAGTGTGCAAAGGTAGGCAAACGCACTGTATTATGTTTCTATGCTCTTTTTTAATGGTTTTAAAATATAAAGTTTCAATGATTTATATTAAATAAGTACTTACTTAAAGTAGCAAGTGCTTGTTCCTCATTTTTTTGTAACTATCAACTTTTTTTCTGTACAAGCCTGACGCATTGAAAATGATTCTTTAGGAGAAGATAATAGCTTTTGAATCAGCTTTGTACCATACAAATTTCCTTCTTTTCGGTAACTAGATAAAGCCGCAGAGGAAAGCATCTCTAAAGCGATTTTTCTTAAGTCTGTTTTACATTATTGCCAATTAGATATGAGTAGAAATAATTTGGCTTCAAAGTTATAACTTAAGTCCAAACAGATCAGGGATACGCAAGTAGGATAACACTCTTACATTTATAATATTGTGGCTCTGCGTCTCAGGTCAGCAGCTTGGATGATGTGCTTTTTCCAAGAAGAAAGCCGCACGATAAGGAATCACCTTGTCTTAAACCTCGATTGATAACAAATGCTGGGGAGCGGTCTTTCCCAATTTTAACTGCGCTACTGGTGTTGTTCAGTGCCATATCCAGCATAGACGGATAAGTTTTGCAGGTATGCTAGATGCAGGATTGCTTACGACGGTCTTCAATCTTTTGCATAAAACGCTCCACAGAAAATTTGAAAAGCAATTAGGTTTAATCATAATTTTCCATTGATTGCAATAATATATTAACAATATTTTTACATCTTCAGCCATTCTTTAATACAATTAATAAATATTAAACACATTTACACATATTCAGTCACTTGATCTTTTGAAGTGTAAACGTTTTCTCTGTCAATCCGCTTAACTTATGAACTCTATCATTCTCACTTTCAGTGCAGTTAATTTTTAATAATATTAAGTGTTCCATGTCAATGATATGAGGACAGAGTTGCCTGCAGTCATGATTTTTTGTAGCTTTCTGTCATGTTTTTTTGACAGATATATTAATGTTGATATTCAATATGTTCGTTCTTGTTACATTGCTCTTGTTGTAATAACTCTTGTTTTTTTTTTTGTTCTCGTTTTGTCTATTCTGTTGTTCTTTCTGATAGTTTTTATTTTGTTTGCGTTTATTGATGAAATGTGGCCAGCTATAAACAAAAATCAAATACTACATTACACGGCAACACATCTGTCAATGTAATTTTTTGTTGTTGTTATTGTGTACGTTATGTAATAAAATTGTTTTGTTGTTGACTGTCACAAATGATCATTTTATTTAATATGCAAATACATACAGAAAATAATTGATTTCATGTTAATTTGGTTTATTTTTTGGAATTTTGGTTTGAATAGCAATTTTCTATTGGCTTTGCGGTTTTGGTTAGACACTTAGACCGTGTTCATAGTAGACTCTATGGCTGAAGCCGATTCATAAAGCAGCTTTTTTATATTGGTGTTTATAGTTTATAGCGTGAGCAAGCAAGATGAAGATATAAGCGCTAAAATCATCTAAAATGTAGCTTTACTATATCCTCGGAGTCAGCTTGCACTATGAACACTTTGAGCGGTTTTCATATGATTATGCACAAGGCGTTTTTCAGTTAAACCTCTCATCTTAGCAAAACGCGTTCACTTTAAACATTTTTTAATGGAACTATCTTTTTTTCAATAGCTTTGTGCTTTGATATCCGATCATTAAGTATAGTATATCATAAAGAAAGTAACGAGCACTATCTTTCGTACCAGCGGTTACTCACATTAGATTTTTTCAAAGAGCTGTACACATTATAGCAGTTTCTACTACCCTAATGTCATAAATTAAAGACAAAAAGAAATCAATAAATTCATCTCTACAAAGTATTGTCAATGTATCAAAACTAAAAAAGTTCTTAGATACTAAAACCCTAAATCCCTGTCTGCACTCATTACAAAAATGTTCTCTTTAGACTAGTAAAATTTGTGGAGCACTATTTTTCATCCGTTTTTTATTTTGTCTTGCGTGTTTTTATTATCTTTCAACATATATCTTTGATTTTATCCTATTTTATATGATTTTCCTACACAGTAAAAAATTTGAGGGTAAATTTCATATTTTTTATAACATTTGTGTGGTATAAACTTTTTATTCCAAATAATTTATAAATTTTATACCACTCATTATTTTAGAAATAATAAAACAAATATAATTTAATATATAATAAACAAATATATTTGATATGGATGTCATGTGTAAATCAAAATATATTCTGGTTCGAAAGAAAAAAATTCACCAAAAACGGAAAATTTAAGAATATAGTGGTTTCGATTGGTCTGACGAGAAAAATGGTCCGGAAAAATTTATAAGATTTGATGGTATAACTTTTAAAACATTTTTGGTTAAGATTTATATGTATAACAAATAGTATAAAATTTATGCTCATATTTTTTACTGTGTAGGTCACATTTTTATTTTAAGGGGCATTCTGGTTCTGTGGGGCATATTTTTAAGATTTTTTTTTTCATCGAAAAATTTATTTTGAAAATCTGTTTATTTTTTTGATTAATATGTACTTATTGTTATACACAAAAATATTTTTATATAATTCTTTAACGTATGTACGTAATTAATTAATTCAAAAATCTTTATAAAGTACTAGAAAATACCCGCTGCTTCGCCTGCGATAAAAATATCAAATACCATGTACAAATTTTAAATCTTAATATTAAAGTATTTAGTTGTATTAAATCAAGTTCAAAATATAAAAATATTAAAAAAAATACTTTATTTAATTTGAATACCTTATTTGCATGGCTATTGTTATGACATAAGTTTGTCTGGGTTTTTTTTTACTTTTGAAAAAGTCCTGCATAAAAAATTTGGTTTAAAATTTTTTAAAATTTGTAATCAAAAATTTAATTTTTTTAACATATATTCTGATTATAATTATATTCATCTTAAATTTAAAAAACCCGTTATAATGATATTAGACTTTTGGCAATATCTCAAAAACTACAGACTTTCTCAGTATAATACGTTTTTGTATGAAAAGTCGTTGATTAATAAAAATAACGGTAAATGAAAGCTTTTTCGGAAATATTTTGTACAGATATTAGGCATGTTTAAAAAAATCCCGTTGCTATGACATCAAAACTATTGCGATATCTCAAAAACTATAGCTTTTCTCAGTATAACGCATTTTCTTAAGCCTCAGAATGAGAAAAAATGATTGGAATTTCAAGTTTAGACCTAGCAAGCAAACATTTTAGACATTTTCAAATCTATTTTCATAAAATTTTCCTTGTCTGAAAGTTCAATTAAATAAATTCGGAAAATGAGAAAAGGTTTACCTTTACCTCACCAATGCAATGTTTTATATTATTTTCAAAAGATCTCTAAAATATCCAATTTGTACTCAAAAAAGGCCAAGAGTTGTTTTTGTTGTAGATTTTATTTCATTTTAATTTTTTAAATTTTATTTTCCCTACTCTTTCATATAACATCATTTATCTGCAAAAATTGCTACATTTTGACACAGTAACTGTTTCTATCATTAAAAATAATGGGCTTTCTATCCTATGATTTTTTTACGAACTTAATTTGCTTAAAATGTCGTTATAATTTTTACAATTTTCTACAGCTTAAAAACTATCGAAAGTAACCATAAAACATAAATAGACACAGCAACGAAAAATGTAATTATTTCACGAACCTAAAATTTCGCAGTGTAAATGGGAGAGCGAAACTCGGATAAATAATATTTACTCCATTTTTGCTCTCTGTGATAATGGCATTTTTCCACTGGTTTCCAAAACATGTGTTATTTTCGCCACAGATAACCAGATAGAAAACTTCGATTTGCGAGTGTGTTAGAAGCATAGAAATAACCCAGTGGGCATTTTAGCGAGTGCTCCACAAAAGAAGGCTTGCTGCCACTGCTATTATTGGCGTCCTTCCAGGTGTACCTTCCATGCTCACTGCATTAACAAGTACTTCTGTAAGGCCTACCCTTTATAGGTTCTGATTCTTTTCATATTACATTATATTACAAAATTACAAAAAAAATTAAATACACAAAACAGTTTGTAAAAAAATGTAGATTTTAAAAAAAAAACAATAAAAAAATTTTTTTCTCCGAGTTGGGTGTTGAACCCGCGCTCCCGAAAACTAACACATTAGATATTATATTATATGAAAATATTTATATGGAAAAACTCCAAGTCTTTTCTTATATTTTTGTATGACGACAATTTATAAAAAAATTCAAAAAAAATTTGAAATACACAGAACAGTTTGTAAAAAAATGTAGATTTTAAAAAAATAACAACAAAAAAACATTTCTTTTTGTCCGAGTTGGGTCTCGAGCCCGAGCTCCCGAAATCTTAATTTCATTTGTATTGATGCAAAATAAGCAGTTGATTCTTAACAACCACTATAGACGATTGGGTAAAATGCCGAACCGCCGCATGAAAGGACCATTGTTCAAATCCGAAGTTGTTAGTAGTTTTTTATTTGAAGTTGATATTTATATTGCTTTTCCTTCTAACGTGACTTCTTGAAAGAGCGCTTCTGGCAGGTCTCTTTTTAGCAAGGAGTGCGGAAGGCCTGACAATTTTTCCCATTTCATACAAGCAATACAATGGTGTTTGCAACGAGTGTGAAAGGACTATAAAAACCTAACGCAGGCCTGCTAGAAGGCCTTGGAACTACTGCAATTGCCCACTGAATGATTATGGGTGCTGCAGCATTTTCAGCGCTTTAAATTTAACGAACCTCATGTCGCCTGCCTCACCTCCCTTGCCAAAAAAACTGGTTTCACGCAGACTGAGCACTACAATGTATTTTGGGTCAGGAAGATGTGTGTAATGAATTAAATGATCGGATCTCATAAATATTACATATTTTTAATTCTAAGCGTTTTTCAACCAACCCCCTCTTGACGTTTATTTAAGGTGATCATAAGAAAAAACAGGTTCGATAAAAAATCCACTTATACCACGAGCCCTGGAAATTACAACATATGGTATTGCTAATGCAAATTTACACAAGCTATTAAGAGAGGTTTTAGGGAAAAAATTTTGTAAATTTAAGTTTATTTTTTAAATTGATTGAATTGAATGCAATTGAATTGAAATTGAAACATACTTATTCAAAACGTCCCACACTCCTGCAAACAAACAAATCGACCGATTTTAATGTTTCTTTTTTAATTATTTGTAATTCAATTCTATATCCCATTCACAAAATTTAGCGTCTTTGGATAATTTGTCTACTTTTTACACGTAACAATATAGTCAAAAACAAAGTAAATTTTTTGATTTTCCCTTTCACGTTTCATAATAACCCTGCAGGACCAAACGTAACTAGTCCCAAAAGTGAAGTAACTTTAATGTAGTTATTCACGGAAAAACTTTCATTTAGTTGAAAAGTCATCGAAAAGTAGTGAGTTAAGCGGCCACGAACCAGAATTTCAGGGTTGTAGTAACGAGCAAAGTAAAGTCTCAGCGTTGCATCAATTTGTTTCTACGTGGCCAGGGTTGTGCTTTGCTTGAAATAAAGACAAAGTTTCGATAGTATCGGAAGTGTAGACGTAGATTTACTTTTCATACAGAATAAATGGAAAAAAATGTTTTGGAAATATTTGTATAGCGTCTATTTCAAATTGAAGTGCAATATCTGATAAACTTACTATCTCCGATTAGGGTCAACTTTTTTAAATTGATTGATTTTTATGGTTATAAAACCAATTCCGAAGTTATTCATTTTAAGAATCATTTGTCGCGGCCAAAATAGGGTTTATTTTGAGACAACGGAGCTCAGTTAATTTAAATACGATTCCCATAACTAGGATATCAATTTAAGAAGTAAAATTTGTATTGAAAATTCATTAACAATTCACGTTGTACGCCATAACTTCTGAACATTTAAAGAGCACACCTTCATTTTATTTCGTTACAAAGGTAATGCACCGTGAAAAAAATTAAAATAATTTCTTGCTTTGCGAGAGTGTCCATAATTATTTCATGTTTTCTTTAATTGTATCTGATTTATATAAATTTTGAAGTACTAAGTTTTTTCAATGGAATGAAATTTTTTTTATTACACTTTACTGGATATTTATCACATTTTAATGTTGTTAAAGACTGGAAAACGCATAATTTAGCATTAAATGAAATAAAGATATTTGTTTTGTGCAATAAAAATTTTCAACTGGTTTCATATAGCCAGATAAAAATCAGTCAGACTAACCTAAAAATATTTTAATGTTGACTTGAAACTTACCCGTAGTAGAAACTTTTCTCATATTGTTTTCGTAATCTTTTTTAAAAAAAAGGTCACACTAAATTTTGAAAATAAAATAGATATAGAAAAGTTAGGAGCCGAACTTGTGTTTTTTAGTTAAATTATTTATATTTTATTCATTTTAACTTATTTCTAATATTTGATGTCTTATGTTGAGTCATTGTTGAAACATGGAAAACATTTTGATATTGTTTGAGTATGTTGATCGCAAATTGGTTTCTTGCAAACGTTGCAGACTTTTCTCGTCTTTTTTCTCCTGTTGTCTGGCAAATAAGCGCACAAATAGCAGCATCCTGTTATTAGCTTCCTGCCATCAGTAGAATCAGCCTTAGAAGTAGATGGTTGCTCGGTATAGGTTACGGTCTCCACTGGTCTTTCCAAAAAGCTCTCAGTTGCTGATTTGGTGGAAAAATGGCGCGTTACTTGGCGATTAGCTAATCTTTCTTCTATTATTGACGCACACAAATCTCCAGCAAGTTTACGCAAAAGGCGTTTCTCCGTGTTGTTTGATATGAAACAGTTCTGTTATTATCATAAAATATAGTGTATGCCGCGAAAGCACTAACATCGAGCATATTGTACAAAAACAACAAAGGCCACCTTTTTGTGTGTCTCTGTGTGGTATACTCCCGAAGCGTCTGGTCCATAACATTCACGCCACCTTTCGTTTTGTTATAAAAATTGATGATTTCTGGTTTGCCGTTTTCTTCTACAGTTGCATCATCATGCAGAGTCGACAACAATATTACAGAATTTGTTTTCCTCTTTTTGTATGAAACCATAGTCACCTTCTCGTGGAAACGAAATCTTCTTGTCCCAACGGTCGAACTCTTATCGTCTTTCATTTCTGTTGGTATATAGGCTTTGTTTCGCCGCAGCGTTCCAACAATGCTAAGTTTGACGGATATCAGCTGCTTTGCCAGTGGCAGCGTCATAAAAAATTATCCATGGTGATATTACGTCCGCTATTGTGGTATGGCCCAACCAAATCTCTGACTACTCTTACGCCTTCACCGATTTCGCGACCACTGTCTTGTTTGCCAGTATATATTTGGCCATGAAGAGGATATGAATTTTTAGCATCGCATATCCACCATACCTTGATCCCGTATTTCACAGGCTTCGATGGAATATACTGGGTAAATTTTGTTCTGCCGCGGTACGGATACAATTGTTCGTCGATTGTTAAATTTTCTGTAGGCACATAATATTTTGCGAGATTGGCGTTCAACATTATCCAAATATCTCGTATTGGAGCAGCTTTGTCTGTGCGCTGCCTCTCGTTTCTTGTTCTCGCGTCATCAAAACGTAAAAAACGAATAAGATCCCAGAAGCGGTTTAATCCCATTGTTGCACGAAATAGAGGATGAGACAATTGCGTTCATAAGTCCCTTGCATTTTCATCATTGAAATGATTTGCGCCTGCCATTATCTGCATTCCAATGAATGCGTATCATTCTGCCACTGTCGTATCCTTCCACTTCAATTGACGCTTTGTTGGGTTTGCTGCATTGTAGGCATCATGAGTTGCAATGGCTTTTTTGTTGGTATGACGACCGATTATATCGACCATTTCTATTGTTAAATAACTCTTGAATTATTGCATACCAGTCATACTTTCCGTCATTCGTAATGGACCACTGCGAGTTCTTACGATGTTGTGACTCCTTATTTGTTGACAAACAGGTGGTGTTGGTTGCCATTGAGTACCATCACGTGCAATCATACTTTCTGTTGTGCTTGATGTTGGTGCATTTTCTTCAACCATATCAGTTTCGCTGTCACTTTCATCTTCAAATACATCTTGCTCAATTTGCATTGGCGTGTCAATAGCGGCTGGAATGTCGTTGTCATTGTCTTCACTTTCTGAGTCTTGCACTTCTCCCGTAAATACCTCTCCTTCTTCCTAAATTGGCTCTAAAGCGTCGTCACCCACAGTCATATTATCAAGTATAGACTCAATATATCTGCTTCTGGCTTCTTCACTCAAACGCATATATTGTCTTTCAGTTAAATATTCTATTTTGCGGTTCATTTTTTTTCAACTTCATTGTTCAACTGTTCAACTTATACTGACGAAATCATTGAAATGTATTCTTTTTCTACCGTAGCTGAACATTTGCTACCTAAAAATACAAACAAAAAACACAAAAAATACAAACACAACATTTGCTACCTAAAAACACAAACAGAAACATAAAACCAGTTTCTGTTTACTTTTGTGTGCCTTTTAGGTAGAAAATGCCCATATAAACCAATTTTATCTTACAAACATGAAATTTGTACAGTTGAGATGTAAAAATTAAGCGTTTCTGTTTGTTGTTATATATATATATAATATATATATATATATATATATTATTTTATTTGAATATAAACGAAAAAACTTCACTAGGGTACCCGGGTACCCTGGTTATGGACTCCCGTTCGTCCAGGTGGTTATGGACCGTGGGGTTAAATAATCATAAGGATCCCTGCAGGACTACACGTAACTAGTCCGAAAAGTAAAGTAAATTTAAGTTAGTTATTCCCGGAGTAACTTTCATTTAGTTGAAAAGACATCGAAAAATAGTGAGTTGAGCGCCTACGAACCAGAATTTTATGGTTGTAGTAAAGAGCAAAACAAAAGGGTCAGCGTAGCATCAATTTGTTTCTCCGTGGCCAGGGTTGTGGTTTGCTTTAAAAAACGACACAGTTTCGATAGTATCGGAAGTGTAGACGTAGAATTATTTTTTATACAAAATAAATGGGAAAACAATAATTTGGAAATATTTGTATAGCTCCTATTTCACATTGAAGTGCCATATTTGTTGAATTGACCATCTTCGATTGGTCTCAACATTTTTTAATTGATTGATTTTTATGGTCAAAATAGGGTTTATTTTGAGACAACGGAGCTCAGTTAATTAAAATACAATTTCCATATTTAGGATATCAATTTAAGAAGTCGAATTTATAATGAAAATCCATTAATAATTCACTAATTTCTGGACACTTGAAGACACGTGAAAAAAGTTGAAATAATGTTCAATGAAATTTAAATTTTTTTAATACACTTTACTAAATATTTATCACTTTTGAACGTTATTGAAGACTAAAAAACTCGTTTTAGAAGAACTATGTTTTTTCAATGGAATATAAATTTTTTTATTTTTAACACACTTTACTAAATATTTATCAATTTTATAAATTGACTTCGTTATTGTCCGCTGAAAAACCCATATTTTAGCATTAGGTTAGGTTAGGTTAGACCGGATGCCTTCGTGAAGGCTCACATAGACCAATTCAGGTCCTTAGTGGTACCGGTAGCGAACAAAAGGAACCTTTGTGTTTGTTTTAAAAGTCTTTGAAGATTTGCGTTGAGTTCGCAAACCTTAGGAGGGATTCTAGAGACACCCTGGCTACATCTTTAAGTGACGGGAACGTCGATGAGCCTAGGTGTTTTAGTCTCGATCCAAGTAGGGCGGGGCATGTGCATAGTAGGTGCTCCAGGGTCTCCACTGTGCCCAGTTCTTTGCACTTCCTGCAGTTGTCATCCGTGGTGATGCCAAGCTTCCTCGCGTGGGCTGCCGTCATGCAGTGACCAGTGAGCATGCCCACTAGTGTCCTGCAATCTTTGCGCGGGCGTGCCAAGATGAACATAGTTCGTTTTTCGCATTGTGCATTGCACATGATTTTCGAGATTTTGCACGTTGTCGTATCTCTCCATCTACGATTCACTGCTAGTGTGGCTCTTTTTTCGAGGTTCCTGTACAACTCTTGTAGGGGGGTAAGTACATGTTCTGCGAGTTCTGATTCTAGCCCGGCACCTTCCTTCGCTAAACCGTCTGCCATCTCGTTTCCCTCAATGCCCTCGTGGCTAGGGACCCAGTAGATGCGCACTCTTTTCGAAGCGCATAGTGCATCTAGTGCATCTCTGCCAGCCAAGACACTTTTGGACTTGATGCTAGTTAACGAAAATGTTGATGTAAGAGTGTTGTGTGTCCATGCTGAGGGCTATCTCAGCAGCCTTCCTTATGGCAAATATTTCCGCCTGGAAGATACTGCAGTGGTTCGGCAGTTTATATGGCTGCCTTATATTAGGCTCTGCGCAATACAACGCCGCACCTACCCCCGTAGGCATTTTGGAGCCGTCGGTAAATATGTTGACCGCCTGCTGTGCTTGTTCTATACCTTTGCACCAGTCGTTTGGTCCCAGAAGAGTTCGTACTTTGGAATTGACTATCGTGCGAGGTACCATGTAGTCCGTGCTACTAAGTAGATCCTTTCCGATTGTACAATGTCCAAAATTTTGAATGTGCATGTTGCCTGCTGCCGTAAGGCGTTGTGCCGTTTTTCCGGCTATTAGTTTTGCGTGTATGTCCAGGGGGTCCATACTTAGAATCGCATTTTTTAGCATTAAACGTAATAACATTTTTTGTTTTGTTTATTAAAAATTTCCCACTGGCTTCTAGCCAGATAAAAATCAATCAGATTAACCAAAAAATATTTTTATGTTGACTTGAAATTTTGTAGCAACTTTTCTCATATTGGTTTCGTAATTATTTTAAAAAAAAAAAAATCATAAGAAATTTTGAATCGACTTTAAAATATTTTTTGGTATGGCTAAATATTTTCTATTTACGCTAAAATGTAGTCGTCTTACTCCTCACTAGTAAGTAGAATAAAAGTAACCTGATATAAGCTAATTTTCTATAGACTGACTACTAGTTGGTTTCAAAAGGACCATATATAAACTAGTCAATCTTTCATATCGTAGGTAGTGCGTACTGGTGATTTTGCGGCCATTTCATAGAGAAAATCACTAGTTATTTTCGAAGAAAAAAGTTGACTATTCAACCACTGGTGGTTTGTTTTGAAAGAAGTTTGTGATCACCTTAAAGTTGGGTGAAAGTCCTACAGGGATATTTCTGTGTACGAGGAAACTGTTATTTATTTATTTATTCCATTGCTTAACCTAAACAGGTTTTATTGCAAATTTTAAATTACAAAATAAGATATATAATACATTTCAAAAATATAAAGTATGATTTTGATTGAAATCATGTATTATTAAAAAAGCTAAGAAGTTTTAATAAATTGCTTAAAGTATATAATTTTATTAAAGTATAAAAATAAAAAAAAAACTAAGTCAAATTGATAATATTAGACAGTATAGCAGAGTGGCGTTTTCAAAACAAACAAGGTGAAATTAGCAACAATTTTTGTATTGGGACATCGGCGGAGTCATGTGACAAACAAGGCTTCTCATACCCAATAAAACACCACTCCAATAAGTATATATATCGTTCTGTATTCCCGAAGCCAGTGGGATTCTGGCTTGACAGGGTGGTTACTCGACAAACTAGGTCAACTTCACCAAACCAATTTTCATAAAACAAAGAAAACCAGTTGCGAACGCAGCCATCAAGACAAACTAGGTCTTATCGGCCACTCATATTAATATATAACAAATCGATCTAACGTAGTGTTTCAAGAGGTAAAAACGAAGACACCACGGTACCGTCGACAAATGTATTCACAATCATCATGAAGATATGAGGCAATTGAAGATTCCAGGTTTAGGTCCATTCAGATTATTTAGATTTTCATACACCAAATATATCCATTTTAGGCTTAGATCCATTTATCCATTTAGATTGTTATATTAATGTATTTACAAATATCACCAGATGCATCAGATATATGTTTGAGAGAACTTTATCATAATCAACGACGGTACTGCAGGTAATCTATAATTTTATGTTTGATTGACTCCATGGATTCACTTAAGGATATAACATCAGATACAAAATTAAAATCACCGCAAGCGCTTCTAAGAGGTTCATTTTGCAATTAATTAGTTCTACTTCATGTGTTCTTCATTACTTCATTACTTCATGTGAAGTAATTCAAAAGATCTTCTAGGACGAAGAGGAATATCGAAATATATTTTACTCAATAAATATGGACTGTTGACATATCCATGTAAAAGTTTTATAATCCAACAAGCATTTATCATAAGTCTCCGATTTTTTTAAGAAGGAAGATTTAAGAGTTGTAACCGATATTCATGAGTTGGTAAGTGAAAATCAGTATTACAATAAAGGTAGTTGAAGAAAGACAAAAGAAATTGTTTCTGCACTGATTCAACGTCGTCTATGTAACAACCGTATTGTGGGCACCAAACAACTGAAGCGTATTCTAAAATGTGCTACACTAGGGAAGTGAATAAGGTTTTCGTTATGAATGGATCGTTAAACTCTTTTGCCCAACGTTTAATAAATCTTAAAGTACTTTTTGCTCTATTTATTATTTTATTTACATAAATATTAAAGCGTAGCTTAGGATCCATTGTAACTCCAAGATCATTGAAAATATCTAAGGACTCCAATGGATAACCACAAATTTTGAATGAAGATTTAATTGGTGGTTTGTGCGAGAAAGACATATGCTTGCATTTCTTCATGTTGAAGTTCATGCGGTTCGTTTTGCACCAGTTATGAAGATGATCAATGTCGGCTTGCAAAAATACAGCGTCATTCTCATTTTTAAAAGAAAGGAAGAGTTTGACGTCGTCAGCAAACATTAAGATGCTAGAATGCATTATGACAAATGGCAAATCGTTTATACAAGGAAGAAAGGGGGCCCCAAGAAGACTTCCCCCTGTTATCAACAAATAACTTCGCGCTCTGCACAATCGGCTTCATATCTACAACTACACTGAGAGTATTTTTAAATATTTTTAAAATAGTTTTATTATAAATATTACACATTTGATAGAATAAATACCAATTATTTTAATATTTAAAATATTTCAATATTTTAAGCCTTAATAAAACGCAAACTTCATCGAATGAAGTTAAAATTTGTTATTCTTTTGGTCTCAGGGATCGCTTATTACGAATCTGATGTCGAAAACTAGAAAAATTAAAAATTGCCATCGAAAAAAAAGTGGTTTAATATAATTGTTTTTAATTTAAGAAAATTATTTCAATATATTAAAATTTTTGTTTTCAATACTACAGTTTTTGTTTTAAATATTGTTTTTAAAAAAAATTTGTATAACTTTAAAGGCTTACTATAACAGTATATTTAAAAACGTTGTTTAAAACTTTTGTTTTAAATTTAACTTTAAAAATATTTTAAAGAAAATTGTTTCAATCTCTATTTCAAAAACAAATTCGTCTAATATGTAAACAATTTAATTTTATTTAAACACATATTTTCCTCAGTGCATGTATAGGTTAGGTTAGGTTAGGTAATGGTGGCTGAGCCGATAGACGACTCGTACACTTAGGCCAGTGCAGGGCCGTTGTGATACCACATGATCTCTTTTAAACCTAGTAGAGATTTCCCTCCTCAAACCAGTTCGAGCGGATAATGAATTTAAGGATATGCTTGATTTCCAGGCATGAGACTTCGGCAAGTCCATTTAAAAAGGGAAGGCCCAGAGTTGCCATTCTCCTTTTAGCTAGAGCTGGACATTCGCAGAGGAGGTGCTGAACGTATTCTACATCCTCCTCACATCTGCAGCTTCTGCAGAAATCGTTTGATACAACACCCAAACGAAGGGCATGCGCTCCAATCAGGCAGTGACCCGTTAGGATTCCTACTATTTTTTGACAGGTTTACCCTGCTTAACTCAAGCAGTGCGTTTTAAGTCGTAGGTAGGCCATGTTAGCTTAGTTATCCTACATGTATCTAGGCGTTCCCAGCGTTCTTGTTCAAGACCTAAGGATCTGTTCTTGCACTGGAGTTTATGGGAGTAAATAGGTATAACAATAAAGTCCTCATTTAAGAGGGTGTTGGAGCTCGTACCCTTCCTTGCCAATTCGTCGGCCAAATTGTTGCCCTCAATATCCCTGTGTCCGGGTACCCATATGAGTTGAATCCTGAGTAGCCATGCCATCTCGTTAAGAGATTTGCGGCACTCAGTGAGAGTTTTAGAGTTGTCAATATTTGAGTTCAGTGCTTTCAGTGCAGCTTCGCTATCTGAAAAGATGGAAATACTTTTTCCTTCAAGGTCTTTTTGACCTAGAATCCTAGTGGTTTCATGAATAGCCATCATTTTCGCTTGGTAGACGTGGTTAGGAAGATAGGAAGTCTAAAGGACGCTTCGATTTCGAAATCCTGGGAGTAGATACCTCCCCCTATTTGTTCTCGAAGTTTGGATCCATCTGTGAAGATTTTTATGGTGGAGGTTTTAAGGGGGCTTTTGTTTGCCCAGTCTAGCCGTGAAGGGATGAAAACTACATAGTTATTTTCAAGATTTAAGCACGGCACACAGTAGTCTGTTTTGTCGGGTGCAGACGAGTTCAGAATAATTGTGTGGCCGCAGTTGTTACCTATCCAATTACCAGATTCTCTAAGACTCAGGGCTGCTGTGTTGGCACATTCCCTGGCAAAGATATCGAGAGGAGGAAGATGAAGCATGACATTGAGGGCGCTAGTTGGTGTTGAGGACAGTGCCTCCGTAATACAAAGACCTGCGCTTCTTTGCACCTTTGCAAACTTCTGAAGTGCGGTTGCCTTATCAAGGGCCCTCCACCATATCAGTGAGCCATACATTAGTATGGGGCGGACAATTGCTGTATAAATCCAGCGTGCTATTTTGGGGGAGAAACCCCATTTTTTACCTATAGCTTTTTTACAGGCAAATAGTGCTATGTTTGCCTTTATAACACGTTCCTTAATCTTAACATTTCAGATTAGCTTCTTATCCAGAATAACTCCTAGGTATTTCGTGCCATCGCTAAAGAGCAACCTCGTGCCGTTCAGACGCGGAGGTTCTAAGTTGGGGGTTTTATATTTCCTAGTGAAAATAATGAGATCTGTTTTCTCGGGGTTTACACTTAAACCACACGAAGATGCCCATCTCGAGAGAATTAAGAGTGCTCTCTCCATGAGTTGACAGAGAGTCTGGGCAAACTTTCCGCTAAAAATGATTGCAATATCGTCTGCATAAGCAACAACCTTTTACCCCCAATTCTGAGTTCGCCACCCTACCCAAGAGCATCTGGTGTATGAAACTCACGAGAAAACTCACTCCACCCCCATTGGATAGATATTTGCTGTGCTTAAATAAATACTTCTTGTCCTGCTCGAAACCGAGCAATTGAATCAATTTTGTATGTTTCAATTAAAATAAATTAAATTCACTTCGACTGTTGAAATGGGTTAAGAAATACCAATGGAAATAAAAAAATATTTTTTGACTTCAGTAACCCCCCTTATGAAATACCTATCGACGGCGTTAGTAAGGAGTAATGAATTTCTAAATTCAACATATATATTTAACTTTAACTCTCAAAAATGGAAAAAATTTTACATAATCCTGAAAATTATTTTTTAGTAATTTTTATTCACAATAAAATAAATTTAATAGAAAATGAATATCATCAGAATCCTCAGAAATTAAGACGTATGGATAGACTCCATGCTTTTTTAATTGATCCTTAAGACTTGTATTTTTAGGTTTTAAGAAGGAATATTTTCTGAATATTCAAAGCAAGGCACCCTTCGGAAACATATACATAGCAAAACTTTTTCCAAAAAATATAAATTTTTTTAAGAGTAACACAAAACCCTCGTTTTCGTTTATTCACCTTGAGCTATTTATTTTTTGCATTTTTGACATCATACTCACCTCGATGGTGTCAAAAATTTTCATCCCGACTGTCAAAAATGCATCCGAGTGAATAATTTCCGATTGGCACATAGCATATGTAGGAAAATGAACAACATTGACAACTATGAGGTGAAAAAGGTGAACTCACGTACACAATATGTGAGTTTCGCAAGTTGTGCAAAGCTATTCTCAGATCAGCTCATATTCGACTGCAAAATCGAAGTCTCCTATCTGCTTATCTGTGATTTTCGCTGCGCTTCCCCTCAGTATAGAAACAGCTGAGCAAAGTTTTCTGCACTGCGATGATTAAAAACAAGGTAAAGTTCAACCATGCCAGCAAGAACGTATGAATGGACTCATCTTATTGTATATTCATAGAGAGATTCAACTACATAGGCTGTGTGTCAAAAGGAAACTTTTCAGTCGTGGTAGGATAGAAAATATCAAGTTGAATGAAATTTGTGTGTGTTGAATTGAATTTGTCTTTTTTGTTGTGTCAAATGGACGATGAAATTTTGACGTTTCACATTTCGGTCGTGTCTAAGCGCAAATATTTTATTTAATTTGCATTTTATTCAAATTGCGACATATTTAACTCGAGTGCTTGCAACTCGAGTTTGTGTGTGCGTGTGTGTAAGCCAACGATCTCCCGGTGCATCAGCAAGTGCAGCAAAGTTAAATTGGCTTTTTTTGCTGACGAACGTGGGCGTGGAAACACACTTTTAATACAGTTACCGACAGTAACCATACAAACTAAATTACCAAATTTAAGTCTTATACGACCAAAACTGTCTGATATGATTTGTGGGCGGTGAAAGGGGGCGTGGAAACCCATTTTTAGTACAGTTGTCAACAGTAACTGTTCAAACTTAAAATAAACACACATAAATTAAATAAGTCAAATGACGCGAGCAAGCAGAGCCTTATACCGACAAAATTTAATTCTGTCGATGTCTTGTACCATCATAAAAGTGTGCGTATAACGCATATTCGTAAAAATTTTTCGATGTTTTTTTTATAAACCATCAGTGAAAGTAGACCTTTCCAACGCATGTATTCGTCTGAGAATCGGTTGAGTGGTTCTCGAGTTATAAAATCACGAACATAGAACAACTTCCATTTTATACATATAGATCTAACAATTGATAACTTTGCAGACAACGAAAGCAGCTGTTTATTAAAATATGAAAAATCAAGAAAACAAAGTTGTTTTTGACCGATGTCAGAGACTATAAATACTTATAGACATTGCATGTGAAAGCTCCGGTACGGAATGAAAAATTTGCACGTACAAGACAAGAGACCCGACGAGTAAATAACCTAGCGAGTAATCGCTTGCATGGATTTGTGTTGCTAGCACAACATGTATAAGTTGCTTAAAGTTTGGTTTATGTTGCTAGAGAAAAAATCGCAAAAATATGATTTATATCTGACGATCAACGAAATGCTTCCAAAACGTGAACAAAATCCTAGCGTAACAAAAAAAGTCCAATGCAGCAACAACAAATCAAGCCAAAAAAATGTGAACAAAGTCAGGCTGCTCTACTCAGAAATTAAAAAAAATATATGTATAAGCAGTGGTTTTCTGCATCATTGCTGTTCTTTTATAAATTCTAGCAATATAAACAAAACTTTAAGCAACTTATACATGTTGTGCTAGCAACACAAATCCATGCAAGCGATTACTCGCTAGGTTATTTACTCGTCGGGTCTCTTGTCTTGTACGTGCAAATTTTTCATTCCGTACCGGAGCTTTCACATGCAATGTCTATAAGTATTTATAGTCTCTGGTTAAGCTGAATTCACTGATAACCTTCAGCATGTTTTTGTGTGATTTAAAATAATGTTAATCAAGTTGAGAGCGTGCAGAAATGTTTCTCTCTGAGCGAAAACTTCATATGAAAAAACTTTCAAAACATGCTGAAGGTGATCAGTGAATCCAGCTTTACTCTCAGGGAGATTCTTGCTTTCATACAGTGTTAATTAATTTTCTTTGTTAATGTTTTGAGGGGAGTTGCCAGAATTTAGTTATCAGCATTAATTATGTTTTGCAGCCGGCTTTTCCCACTTGACATTGTGTTAGTCTATCTATACGAATATATAAAAGCGTTGTGACACTGCACGGATGTTTGACAATCACGCAAGAACCACTGAACCGATTAGCACGATATAGGTATCAAACGATTTATTATTCCAACTTTATCGTAATATGCTATGTTAGATTTGCCACGTCTACTTTCCATGCCCACTTTTTGCAAAAAATGCTATATTTCAGACGATTTTGGTCGTATGAGACTAGAATTTGGTAATCTACTTTGTATGGTTACTTGCGCTAACTTTACTAAAAATGGGCAAGACCCACTTTAGTTAAGTCCACTTTTCGGGGGATAAGCTTGGAGTAAGCAAAGAGCACTAGGTTTAAGCTCAATTGAGCTGAAATTCTGGCATTCTATTGTTTCGAGTATGAGATGGTTTAAGTGAAAAAATTTTGCTACACCCCCATTACCGCCCAGAATTAATCAAAAATGTTATACTTCGAACGGTTTTGGTTGTATTAGACTAAAATTTGATAATTTAGTTCATACGGCTACTTTCGGCAACTGTACTAAAAAAGGCGAATATATAAATTTAATTTTTTTCCGAACAGCATGAAAATTCGTATATAGCAGTAAGGTGGTCTGCGGCAGGACAACTTCTGAAGAAGAATGAAGAAGAATGCTGTATATATCAGAAAATTCTGATCGTCATGCATTGATGTTTCAAACGGAAACGTCTAGCATGTGTTTTGTTCGAAGGTCAATTTACACTTTTACAAATTTACAAAACGATCATAAAAAAATTCATTGAATTGGGTCAGGATAAACCCTACTATAACTATAACGTTAACTATGAATATATAGATAAGGAAAAAGATTAAAACATAGATTTATGTTTATAACTTTGGAATAGTTTGAAATATTTGAAATAATTTTCACAGAATTATTTTTTAAGCTATATTTGAATATTGTTTTTCACATAAATTAGTTTTTAAGCTGTAGCACATTGCAAAATATATAACAACATTTTAAGCAAATTAGTTTTCATCAAAAAACCATAGGGGGGGGTGGGGTAGGTGTCCCATGATTTTTAATGATAGAAACTGTTTGTGTCAAAATAGAACAATTTTTGCAGGTAAATTATGTTATATGAAAGAATAAGGAAAATTAAAATTAAAAAATATGTACAACAAAAGCAACTCTTGGCCTATTGTTAAGTACAAGTTGGATATTTTAGAGGTTTTTTTTTAAACAATATGAAACATTGCATTGGTGAGGTAATGGTAAACCTTTTCTCATTTTCCCAATTTACTTAACTGAACTTTCAAACAAAGAAAATTGGATGAAAATCGATTTAAAAAAGGCGGAAATGTTTGCATGCTAAGTCAAAACATGAAATTTCAATCGTTTTATTCTCATTCTGAGGCTTATGAGTTATACAGAGAAAATCTATAGTTTTGAGATATCGCAAGAATTTTAATGTCATAATAACAAGTTTTTTTAAAATGTACCTAATATCCGTACAAAATATTTCCGAAAAGAAAATTACCGTTAATTTTCTTAATCAACAACTGTCCATATAAAAATGCATTGTCATGCATTGAGATAGTTTATAGTTTTTGAGATATCGCCAAAAGTTTGATATCATTATAACATTTTTTTTCCAAATTAAGAAGAATTGTTGTTTGGCCGAAGCCCAATAGCAACAATTAATAACTGAAGAAGGCCGAGTAACTACCACAATTTAAGAAGAATATATTTTTTCAGAATATATGTAAAAAATTTAATTTTTGATTACAAATTTTAAAAATTTTTTACCCACATTTTTTTATAACGCTGTTATACAGGACTTTTTCAAAAAAAAAAAAAAAAGAAAGCCAGGTAAATTTATGTCATCATAACAATTACCGTTACAATAAGTTATTAAATAAAATAATTTCTTAATATGTATACCATTTTTTCATAATTAAACAAAACGAACACAACAATATTTATATTTGGAATTTGTTTTAATACAACTAAATACTTTCATTTTAAGATTTAAAATTCTTACATGGTATTTGATATTTTTATCGCAGGCGAAGCAGCGGATATGTGCTAGTACGAAATAAACAAAAACTGAGTGTACTGGAGCTTGCGATGTTTATTCTGAATAAACTCTCAAAATCATATAAAAACATGAGTAGAGTGGGGTTTAGTTATTTTTATTAATCAGAGTAAAAGCGAGTGGAGCTGAGTTCCACTCGAATCTTTTATTTAATACGACCTAATATCAAATCGCCACCTAAGAAGTTTCACTTCAAAAAAATCTGACGTGCTGGAGTAAAGCGACCAGATGAGGGATTTGTCATGGGTGCAAAGTTTTTCGAACCGAATTACACTAGAGACAATAATTATCTTAATTTTTAAAATTAAAAAATTACATAATAAAGTTTGTATCGAAAACTGTTTCAGTGTTGAGTCAGCGCTATTTGACATTTTGACGTTTTGAGTCAAATGCAAAAAATCTAGCTTATAACAATGACATATGTTAGTCCTTACTCCCTTCACTCCAATCTACTTCTCATCCAGTTGTCACTTGTGCTTGTTCTTCCTCCTCATCACACTGATTTGTGATCTTTTCAATTGTTATCATGAATGATGAGACGCCACGCATATTTAAGCGCCACGCTCTAGTGTCACTGAAGAGGACAACAACACAGTCATAGTCATGATATCATCGTCATCTTCATCGTCATCATCATGATTATCATAATCATCGTTTATAGTTGTAGTCAAAGACTCTGTAATCCTACCATGACATGTTGTGACAGAAGGAGTTGTCAAAATGCGCCAGCTTTCGTTTGTTTTTCTCTCTCTCTTTTTTTGTTCTTTTTCATTTGCTTTCCTTGAACTTTTCATCTCTCGTCTCTAGAAGTGCTCAGATATATATCTGTATTTTTGTTTGTATGTTTGTGTCAGTATCACGGTCTGCTGTCTCATGAATGTCAGCTTTTAATAATTTCACTGAATTTTTAGCTGTATTTGAGATTCAACTTGAAAAGTTGACGAATACAATGCTTGTCACTGCTAATTGGAGTGATGCGCCACATATTGTTATGGGAAGAAGTGAAGACTTTTAATGAATTTAAATATAATTTTAAAAGTTAGAAGAATTGATTAAAAAATCTTCACTCAATTTATTTATCAGTATGCGGAATATGATGATAACGATCAATTCTGGAGAGATTAATAACGCTAAGGAATATGTAAAATTGTAAGCAGTATAAAAACCTCTGATAAATCTGCTAAAAAACAGTGCTAAGTTTAAATACCACACGTTTGCTATCTGCGATTTGCTGAAATTTAAAATTTTAAAAAAATACGTGAGTTGCTTCAGATGTTTTAATGATATGTATTTTAATTAAGTTACAAAACAAAAAATACAAAATTAAAAAACTGAAAAGAAGAACAACAATTTCTTTAAGATAAAAAACCTGTTTAACTCGAATCACTCCATATGACAACGCAAATGTAGACATCAAAAAGGTGCTGTCTTTCGTTTTAGCTATATTATGTATTTGCTGTTAACAAGTCTTTCTTAAATGTTAAGAAATATTCATTGGTGATTCGGGCTAAATGTAATAACAATTGATTTACAATTGTTTATTCAAGTGTTGAAAGCAACTCAAAGATAATGTTCATGATTGGTATTTTTCCATATTAAATTCTTTTCAAATTGACAAAAACAAGATCCAACACTTGTTTTGTTTTTAAGTTCAAGGATTTGAACAATAGTTTTATTCATCATTACTTAGTTTTTTCTTCGAAGACTGCTTTTCTGTTAGTTTTATTATTCGTTTCAATTGTTTCTTCTTAATTTTGGTACTTTTGTCTAGTTCTTCGCTGTTTATTTTTTGTCTAGTTTATATTCGTATTTCTAGTCATCTTCTTCACTTGAATTGACTCGTTTATTTTTCTTTCTACTATTGCTACGGTTTTTTCTAACTTTTTTATCTTCTTCACTGGATTCTTCGCTTGATTTTTTACTTGATTCTTCACTTGATTCTTCACTTGATTCTTCACTTGATTCTTCACTTGATTCCTTCTTTTTTTTTATCGACTCACTTCGCCTTTCCACTTTTTGTTGGTCACTGTTTTCCTCTTCTTCCTTATAGTTTTTTTGCCTTTTATCTGGTTTAGATTCATATTCCTCTTCATCATCTTCCTTATTTGATCCTCCTTTCTTATTGCGATCCTTATCCACTACTTTACTTGCCTTTTCTTTTTTTTTAAATAATTTTTCAGCATTATCTACATTGCTTTCCTCAGCTTCTTTATATGAATCATCTGAATTTTGTTTTTTTTTTGGTTTTAAGTTAACTTCGGTTACTTGTTGCTCAATTCCTTTATTACCTTCATTTTCTAAGGCCTCCCCATTTTCAGTTGGTTGTTGCTGATCAGGCATTACATCGATTGTTTCTTCCATTATACGTATTATAAATGCCTTTACTATCCCCGCTATTCTTGTATAGATGCCTGGATGCGTATGTCGTGCACAGCCAATACCATCCGAAACAATACCACATAACTTTCCATTAACAGTAAACGGACCACCAGAATCACCACTACAAGAGTCTTTGCCGAAACCAGTGGCACAAACATTGAAATCCGAAATAGAATAGTTCGAATTATTTTCATAGCTCTTTGCGCACACATCGTTGCTAATAGTTGTTACATTTACTGTTAGTAATTCTGTTGGTAGAAGAGTATTGTTCTCATGGATCATTCCCCAACCTGAAACGGCAATATTTGTATTTTCTTTTATAGTTTCCGTGCACAAAGTAGCGACTCCAATAAAAGGAGAGGCCAAATTTTTCTCCAAGCGTAACAGGGCCACATCCATAAAATTATTTATAACATTATATTCAGGATGAATAATAGTTTCATTTACAGCACTTTCATAAGTTTTGTCATTAGGATTAGCGCTTCCAGCTCGCGCAAGCATAATATATTTATCCTTATATTCTACAACACAATGTGCTGCTGTTACTATAAGATTGGGTTTCACCAGTGAGCCGCCACAAAAGAACGAAAAATAACCGAAATATCTTTCGTAATGAAGACTAACGATAAAGTTTATTTGTTCTATCGATATCGGAACACCACCTACAATGCGGCCTCGAACTTCTCCTAGTACGGGAATGCAACAGAAGCATACCAAAATAAGTGATGTGGCGAATAGAATTCTTAATCTTTCCGATAACGCCATTATAGCTTCTACCAAAAGCGCGACAAATTTTAATGCTTTATCCGTAGTCACAACTATGAAAAAACTAAACTTTCAAACTGAAGTTCAAGGTATTTTATGGCAAATTTCTCTTTCTAATCTTTTAGTCTTATTTGCACTTCATGTTCAAAGATCAAATATTGAATATTTTTGTAGGCTTATGACAAAACAGATAAATAATTTAAGCAATATTAAACTTGTATCAACTTTAACTTTGTTGTTTTTTAGAATTTGGATATTTAGACAGCTTGCTAAAAATTTAACGTTTTTATGAAAGACGTCAGTAAGATACACTTAAAAATATTTAGACAATACAACATGACATTGGTATTTGTCTCTGTACGTCTTAAGTAGACGTAGGAAAACCTAAACTGTAAAGTTACTACTAGAAACAGTAGTGATTGTTATGTGTTCTTTGTTTTAATAACATCGCAATTTTTTTTACCTGTTTTATTATAACAAAAGTATTTGTAGGGACAAGTTTCGATGAAAATCTTTGCTTATGTAAACTCTATGTTGTAAGTGCCTAGTTATCACATTTGCGGATTTGGAGTTGCATGGGAAATATTATACCCCGTTGTCACGAGTGCCACTCATGTTTACAGTGATATAGGAACTATAATAATTATGGTATTTCTTATTTCACAATATAAATCCTTACTAGTATCGCCTGTGCGATCTTTTGTTTTGTTTTTTTTTTTTTGAAAAACGTTTAGCAACGTTAAAAATATTAAATTAAGTTTAAATTTAAAACGATTTTAAACTGTCAAACAACTAGAATTTGTATTTAAAATCAAGTATGATTTAAACTATCAAACATTTAGAATTTGTATTTAAATCATATAAAGTCAACATAATATTAAATTAAGAAATTAGTTAATTATTTTTATGATCTATTAAATTATTACATGAATTAAATTGCGAGCTTTAGATTAGTGTCGGGCAGCTTTGCACACTTGAGATTGTGTTTGTGCAGTAAAATATGTATTCATCTCACCTACAGAAGCTTCAGTCACTTCAGTGTTCAAGCGAATGTCAAGCAGATAAGATCTGCACTTGCGTGTTTCTTGAATATATTATATTATATCTGTGTCGATAAGCAATAAAAGCTTAAGTCGATTTAAGACAGAACTGAGTTAATGATATAGTTGTGTTCCACGTATATATCATTATGAACATACAAAATCTAGAACTGCCAGCATGACCTTAGCCAAAGATATGGCACAAAAAGCAAAAGGCCCATTCATATAACTTATGTAGAGATTGAAAACTTTGAAGCAAGATTTCTGGAAACTTTGAAATAAGACTTAAAGGCCGCTTTACATTGTAATACTGTGTGTTACGACATGTGAGAGAGAAAGTATTATTGAATTTCTTCATTCTGTCATTTTTAATTTTTGTACGAAGAAATTAATTTTTCGCTTTCAGACTATCTCACAGAGTCGCACCACATTTTTATACGTTACACTATACTAAAACGTGAAAATTTGAGTAATGAATAGGTTTTTAATGCATTTAAAGCCTCTACAAAGTTCAATAAGCTGTAAAACTGCTTAATTCTGTTATTCCATTTCAAAAACATTACGAGTTTGAAATTTTCTAACTTAAATAAGAAATTTCGAGTAAGTTTATGGTAAAATGCATCTCTGTTGGGATAGAATGTGTTATGAAATTAGAAACAAACTAAAAAATAAAATGTGGTACGACATGCCAAAAAAATCAAAACAGACTCGAACACACATTGCTTTCCGTTGTTTACACCATCACACATTCTATCACACCTGAAAATTTTTACATGTGTTAACACACAGTAGGATAATGTAAAACGGCCTTAAGCTGTTATTACTCACCGACACAGATATAACGTAAGATTACACTGTATAAAATTTTATGTATGCAAAATGTATTGAATTATATTAGAAAAACTGTGTATTTTTAAAAAATAACGGCATGACGTGGCATCAAAGAGGTAAAATTAAAAAAAAAATTATGCATTACAAGGCCTAACGATAATTTGCATGGCCAATATAAGGTAATGTGGGGCATGCGATGGAGAAATTAATTAATTATTTTAAAGCGACATGTCCACATATAATATCATATAGTGATCAGTGCTAAGTACGTATAATGAAAGCATCTTATGCTGCCAGTTTGGCCTTGGCAAATCACAATAAGTAACACAAGCACAATAAAAAAACAAATATATTTTTAACTATTAGCCTGCCTTTTTACATTTCCGTCTGCTTATCTGTATTTCACATTATCCTTCTGTCGATCTGTTTCCTTTTGACATGCCGTCCAGTACTTATTTCTTAATATCGCAATACAAATCCGAGCAAAAAAATATCCCATAATGCCTAGTAAGATTTCTGCAAAAAGCGCTTTAGCACTACTTTGTTTTCAGTGTGAGGTTTAAAGCGCTCATTAATACATACTCAAGATCAGAAAGTATAGGTGTGCAAAGCAGCCCGACACTGCTTAAGATCAACCCAGCTAGCATTTGAGAGATTGTATGACGAGCACGATCATTTCGCGATTTTTCTTGTTACTCTACAATCGTCGTTTAATCGTTCTGACGACCACTGGAAGATTGTTTTTCACCACAATCGTATGTTACGGTTGTAAACTATTTATTTGCGAATCTTTTTGACGATGGTTTCGTGAGTGAATGAAGTCAGTGCATTTTGTTTTACTCTAAAATCGTCGCTTACGCATTCTCGCGATCGTTTCGCAAATTTAACCGTTATGTTTAGAAAATTTTACATAGAACAATTGATTTTTGTTCTTTTGTCAACAACTGATATTTGTTTCATTTCAACTCAGTTGTTAGCTAGTGAACACGTGTCGAGACTGGTAGTTACAAAAAGTGTGCTTTTAATTTGTTATAAAAAAATCTATATAAAAATTAAAATAATTGTAATGCTATCTACCAAAGCACTAAGGTTAAAAAGCAAACGAGAAGCAAAGAATTATGATGCAATCTGCTTATAGTGAAATAGGATGCAGCTCTTCAAAAAAAAAAAGTTGCAGTCAGGGAAACATTATCTGATTGTGATGATGTCCCTGGCGAATACTGTGAGGTTAGATCATCAGAAAAAATAATTAAATCGAAAAATTAAAAAGAGCCCAATGAAATAACACTTGATAGTGATAATATTTCAATGCAACGCATGGAAGAAGTGAATTTTCCGAATAAAAGTGTGAAAGAAAAAATTAGACTTTGGACAGTAAAACACGGGTTAACTACAACTGTGATCAACGAATTATTGAAAATTCTCAGAGAAAGTGATATTAAAGTTCCTTAAGACGTAAGGACGTTAAAAGGCACACTTAAAGAGGTAGTAGCTAGACCAATGGGAGACAGCAGATATGTTCACTACGGCCTTAAGGATGCATTGATGGATTTTTGTTTTAAATGTAATTATTAGGAAAATATTATAAGCCTTGATTTTAATATTGATGGTTTGCCGGTGTCCAAAATTTCCAATCTTCAAGTATGGCCAATTTTGGGTAGTGTATAAAATAATTGTGAGGTGTTCTTAACTGGAGTTTACGAGGTGCGCTCTAAGCCGAAAAGTGCTAACTTGACTTTTTAGAAGAATTTGTGTCAGAATTAAGTGAGCTAGTTAGAGATGGGTTTGAATTTAATTCAAGATCATATTCAGTTAGGGTTAGATGCTTCGTAATGGGTACACCAGCGAGGGCATATATACTGGGCACAAAAGGTCATAGTGGGTATTTTTCCTGTACTTGATGTGAGCAGAAAGGACAAAATGTAAAAAATCGTTTAGTTTTCCCTTTTGATATTAACTGTACCTCACGAACGAATGAAAGGTTTAGAAATCGTGCTCAGCCAGAGCATCATAATGTCATGACTCCAGTTGCTATGGAAAATATCCAAATAGACATGGTGCACCAATTTACTTTAGATTAGGAGTAATGAGAACTTTATTAAAATCTTAGGTTAAGGTAAGAGGTGAAAGTTATTCCGAGTTCCTGGCATATAAACAAAATATCTTGCGTAGCTCCATTCCATACGAATTTTGCAGCAAATCACGATCTTTGAATGAGCTTGACAGGTGGAAGGCTACAAAACTTCGACAATTTCTGCTGTACACTGGCCCTTTTCTATTAAAAAATATATTAACTGCTGAGAGATACCATAGTTTTTTGAAACTATCTGTAGCCGTACGAATTTTGCTGGATGAAGAAGATTGTAAAAAAATTATTTTTTTACGCGAAATCTTTTATCAAATTTCGTGAATGATGTACCAGTTTCTTATGATATAAGCAATTTCCACAACTTATTTCACTTAAACCAAGACGCCAAAGAGTTTGGATCTTTAGAATCCATAAGTGCATTTAAATTTGAAAACCACTTGCAAAAACTGAAAAAGAACGTTAAAAAGCTTAATAATGTAACTGCACAATTATACAAAAGACAGGTAGAAACAAGCAATGCAATAAAGCACAGGTCATTAAGAGCATATTCCATTTTCGTTTTGGGGAAATATGAAAGAGATAGCTTTAGTAATATTAAAACAAAATTTTTTTCCTTTCTTTGCTCGAGCCAAACAATTTTTGCCTAGTAAACGATAGCATTATAAAAATAACTAAAATAGATACAATAAATAATTTACCACAGTTTGAAGGATGCACTGTAACTAATTTAAAACCACTTTTTGAAAACCCGGTCTCATCTCAACACATGTTTATTTTTTCGACTGATAAGATTGAAGAAGGAAACAAAATAGCCTTTGATTTAAATAAATTAAAAAAGAAAGTTGTTTGCTTGAAATACACCATGGAGAACGACTACACCATAATTTGTGGTAAGGATTAAACATAGTTTGATTTAGTATTTAGTACTAATCTCAAGACTCTTTTTTTCAGGTTGTAATGACGTCACTGAAGGAGTGGAGTATACCCCATTAACTACCGTTAAAGGACAAGGTGCGTTATAGCCGTATTTAATTTTTTAAACTAATATCAATTTTTCCAGATGCCTATATTATTTATCAACCAAACACACTACAAATACAACACCAACCGGCAGATAACGCGACAGGTATGATATATTATAAACGAAGCCATCGGCCTATTTAAAATACATTATTTGTTTTTTCATTACTTCTTGCAGACAGTACAAACAACATGTTGACAGAGATTTTTCATTTCATTTCATTTAAGGAGAAATGCGTGCGCAAAAACTGTAAATTGGAAGGCTAACAGAGGAAGTGATTACCCTACGAAATGAGGTGCGCCAGTTAAAAATAACTTATTCTGAAGAAACAAAAAGCAATTTAATGCCGCCACTACCTGTAAAAACTCTACAACAGCTAAAATAGTTGGATAACTGTTCATATACAGACAAATACAGACAACTGTTCAGAGTTGGATAACAAGGGAACGAGGATATTGTTCTCCAATTGGAATGTCTATATATCTATATTTATCTAATCTTTCTATATCTATTTATATCTTTGTACAGAAATATATCCTTGGTAAAGTGGGTGGCGACTGCACCAACTCGTTTGTGAATAAAGCAATAAAAAAACTCCTGAGCGATGATGTGGCTGCAAAATTGAACTGGCGTGGAACAAATAAGAAGCCCAGCATCCAGGAATTTAGTATTCGGAGAATTATAGTTACCCTGCAGTGTAATCAACTAGATTTATACCAGTCAACAACTAGTTGGAAATATCCAACAACTAGTTCGATTTATGTCCTATTTTCATAGAACCGACTGGTATTTTTTACGTGGTGATGTCATTGGAAAAGACAATTGTCTTACTAAAGATAAGGTTTTAACTAGTTAACAACTCATTTTTTATGTAAAGTAAAATTCTAGTTGGGTTGTGACTAGTTTTTAACCAATATAGTAATTGTCGAATTAAAACTAGTTCATAGGTTCGCCAATTCGATTTAGATTTCAAACAGTATTGTTACGACTAGTTTTAAACTAGTGATTTTATACCAAATTAAAACTAGTTCAAAACTCCACCGACTAGTTTTTGACTAGTTAATCTCTAGCTTTTAATATAAAAAAGTATACATTTCTAAGATACATTACTAAGATTTTATTTATTTTGAATTGAAACATTACATTCATTATATTCATTATTATTTAGTGTAAAATATAAATCAAGTTTGAAATTTTAAGTATTTTATGTATTAAATTCATTTTGATTCAGTTTGCATAATTTATCTATACAATATATATAGTTTTTAACTAAATACGCTTTAGCTTTTAATATAAAAGAAATATTTAAAATACATTACTAAGATTTTATTTATTTTGAACTGAATATGACGATTGATTTGAATATCGTTTAAGATATTCATAAATCAAGTTTCAAATGTCAAGTCTAAGATTTTATTTATTTTGAATTGAAATATTACATTCATTATATTCATTATTATTTAGTGTAAGATATAAATCAAGTTTGAAATTTTAAGTATTTTATGTATTAAATTCATTTTGATTCAGTTTGCATAATTTATATATACAATATATATAGTTTTTAACTAAATACGCTTTAGCTTTTAATATAAAAGAAATATTTAAAATACATTACTAAGATTTTATTTATTTTGAACTGAATATGACGATTGATTTGAATATCGTTTAAGATATTCATAAATCAAGTTTCAAATGTCAAGTATTTTTGGTATTAAATTCATTTTGATGTAGTTTGCACTTTTCATAAAATACTAATTAGTTTAATATAAACAAAAGTGCACAAAATCAAGAAGTGTTTTCAATGAGATAATGTAAAGTTTTAACATTGAAAATGCATTGTTCAGTTTGAGTCTTAATTAATGTTGATATTTTCTTTTGTAGCTGATGACCTTTTTTGAAAATGCCTTTTTTTAATGCATTGGAAAGCATGCCTAAGCTGGTGTTCTGGGCTATCATTTGAAGGAAATGATTCGATTGCATCTAAAAAATATATATATAAAAATTAGAATTATTATAAAATGAATTATGTGTATGATATAAAACATTACCCATTAGAATACGGTAGATATTTTTAAAATCCTTAAGTCGTTTCTTGCCATGAGTTCCATCAATATTAAAGTTTAAAATAATGTTTTCACTTAAAACATTGTGCAAATTTTTGGTGAGGCCATTGCGCATCAAACATCTCATAGATGACACCTTTCGAAAAATTAGTTTATGTACAAGTTAGGTTAAGTTAAAATAGGTGCGTATAATACGAAATTTTTTCTGCTTGGACATCGATAGGTTAAGTCTTACTTTGCTTATATATCAAATTGTTATAAAGTTTTTTCTTACGTAAAGGTCGCGATTTTCCGGAACTATTTTCATATCAACTGTTTTCATATCCAGTTCGTTTTTTAGTGGAAATAAAGCGCCTATAGGAGCTGCAGCGCTTTCTTGTCGAATCAATTTTTCCATTAATACTTTCTGCTCTGCAAGTGCTTCCATGATTGCTGAATTTTGTGCATGTAATGTATCTGTAAAAGCTTGTGTTATAAAAGTTTTTTTATAAATTTTAATTTGTCATACCTTCAAGATGCGATAATTTAGCTTTTAAGTCATGGGAACAGTCACATTTAACATTATTGGCCAGTCGTTTTTCCTTTGGTTTCGCACTTCCAAACTTCGATTTGCAAATCGAATCCTCTTTTGCGATCCATAAGAGCTCAATTCCAAGTTTAACAGTTTATGGTTAAAAAATGTAGCTTGAGTTCAAAGACTATTAAAGGATGGTTTGGAACTAAAGTGCTTTTTTATTTTTTTTTTTTTGTTGAAATGATAGATATGTGAGTATATTATAAAATTGTATTCATTATGAGTGCATTTTTGTAAAGTGAAGTTAAAATATAAAAACAATTAGCGTTGGTAAAGTCAATCTTACAAGCAACCATGTAAGATGGAAATTAAAAGTAATTCGCTATCATGTGGAATACATATAAACTTGCTATGCAATTCTTTAATGCTAAAATGTTCTTCATTTCCTAAGCTGTTAGGTTCTGCTAAGCAAACTCCTAAAGAAATTTATTCCACTGGATTGATGAAGAGATTTTTTATACCGTGCAATCTTTTCCCTATTAAAAAATTTTGTTCTCCTTGAACGAATCCAGTTACTTGGATTGGTGTGAACGGCAGAATACAACAGTAGTTGTTTGGTTTTTCAATTGTTATCTCACACTCATTCCAAGTATAACTAACAGTTTGATTTCCTTTGAGTTTTAATCCACTCGGTTTTGATGGAACAATAATTTTCTCATTTTTTATTTTATTAAGAAGTTGCTGCAAGATATGGGTAGGTTACTTAACGTAACTTTTTAAAACCTGCAAATAATTTTCAAACGCATATGCAGTAGATGATGACAAAACACCTGAATGCAAAATGTTATCAGTTATATGCAGCAATGAGTGGACATTAAATGATACACTGTTATTTCCAAATAACATTGGAAATTTTTCAACAAATTGTTTCAACATTTCCTTAGAATTCTCAACCCTAAGCAAATACAATAATTTCGGGGAGAATACATAAGCCTGCAAGCACAATGCAAAAGAAGAAACTCGTAGTAGAGTTCATCTGAAATTTCATTTTTAAAAATAGCAATACCAGTATACAAAAGAATTTGACGGAACTCTGTGGCTTTAAAATTCAAAATATCATCAAGGCTTCTCGGCTTACGGACGAATTCCTTTGGGATATGCTTTCGAAGGCCTACTAATTTGTTGGATATATTAATTTTACAAGATTTATTTATCTTAACATTAATTTTGTCCTTTAAGATACGTAACAAAAACTTACGCATAACTCCTAGATCGAGAAGGTGCATACTATCGAGAGGAAATTGAGTTATAATATTTATTTCTATATTTTCAAGAGGAGTACTTTTATCTTGAAAATTTTTTGAATGATGGAAATATTTCCTATTAAAAAAGTCTTCGTCTGAAATCAAATTGCCAGAATTAGTGCTATAAGTCAACACATTATCAATTTTTCGGCCTATTTGCGTACATTTGGTGCATCCGAACCTAGACGTATGGCCAGGAACCCCACAAACATATGCCTTAGCAGGAGCATCGCAAATAATGCAACGAATTTCAAATTTATATATTTTTCCGTCAATTTGTACACCAGTCTCCATAATATCTTTTACTTCGAGAACAAATTTATTAAAGTACTCTTCAATACAATTAGGTTTTTTCAATCCAACGTAAATTCCAACCGCGAACACTGCTGTGTTTGGTATATTGACTAACCTCATCAGAATAGGCCACAACTGTGTTCTTGAGCTACGGAATAATGGCAAGCCATCAATGTTTAAATCCACTATTAATGAATCTGTCTCAAATGAAATGTTGGAAAGTTTTTGAAGTTGCCTTCCAATACCTATATGGCAATAGAATCCCGGAGAAATTGCTTCTATTACAGCCTTTTCCCTATTTTTTAATAAAGTTTCAGCTGTAAGAGGAATATCTAAGTTTTCCTCGCGGAGAATACAAAGTAGCTCTTCGAAACTTTTGCGGGAGGGCCTATTTTTTATATACCAGGAAGTGAGCTTTTCTTTTAGAGTTTGTCTACTCGAGCTGGTACATGGAAGATCATTGCACTGATGTACGCGTGTTCCAGACACCTCCGCACTTGGTGTCATAACCTCAAAGCTTTGGATTTCATTGAAAACTTGCAGATTTTCGCAGTTGTTTTTTATTTCTTTAACTTCACTTTCGCACACCAATTTTTGTAAATACACTTCTTTTTGACGCTTTATTAAACGCTTTAGCTGTCTTTTGCTGCTCATTTTAGTTAATTCACCTTTAATTCTAATTATATTTCCACTTCAATATAAATTGTAAAACACAAATTCGCAATTTTAACACACACAATTGGCTATGATAGATTCAGGTTTGCACAGTTCCTAAGTTCACACCTAAAAAGTACTTTTTTATCAACGGATACGATTTTTACTTTGCTACTTTTTTGAATTTTTATCGCAATAGTTTTTGAGCAAAATATTGTCATAGAATATACAATATATGTAGTTTTTTCGTTAATTACAACGTTAAAACATTAATTTATACTACAATTACAGTTCGTTATGAGATTTCGCATGGTCTAACATGTTGGACGACATGTTGTATGAAAAGTCGGCATCATGAATTGCAAACTCTAATAAATAAATAATAGAACATTCATTTTCCATATTTCAGATTAACTTTAAAATTTTTTATTAATTATATCCAAAATTCATTGTTAGCAACATTTTTCTCTAATCAATCAATAAATATGAAGCAGATAAAAGATTTAATTGTGCGATGCGCACAATATTGATTTTCATCTCAATTGTGATTTGTATTATTGCTTTTTCTCTAATATTTTTTCACTTTTTTGCTGTTCACTCACTTTTTATACAATAAAAAATGTACCAAGTTGGACCAACATGCATTTTTATTTTCATTCAACATGTTGGACTGAGTGTCGTTTTAGCTTAAGCATGGTACTACATGTCGTCTAACACAATAAGGCTATTCACAGTTCGAATACGGTGGTCTGTTATTTGTATGATCAACAAAAGCAAATGCTATAAATACGATGGATGGCCTTAATGTTTACACTTACAATATATAAGTTACATACATAACGTCTATTATAACTGGGCCTTTAATTGTGCGATGCGCACAATATTGCTTTTCATATCACTTGTGATTTCTATTAATATATAATCATATATTAATAAAACTATTTGTATACAAATTGTGAAGTGTCACAATATAATGTGAATATGTCAAATTTTAAGCTGCCAGCGGCTGAAAAAGTAAGTTTTTTTACATTTTTCAGCCATTGAAAATGACAGTTCTGCATTTTTTTGTACCTATATCGTACTCCTCATACCACTTTAAGATTGAATAGCTTCGTTTGGTGTGTTGTTCCGTTTGGATTTTTCAGATCTTAAAAATGCAAAAAAAAAGCAAGTGTCATATGGGCTTTAACAGTTATTTCATTCGGCTATAAGACATGCATGTACACTATTTTATTCTTCCTTAGTTTTTACTTTAAAATTATCATTTACTTGTCTTTTTTCTTCATATATATAAAATAAAATTAGCAGTAAAATTGCAAGTATCAATATTTAGGGATAAAAATGCATATAAAACGCGCATATTTTTTAATAAAAAAGTCCTTTATTTCTTTAATGTCCTCAAATTAATGTGTATCTATCGCAATTTATATACCCTGTTAATTGTATCATGGTATTAAAAAATACCTGTTAATTGTATCATAGTAGTCAACGTTTGTATTGACCACAGCAACCCTGCAAACTAAATTAAATTTGCTTTGTTTACTTTTTTGCTTAAATTTTTGCAAAGTTTGTGAAATCCTATTTATTTTGCATTAATTACTTAAAAATACTTTTACTTCATTTGAAAAACTTATTAGAGGTTTTAGCAATGGAATTTAAAACCCTATGAGAACAACAGCCATGTTCCATCTTGCATCAATATCGGCGACTTGCGTGCTCATTTTCACAAGTAAAACAAGGCTACACCAATTCGGAATAGGCAGTCAATGCATGCAGAAAGTCACTGAAGGATACGGACACTTAGCAGTCGCTTAACCAAAAAAACGACAAAATCATCAAATCTGCGTGAAAAATCTTATTTTTGGCAGAGCATGTCGATCCACTTATTGTGTTCGTGCTCGTTTACATGCGTCCAACAATCTTTTACAGTAATACAACAATAAAAAAGGCATTGCTAGTTTCAAGGGTTTTTGCAGTTTTCAGCGCTGGTATCTAGCTCCAACCTGATGATTTGAGTCACAGGATTTTGATGCCGTCTATCAGTTAGCTCGCATGTGTGCACAAATGGGTACACCATGTCTGCTGCAAGGCAGTTCTCAATGTCTTAAATAAAGAACATATATTTTTACAACAAAATATTAGCTAAAGGCTAAAGTTAAAGCTATTTGATGAAATACCATGTTTATGGTATATATAAACTAAGTTCTAATCTACTACAAAGTTGCAATAAAAACATTTAAAAATGAGAGTATATGTCGCATTAATATAATTCAAGATAGTTTATCAACTACATATTTTTAAATTAGTTTTTATATGTTTTAATTTCTTTATTATTAGTTTGTTCCAATGGGGTACCCAGCTCCAACTGGTTTTCGAACTGGTTGATTTTGATAATATGTAGTATAGTTTGATTTTGGCTAGTTTTACAACTGGTTTAATGTGACTTGACAAAAACTAGTTGGGTTTAAACTACTTTTGCAACTAGTAAATCGTGACAAAATATAAACTAGTTTGTTTTGACTAGTATAAATACTACTCATGTTTTAATGCTAACTAGTCTTACACTGCAGGGTAGTAAGTACTTTTTATTTCATGCTCTTACAGTTTGCTATATTGTTTTTATTTTTTAAGATGTCTGTCATTCAAAATTCAAAGCTGACGATGCAGGAATTAATAAAATGCTGCAACAACATTTTGCTCATGCTATTGACCGACTCAGGAAGGGGGATCAGACCAAAAAGTATGACGGAACGAAAAAGTGGGATTTGACTCCCAAATAAATTATATTTTTCGAAAACTTTTTTTTATATCAAACTGAATTATTTTTTTTTATATATTAATTGAATTAATTTTATTTTATATTCATTAACTTATTACTTATACTATTACAATAAAAAAATGAACAAAACAGAACTGTCCTTTTTGTTTTGCAGCATTTAGGATTAATTAAAGATCGTTTTGGCAATAGTTTCAAGAGTCTTTAGCGATTCTTTTTGGCGCATCGTAGACGGCTCATTTAGGCAATTATTTCAAGGATCGTTTGAAGTAGGATTAAAGGCGTCTTACACGATTCTTTTCTGCGCATCGTAGACGTCTCAAATGGAAGAGTCGCCGGCTTGATACAGTTTCTCCCGTTGTATTGAACTTGCGCAATCGGAATAGGACATCGTCGACGATTTATTTAATCGCCCGGTCCGATCGTGGAAGAGTATTCTACGATTGAAAATGCTGGCTGGGAAGTAAGTTTTTAAGAAAGCAAGAACAACAACAACTCTGTATAGAGTCAATGGCGCATGCTACACGTTCAATATATATTGACCGCGATCCAGTATCGCGATATTTATTGATATTTTGTGTCGTCAATACACGATACAGCAGTAGGCGGTGAAATAAAAATTAGTGGTATTCACGGTTCAGTGCACTTGCCTGTGCAGTTGAGGACTTGTGCAGTTGTGCAGTTAGGTTTTCGTGAACACACTTTCCAAAAATTGTATGAATACTGACGCGATAAATATTGAACAAGCGCGATCCATCAATCCATGAATTTGGATCGCGATCCAAGTATCACAATAAATATTGAACGTGTAACAGGCGCCAATCACTTAGCAGACTAGAAATCGCTACATTTTCCTCTTCAGTAGTCTTTGAGCACAGATAACTTATCATATAGATGTTCTTGGCACCAAAAACCGGCAGCAATTTCTTGAAGCTTGAAAAAGAGCTTTATTTTCAAAGCTCGACTGCAACACATACACAAGTATTTTTTAAAATGCAAGAAGTAGTGCAGTTCTTTATATAGAATTTTCGTTATGATAACTAGCTCACTGCTGGTTGTTGTACAACAAACCAAAACCGGTTTTGTACTTATCTGAAGTACTTTTAATGTTGGGGCACTTCTTTGCAAGCAATTTATTTTATGTTCTAGGAGGAAATGAAAATCTATTTGGGTTGTTGTACAACAAATCAAATGTGGTTTTGTACCTTTGACGTTCTTTTGATCTTGTGGCACTTTATTTCAAGAATTTTATTTGGTTTCAGTAGAGAAACAGAACTATTTTGAATTTCAATCAATTGTTGCACCAAATTTACTAATCAAGTCCGTAGTCGAGTGGTAATCGTAGTTATGAAATTTGCGACAGAGCACTAATTGGTATTTGATCCAAAAAGCTGGCCAAAAGTCCAATTCTTAAAAAGTAATCGTTTGTTAAATTGATCAGATATAATAGTAATGAAAAATTTCTTCAAACCTGCATCAAACATTTTTTTTTGCATTCGGATTTAAGATAATGCTGTTTTTCGTACATTTTGTTGATTTTTTTTTTAACTATTTTCACTAAAAATCAAAGAAACGTCATTATTTCTATTGCAATCCTCATTTTCAAGATGTCGTTGGAAAAGTTTTGATTGTAATCAGAATTGCTTAATATAATATATGTATATAGAAACTAAAATATTAATTATAAAATAAACACGTACTAAAAAAATATATATTTTATTTTTTTTTTAAAAGATCAAAGAACCAAGGCATGCGCCTTATACAAAAAAGGTTTGGCCTGTGACCTGAAATGAAAGTGATAGATTATTTAGAGGAATTGATAGGAACCTTAAGTGAAGTATTGATTAGGCGAAACAACCGTGAAAGACAATTTGCAATGCTTTTAATCGAGGCTAGTGTTATGCCTTAACCTCGGCAAATATTTCCAGCGCTTAGTTGCTTCTGTACTTTAATTCCACATTTTCCACAATTTAGTGGTGGATTTTTAGTTTTCCAATGTAGGAAAGAACAAAGAAAGTGAAAAGAACCATGCCCGAGCCCGGATTCGAACCACGGACCTCTGGGTTGATAGTCTAGCGCACTCTGCACTAGACTACAAGGGCCGATATGGCAAGAAACTAAAAAAATAACAGTTATGCAGTTATTTTAATTTTAAAGTTTTTGCATGGGACCAAAATAAAAATATATTAAAAATATGCATGAAGAACAGCATTATCTTTACTCCGATTGAAAACATTTCCAATTTTTTGATGCAGATTACATCAGCCAATATTTTTTAAAGCAGACCATTTTTAGATGTTATTTCAAACCCTACCATACTCCAAATATTTTGGGAATCATCATAACATAAACCAAGGATTATTTTGAGGAACCGACCCAAATAGCTGTTTTTTATGTACTTTTGTAAAAAAAGTATTTTTTTAAGTACTTTTGTAAAAAATTTGTACTTTTTTTGTTCTTTTTAATACATAAAAGTGGTTTTGTTGTGACTTTTTATGAATGAGTGATTATATTACTTCACAAATATGAAAAAAATAAATCACCAAAAGCTAACATTTTTTTTAAATAATTTGAAAGTAATGTAAAGTAATATAAGGATGACATTACATGAAAATATTCGGCTACCTCTAATAAGAGTGTAAATTTTCCCGAATTTAGGCTCTTTTACATATATTTACGAGCTCACATCTGCAAAGAATAGGAAACAATTGGATTTTGTTGAATTATCTTCGACTTGATAAAGTAATGCCACCACAGCCATATTTCAGTATCTTCCAATTTTAAATGTATTATATTGATACTGTTTATTAAATCTTATGTAAAAAATTTTAAGTCATTAAATTAGTTTTTTGTGGAATTCAAAAGATTTTACCGTTTTGGTAAAATCACTTTGGATGGGAGATAGGCGTGGTTCTTATCCGAATAAAAAACTTATATATTGAATGTTGTAACGATAACTCTGAAATTACAACTGATCTGATTGCATATAAACTGATATATAAACTTTTCTATACCTGCCACGCCTCCTTATCGGCGTTACAAGCTGAGTGACAAAGTTAATATACCTATTATGCAGTACGCGTTTCTACTAGCAAAAAACAAGTCGGCCTACCATATTAGATTAATAGTGGCCTCCTAGGAGGTTGAAACCATTTTTATGTCCAAAGGGCTTGTGATTTCTTTGTAGAAGAAAACAAAAACTTAAATAAAACATTTGAGTAGAAAATGGGACCTCATAACAAATGAGAAGGTCTGATTTAATTGTGAAGAACATTTATTGGTGTCGTATTTAGACCCCTGAACGCAAAGTAACTCCATAAGTATAAGCATTTAGAAAATGTGTACTGAATCAACAACAATCAATGTGAATTAAATTATCTTGAGACCAAAAATTATAGCAAAATGAAAATAAACCGAATTGTAGTGGCTTAATTGTGGTTATTTAAAAAATATTTTTATTGAGTTCTTTGTTGAAATATCAAAATATAAAAATCAAATATTTTTTCAGAATAAAATCAGATCTTTAAAGTACAAGTTGAACTGCTATAGAAAAAAGTGTTTTATTAATTTGTATAATATACATTATTATTTTAGGTCGTGTTCAATTCAGGGAAAATTCAGTCATTTTTTAAGAAACCTAGAAGATAAGTTTTTAAAGGAATTTACAAAATACATACTTTCAAATCAGTGAATGTTAAAATTCTGTAACTGAAAAATATGTAAACATGTAACAAGATTTAGCAGAAGTGTTTTTTGCTGGTGCTTCAAATACTGTTTCTGTACTTCAGGCTTATACATATTAGAAGAAGCAATATCTACGCTGTTGTCAATCCCAATCTTTTGTGGATATAAATAAAAATCCGGAATTTTTTTATTCTAATCCTTTTTGGTCACACCTCCACAATATAACTTAAAGATCACAAGGGGTTCCGAAAAAACTCAACGAAATATATAAAAAAAAATTTAAAATAAGAGCAATCAAGATAACACTGTAGGTAAATTTTAAACTTTTGAAAAGACAAAAAAAAACTCCGAGTTAGGTAAACTTAATTTTTGGTAGTATAATTAAGTGGCATACTCAGTTTTTTCAAATCTGATCAAAATACCAAGATATTCAGATTTTTGATATTTGACCTTCATTTAAAAAAAAGAATAGCAGTGAGAGGACTGCCGACCGAGGCGAAAACCTATATATAAGATGTTAGTATTCCCTGTAAGACGTTGTCCTGCCACGGACCGCCTTACTGCTATATAAGAATTTTCATGCTAATAGGGGGTTTCGGACTATCCTACATGTAGGATGGATTTGACAGGTCGGACGGACATGTAGGATGTGCAAAAGCTCATACTGCAGCCCGTCCTACATGTGGGATGAAATAAAAATGTTTTAAAAGTTCCGATCTTGTTCTTCTCTGTGCGTCCTTGTTTGTAGATTTCCTTGGTAATTGTTGTTGGCGCAGTTAGCCGGAAATTTTTTGTAGACGTTGTGAATTCTAATCGTGTAGCTACAGTCGGCATATGAAATTAGAATTATTTTTGTTAAGAGCTTATAACAATTTATTAAATTTTTTTATATATTACTGAAACTGTTTATTTTAAGGAAAAGTGTTACCATATCAAAAATAGACGTAATTAAAGTAATTTATTTAAATTATTTCATTATTGAATTAATATAAAAAATCTATTTATATCATAACACTAACACAATATACATGTTCACCATATCTATGTTGCGTTGTGTATTAAAAATAGAATATTCTAAAATTAAGAAATATCTATAGCTTATAAATTATATATAATTCATATAATAAATTAAAGCTAAGCAGTTTTAAAAAATAGAATGCTTAGGATAAGCAGACTTTAAATATTCAATTACTACTGAAAATATTAATTATTTCGCAGGTTTAATACGTAATTGTTATTATATAAATATACATAAATATTCTTTAAATTTCCTCAATGAGCTAAATTGTTCATATATATGAACTATATATATGTAAATATGTATATATTAGGGCGGGTCGATTTATTTTTCGACAATTTCCCTATGATTTCTGTTTTCTATGGGTTATTCCATGAAAATTTGCCAAAGGAACCATACCTCTATCGTTAAAATCGAGTCCCCTACTTTTTGTTGGTAAGTTTTTTCCCAAATTGACGTTCGTATGAAATATTACCTACACGTTCACATCCATAACGCAAAAACTATCAATCGGGTTTAATTGTTAGTAGGCGCGTTGCAAAGGTGAGCTCATTTTGATCAATTTACAAAAAAAATCTCCAACATTGGTCGGTTCAAAAGTTACAGGCATTTTTGTCCAAATTTTGGATTATTTTTCAGACTTTCAGAAAAAATAATGTTTTTTTCACATTTTGTCTTTTACTACACTCAAACTGAATATTTTCTTTTTGATAAAAGGTTAATAGATACTTTATTATCTCTTAATTTGAATTTTTGTAGAAAAAAAAAATAAAAAGGGAAAAAAAATCAAAAAGTTGGATTTATGTGTTATTTTGTTTTAGCAATATCGCATGAATTAATCAACCGAATTCGATAAATTTTGGCTTAAACTCTTCGATTTGAATTGTAAATTGAATTTAATAATGAATTGAGCCAAAAAAATGCCCATGAAAGTAATATTCTTGGACAAAATCATGAAAAAAATGGAAAAATGGTCCAAAATTTGGACAAAAATGCCCGTAACTTTTAAACCGTTGGACCAATGTTGGAAATTTTTTTTTGTAAATTGATCAAAATGAGCTCACCTTTCCAACGCGCTTACTGGCGATTAAACCCGATCGATAATTTTTGAGTTATGGATGTGAACGTGTAGGTAATATTTCATACGAACGTCAATTTGGGAAAAAATCTACCAACAAAAAGTAGGCGACTCGATTTTAACGATAGAGGTATGGTTCCTTCGGCAAATTTTCATGAAATAACCCATAGAATACGGAAATCATAGGGAAATTGGTGAATTTTTCACTCCCTACAAATCGACCCGCCCTAGTATATATATATATTAGGGCGGGTCGATTTATTTTTCGACAATTTCCCTATGATTTCCGTATTCTATGGGTTATTTTATGAAAATTTGCCAAAGGAACCATACCTCTATCGTTAAAATCGAGTCCCCTACTTTTTGTTGGTAGATTTTTTCCCAAAATGACGTTCGTATGAAATATTACCTTCACGTTCACATCCATAACTAAAAAACTATCGATCGGGTTTAATCGCCAGTAGACGCGTGTGAAAGGTGATCAATTTGATCAATTTACAAAAAAAAAATCTCCAACATTGGTCCAACGGTTCAAAAGTTACGGGCATTTTTGTCCAAATTTTGGAGCATTTTTCCATTTTCTTCATGATTTTGTCTAAGAATATTACTTTATTAAAAATAAAAAGGGGAAAAAAATCAAAAAGTTGGTTTTATGTGTTATTTTGTTTTAGCAATATCGCATGAATTAATCAACCGAATTCGATAAATTTGGGCTTAAATTCTTCGTTTTGAATTGTAAATTGAATTAAATAATGGATTGAGCCAAAAAAATGGCCATGAAAGTAATATTCTTGGACAAAATCATGAAAAAAATGGAAAAGTGGTCCACAATTTGGACAAAAATGCCCGTAACTTTTGGACTTTTTACCAACAAAAAGTAGGGGACTCGATTTTAACGATAGAGGTATGGTTCCTTCGGTAAATTTTCATGGCATAACCCATAGAATACGGAAATCATAGGGAAATTGGTGAATTTTTTCACTCCCTACAAATCGACCCGCCCTAATATATATATATATCTACTTCCGATACGGTAACACTTTTACTAAAAACAAATAGATTTCCCAATATTATATATATTCTTTAATTCATATGTATAAACTGTTTTCTAAATTAGTTCGATGTCATATGCTGACTGTAGCTACAAATAAGCATCCACAAAAAATTAAAGCTTACTGTTCAACAATAACTACTTAGCAAATTTACAACAACAACGCAAAGAGAATTACAAGATCCCAGCGGTTGAGCAGCGTTAGAGAGGCTGAACCGAATTGGCGGCGTAAAATATACAGCACTTTGCATGCTATATTTTCTGTTTGCCTGCTAGCAAGCACTTAGCAGTTGCTTGTGCTACTGGTGATGGCACTTAGAGGATGTTGGCTGGCAACAAATTTTGCACTGCACTTGCTGGTGGTGGCACTTAGAGGACGCTCGCCAGCAAAGAAAGCCAATTTAACTTTGCTACACTTGCTGATGTTGGAGACCGTTGGCCCACACACAGGCAGACACAATCTCAAGCACTTTCGTTCATTTTTTTTATTTATTTGTTATTTTTTAAGTTTTTTAAGTTCAAGTACAAGATCTCGAATTAAATATGTCGCAAATTGATAAAATGCAAATAAAATAAAATATTTGCGCTAAAACACGACCGAAATGTGAAACGTCAAAATTTGTAATTGTCAAATTTTCATCGTCCATTTGACACAGCAAAAAATACAAATTTATTACAACACACACAATTTTATTCAACTTGATATATTCTATCCTACCACGACTGAAAACTTTCCGATTGACACACTGCCATAGTTAACAACTCTGAATATAAAATGCCACAGTGGTGAAAATAAAAAGCCACTGACAAATACAACAAGTATGAAAATTGTCAAACTTTGTTTGACGATATGTAATAAAATAAGAGCATGCATGTAATTATTTGAATGTTCAACATATTCCTTTATCACAACTTAAAGATTAAAATGTTAAAACACTCAATCCATACATTATTTTTCTTGTTTGCAAACGAAGTTCCAGCAGAAAAAAGCAGAAAGAGAAGAAGATCGATCCATTTTTAAATCTCACCATGAATAGCAGCTATTTGAGTAAAAGCAAATTTTTCAAAAATGTTGACAAATACAACAACTGAAGAAATTGCAAAACTTTAAAGGCATATATATAAACCAATATAACCGAACTAATAATAAGTTTTGGTTGCAAACATCTTACTGCAACCTAACTTAAGTATTTTTATACTAACAAACAGATTATATGCATTAATTTCAGGAGTTTCCAAGTGATTTCTTTGTGAGCTTGCGGCCGATTGTGGACGATTTCCTTGGAAAAATACGATGATGCAAACCAATGATTTACCCTCTACCAAAATTGTTCAACGCGCCTAAAGAAGTTTTCACTTCAAAAATTTTATTGTTTTCAACAATAACTTTTTATTGTCTTTTCAAAAATACCTCCAACGTGAAAATCAAATTAGCCGTGTTGAATCTATGATTTTTCAAAACTTAAGCAATATCGCTATTTCTTCGATTTTGACCAAATTTTAATGTTGTGGTTTTTTATTTCATTTATTTCAAATTAGTGTTTTTATTTCATAAGTAGATTAAATTCTGGAAGTTAAAGCAAAATCGAAGGTGGTCAAAATTTTTGGTATCGGAATTGGTCTAAAAGTGACTAAATTTCAATCGCAAATACCTCGTGATTTTGATTTAATTGGGAAAACTGAGTATGCCACTAAATTCTACGACCAAAAAATAAGTTTATGTGTCTCGGCATTTCCTGTGTCTTTATGACGTCCCTACAGTGTAATCTTTACCAAGACAAAAACCTTATATTGCATGAATGGAATTGCTCAAAAAATAAATGCAATCCTTGCAATGTCGTCAGATTTGTTTTTTAAAATACGATGACTGGTTTTATATATGAACCATTGAATGTTTTCAAGATCCTATTGAGAACTTAATGGGAAATATTCGACACAAAAATGAAACCCGTCCGTATATGAGTTAACCCAAATTATAGAATTATATATGTGCAATTTATGTATTCTTCTGATTATGTCAACTGTGAAGAGGATTTCGACTATTTAGTTGAAATTGACTGGAAAGCGGTTGTTGGCAGTAATCAAGATGATCCACCACAGCAAAAATCTCAGCAAAACCTTCATGAAATCGAATCTCAACAAAACATACCAATAGAAGGTTTTGAAAATAAGGATGATGAGCTTGAGTTACATAATCCTTTAAATATGCAAGACGTACCATTATACAATCCGGCCTGTAGCCAAGGGGGAAAGGGAGGCAATGTCCCCTACTACAACCGTTTTCCCCTACTACAACCGTTTTCCCCCTGGCCAAATCAGACAATGACAAACATAATGAATTCAATGAAGAATTAATATGAATTTTGTTGATATATTTGTTTATTGCTTTAAAATTAGTTTATACCGTAAATATACACATTCACCTTATTCATGACTTGAATATGTGTATGAAATTTGTTTAACAAAACATTTCAGACAAATTGTTACAATTTTTCAAATTTCTACTGGGTCGCCCACCTTTGCTACCAAAAAATAGGAATTGAATAAAAAATTTTTTTTTTAACCCGCATCCATGGGAACTTCTAGAAACGAAAAGCGCGTTGTGCACCAATTTGATGCAGATACAAAACGAATATATAATTCATTGAAATGTTTTTAATTTTTAAATTTTTTTTATGCATGATGAATGTGTATTAATTTTCAAATCAAAAAACTGCAAATCTTAATTCTAGCAAAATTTTAGAGAGGCAAAAGATTTAAATCAAAACATGCACGTTTTTTCTTAACATAAATAATAAAAAATTTGCATCAATTTGATGCGAACGACGGATGCGGGTTAATTCAATTTCTTTATTTGTTTTACTTAACAAATGTCTTATACATATGTTAGCCCATTTCGCTAATCTTTCTTATATTTCAAGCCACTTTAAGTAAATCTTGTATTTATACCTTCTTTTTATCACTAAAATAATTTTTACATTATTTTTTATTTATTAATCTTATGTATAAAAAGATTAACATATCCATGTTAACATTATAAAATTAACTGATTTCAATAATTATGTGCAATGTATTCATTTCACACGTTAAAAAAATTGTTTTTTTATTTAAATGAAAAAAACAAAAAAATGCATCCCCAAGATTCATGCTTACCCCTTTGTCTTCTTGGTCTAGCTATAGGCCTGTATACAATAATACAGCAACATACTTTGCAAGATATGTAGTCCACAAAGTTTGGAAAAAAGTCTAAAAACTGTTAAAAGGGCACTGAAGTCATCGGGCATATCAGAGTAGAAAAATGTTCAAGTTCAGAATGGCTCTTGCATTTTAAAAACTTTTCTGAATATTCAGATTTTGGTTCCCTACATTGGCCAACCAATTCTTTTCATAATATTATAAAAAATTTGAGCCGTTTGTAAGATATATAAAAGAAAAAATTATTGCAAAAGCCTTAAATGATTTAAACATATGGGTAAATGTCGATGAAAAGTGTATTGAACACAAAAAAAAAAAAATTATAATTGATTCAGCCTAGCTCGTTTTGTTTTGGTCGGTGGTGAATTGACAAAATTCGTAATGCAAGCGATTTGCAAAATGACAGGATTGATATTAAAAGCAATTAATGCAAAAAAACAGAATGAAATAACCACAAAAAAAAAATAGAACAAACTAAAAAAACCAAAACAAAACTAAAATCAACTAAAAAAAAAGTATGTCTCTGGTAGGATTTGAACTCACTACTTAAGATTCCAAAAAACAAGAATAAAAACTAAAGCCTCAGCCAAATCAGCTATCCACACAGTTGTGATACTGTTGAAATAATATGCATAACAACAACAGTTGTAAAACGGCTTCTCAACTGGAGGCAATATGTGTGTACATGAAAGTGTCACGTGTGCTTGTTTTAGTGACATTGGAGGCAAGAGCTTTAGCTTCAGAGGAAAGATCCTTAACATTGGAAGCAAAATTTGAAAAACTTTTCAGCCGCTATTTTTGTTCTAGGATGTACATATGTATATATGATAAGTTATCTGTGCTTTGAGTGATTAAGCTGTGATCAACTCAATGTTTAAATTTGCATATGATTTCACACATTAGGAATTCACTCATTTGAATTATATAGAACAAATTTAACGTTCAAATTGGCTACTAATCATATGACATTTTAAAGCAGTAGGCTATTTATAGATCACCGCCATCAACTCTACCAAGGTTGCCATCTGTTCTAGTTGCTAAAAACAATTTATTTTTTTATTAATAAATTCTAAAATATCATTTTCATGCTGCATGTCATGACAATGTGGATAGCCATCAGCATAAGATTCAGCTGTTTCAAAAAAGAAATCATCTGCTCAACTAGACCAACATACTTTATCACAAAATCGTTCTAAGCATTTAATTTGATTGCTACCGTGAAACTACCGAGGCATCGCAAAATTAAGCGATTTGCCTATACTTTTAGAGGCAATTGTTACATCACGACTATCGCATAGCGATAAATCTTTAATGTCTCCTTTCCAACATGGATTTCTTTCTGCTCCCCTTTCTGATCCACTGTTACTAACCTTCTTGAATATACATAAAAAACTATAGAAAATTTTGGAAAAGGCATGCTGACTGATGTTATTTACACGGATTTAAGCAAAGCTTTTGACGTTGTAAATCACTAACTATTGATATTAAAATTACATCTTGTTGGATTTCCTATACCGTTGGTAAAGTGGATTGAATCTTACTTAAGCAATAGAACACAATCTGTTCTTTTAAAGCTCAAGAAATCACACTAATTTCCTGTTACTTCAGGTCCTGTTACCTCGCTAGGTCCTCAATGAAGTCATCTTGGGCCACTTCTGTTTCTACTTTTTATAAACGATTCGCCATCTGTCATAATGCATTCCAGCATCTTAATGTTTGCTGACGACGTCAAACTCTTCCTTTCTTTTAAAACTGATAATGACGCTGTATTTTTGCAAGCCGATATTGATCATTTCATAACTGGTGCAAAATAAACCGTATGAACCTCAACACGAAGAAATCCAAGCATATGTCTTTCTCGCGCAAACCACCAATTAAATGTACCTTCAAAATTTGTGGTTATCCATTGGAGTCATTAGATATTTTCAATGATCTTGGAGTTACAATGGATCCTAAACTTCGCTTTAATATTCATACAAATAAAATAATAAATCGAGCAAATAGTACTTTAGGATTTATTAAACGTTGGGCAAAAGAGATTAATGATCCACTCATAACGAAAACCTAATTCACTTCCCTAGTGCGGCCTATCTTAGAATACGCTTCAGTTGTTTGGTGGCCACGTTACGGTTGCTACATAGACGACATTGAATCAGTGCAGAAATAATTTCTTTTGTTTTGCTTAAGCTATCTTTATTGTAATACTGTTTTCACTTACCACCTTATGAATATCGGTTACAACTCTTAAATCTTCCTTCTCCAGTCTTGAGTTGATTGTCATTAGCGTATGAAGTGCTTAATCAATCGTGCTTTTCAAGGTTGTTTGTTCTTAGCTATCTCTGTAGAATTACAAAGCGTATTGCAAAATTTAATGATGTAGATATGATGTCTTCATAAAAACAAAAAAAACATTCAAAGACTTTAACTTCGGGAGGTGATAGATCCAGACGAAATTTCTGGACTCCACTTCAAATGAATGATGTTTCTGATGACGATTCAGAAGATATAAAAAGTGATTTAGCTGAAAAAGCAAAAATAGAATTTGTTCCACTTATTAAAGTTTTAACACAAAATAGTGATATAATTCGAAAACTATTTCTAAATAAAGGCATTACAAATTTTTTAATTAAAAAAATTTCAATCGGAATTAAAGTTGTGAGCAAAACTCTCGAAACTTTTAATGTCATAAAGTGTCTTCTTGGTGAAAACAAAATTCAGTTCTTTACTCATGAACAAAAAAGTGAGCGGCTATTTAAAGTAGTGCTTTATGGCCTTGAAGTATTTTCGTCTGAACACTAAAGAAGTTAAAAAGAACTAAAATTACTCGGTTTAAAGTGCAGAGATGTCAAAGTTATTTCAAAAAAATATGACAGCTACTCTGATACTCTCCATAAAGTTTATTTTAAAAACGGTTCTGTTAAACTACATGAACTAAAAAAAATATTAAAGCACTCTTTAATACAATAATTAACTGGGACTACCAAAGAAAAATAGAAAATAAACCCGTCCAATGTCACAATTGTCAAATGTTTGGACACGGTGAAAGAGGCTGTAATATTAAAGACAAATGTGCAAACTGTGCTGGAAAGCATAAAACTACTGACTGTCAGTCTTCAGAAAAAATTCGATGTGCAAATTGTTATAACAGCCATAAGTCAACTGATCATGTCGAAATCGTGCTGCATATCTCCATATTAAAGAGAATCTGAACAAAAGAAACGCTCGTGCTCCACTAACGGCAGTTAGGCAACAGGTTTTTAACAACAACAATTCATCAACTACTAATAACATAACTGATCGTTTAGTTCCAAACAATATAATTAGTTTTCCTCCTCTCTCAAACAATAGAGGCAAATTTTTAACTCAATACGTTTCACAAGATCAGATAAATTCAAAGAGAAAACAAATGACTTGTTCTCTGTAGAAGAAAGTTCACAACTTACTCTGGAAATAATTTCTAAGCTCAAGTTATGCAGTTCTAAGGAACGACAATTTCAAGTTATCACACAATTAGCTGTTAAGTATCTTTATAATAGTAAATAATGCCTGCATTCAGCGGAAAGAACTGTTCCACAACTTTCGGGCTGAATGGTATGCTCTCACAAAACATGTTCCTTGAGATGTCACAATTTATATAGCGAAAATATTTTATGCTACTTCGCTACTTGAGCACTTTTTCGGCTAGAATGCGGCCAATGTCATTTTCTTCATTAAAAATAGTATTCTGGAATTGTAGAAGTATCCGTAACAAAAGTACTGAATTGTTAAATGAATTGTCTGTTAATAATGTTGATGTTTGTTTACTCTGTGAAACTTGGCTTAATCAAAACACTACGCTTTCTCATCCCATGTATACTTGTCTTCGACGCGATCGCTTAGACAGTCGTGGTGGTGGAGTTTCCTGGAAAAAGCCTTTGATTCCGTTTGGCACAACGGGTTAATCTTCAAACTTATAAATTATAGCTTTCCGTTAAAATTAATCAAAACAATAAAAAGTTTCCTAGCAAACCGATTTTACTGCGTACATGTTAATGAAGAACACTCTGATTTCATTAGAATTCCTGCCGGAGTTCCTCAAGGTTCAGTTATAGGTCCCCTTCTTTTTTTAATTTCTTGCTCTGATCTACCAAAATCTTCGTGCTGCAATTATGGTGTATATGCGGATGATACAGCAATATTCTATTCGCATGAGTTTGGTCAAAACGTCTTGACTGAACTACAATGCCAACTTAATAATGTTGCTCAATACTTTGAGAAATGGAAAATCAAAGTCAACGCTAGTAAAACACAGGCCATCTTTTTTACTAGAAAAAGAAAATTTTGTTTTTTACCTAGCTCTTAATTAATAATCAACGGATTTGAAGTTCCATGGTCAAATAGTGTAAAATATCTTGGGATCTACCTAGACCAAAAATTAATATTTCGAGAGCATATCACTAATACGATAAAAAAAATTTAATATTGCGATAAAAATGTTATATCCATTAATTAACAGACATTCAAAGCTTAGCAACGAAAATAAAATTATAAATACGAAAGTAATTTTTCAATCTATTATTTTATATGCTTGTCCAGTTTGGGGCACTTGTGCACAAATGCATTTAAAAAAATTACAAATTTCTCAAAACAAACTCCTGAAAATGAATCTAAATTTGCCTTGGCATTTTTCTACAAATGAATTACATAAGAAGTCTAATGTCGACTTAATATCAAATCGTATATAAACGATAACTAAAAAATTTATAATGCTCAGCCAAATTTCTGATAATCCTTTAATATCTAGTTTATATGAAATATAACGCTATTAAAAAAAATTATTTATATATTTTCTTTTCTGTTTTTTTGTTAATTTATTAATATTATCGTCAACAATTTATTTAATATCGTTAACTCATTTTGTTAACCTATTATGCTTATTTATTTAGTAATTTACTTCATCTCACATTGGCATAAGCCTCCTATTTGTTTTTTTTTTGTTTTAATTTTTCTCCATCTCTAGTCATTCCTCAGTATTTAAGTCTCAATTGGAAGGTTTTTGTTGTAGTTTTCTTCGCAAACTTCAAAATTAAAACGTATGTAATATAAGCCTTATGTAAATAATAAAATGAAGACTTTCTAGCTGTAAGGTATATACCAGATCTTTGTAAATTGTGTGATAACTTTATGTGTAATAACGTTTTTCTACTACAAATAAACAAAATTAAAAAATTAAATAAATCTTCCTTCTTTAAAAAATCGGAGAATTATGATAAATGCTTGTTGGAGTATAAAACTTTTACATAGTTATGTAAACAGTCCATATTTATTGAGTAAAATATATTTTAATATTCCTCTTCTTCCTAGAAGATCTTTTGAGTTACTCCACATGAACTTTTGTAGAACTAATTATTTGCAAAATGAGCATCTAAGAAGCACTTGCGGTGATTTTAGTTTTGTATTTGATGTTATATCCTTAAGTGAATCCATGGACTCAATTAAACACTAAATTATAGATTACCTGCAGTACCGTCATTGATTATGATAAAGTTCCTTCAAACATATATCTGATGCATCTGGTGATTTGTAAACACATTAATATAACAATCTAAATGAATAAAAGGACCTAAGCGTAAAATGGATTCATGATGGTTGTGACTACATTTGTTGACGGTACCGTGGTGTCTTGGTGTCTTTTTACCTCTTGAAACACTACGTTAGATCGATTTGTAATATATTAATATGAGTGGCCGATAAGACCTAGTTTGTCTTGGTGCCTGCGTTCGCAACTGGTTTTCTTTGTTTTATGAAAATTGGTTTGGTGAAGTTGACCTAGTTTGTCGAGTAACCACCTTGTTAATCCAGGATCTCACCGGCTTCAGGAAGACAGAACGATATATATTATATATATATTATATATATACTTATTGGAGTGGTGATTTATTGGGTATGAGACCTTGTTTGTCACACGACTCCGCCGATGTCCGCATACAAAAATTGTTGCTTACTTGAAAACGAAACTAAAAAATTGTTTGTCTTCAAAACGCAACCCTGCTATGCCTTCTGATATTATCGATTTTGACTTAACTTTTTTTTATTTTTTATACTTTAATGAAATTATGTACTTTAAGCAATTTATTAAAACTTTTTAGTTTGTTCATAATACCAGATTTTTATCAAAATCATACTTTATATTATTGAATTGTATTAAATATCTTATTTTATAATGTTAAATTTGCTATAAAACCTGTTAAGGTTTACCAATCAAGTAAATAAATAAATAAGCAATCCGAGCTTGCAAATTTGATCCTCTCGCCTCAAAGCCTTAAATATATCAGAATACTCAGCCATTATAATAAATATTTTTAGACAAAAATAATTTGCAGTGAGGGGATCGAAGTGAAAACTAAAATCTATGATATAGCAGTTGTTTTTTAAAGAAGGCTTGACAACATTTTTTTATATAGTGACCACACCTTGGACCCCTTAGCACATACATACCAAACTTATGCTGTGTGTCAATCGGAAACTTTTCAGTCGGATGATCAAATTTTGACAGCTGGTAGAGCAATTTTTGGCTTAAAAAATAAAAAAAAACTAAAGTGCTTAAGTTTGTGTTTGCGTGTGTGTGGACCAACGATCTCAGGGTACATCAGGTCCAGCAAAGTTAAATTGGCTTTCTTTGCTGGCGAACGTCCTCCAAGTGCCATCACCAGCAGCACAAGCAAGAACAGTGCAAAATTTCTTGCTAGCCAACATCTCTAAGTGCCATCACCAGCAGCACTAGCAGATGATGCGCAAATTCTTCGCTTTCAATTCATTTAATTCACGCCGGATTATAATGGCAAAAATTTGCCTCTGTTGAGACATTAATTGAGTCTTCTGAAATATTGGAGAGTTGACCAGTCAATTTAATTGTGCTGCACTTGCTGGTGCTGCTCGTGGCGACTCTCGGAGAACGTTGGCAAGCAAAAGAAACAGGGAATTTGCGCTGCACTTGGTTATGCTGGTCGGATGAGTAAAGTTCACTTAACGCGCCTGAAGAAGTTTTTACTTAAAAAATGCAATTATTAATTCATACTTGATCTAATCAAATAAAGCTGCATTTAATTCCACTATTATAACAGATGATAATATTCTATCGTTAGTCTAAATATTAAACAATTATGTTTAAACATTGTTTTTCGTCACACAATGTTCTTGAACAACATTTCTTTATCTTGTCCATCATTATAAGACATGTACTGCATCTTTATGTGTAATGAAACGTTCACCCTTCGAACGTTGTTTACTCTAAGTTCAAAACTTAGTTATCTTAAGCGACGGTGCCTCACCCTTCGAACATAGTTTTAATCTGAGTTCTTTTGTAGTCACTCACAGCGAGAGGGATCATAGCAAGGAATGGAATAAAAATGAATAAGCAAGAATTGATTATATCAATTTAATTTATATAATGTTTAATAATTATTAATAACTAAGTTACGTACTCGTTAAGTGATAAATAAAAAATGTTGTAATAATTATGTTTTGGGTCACCATCCCAGCAAAAAAGTGTTTACAAAAGAAGCTGAAGTGGACGAAAAAGTCTTGAATTCCATCCCTTCCACTTCCATATCCAGAAGGCATTCTTTTAACATATGCATGTCATTGGGAGAAATGCTTTCCTTAGTCTTCTCTAATAAAGCTTCCAAAATTTTTTTGAATGGAAGATTTTTTTAAGCCCTCCATTGAAAAGATTCTAGGAGGGGTTTTCCCAGGAGAACTTTAAAAAGGCATTCCAAGCATAAAAAGTCATTTAAAAGGTTCAAATGAGGGTAGGTTTAAAAAATCGCACGCAATATATCCCTTTCCCCAATTTTCTCGTGATTTTGGTATTGGTATTTATTAATTTCAGTACAAAAACGGCAATCACTAAAGGTCCAGTCTGGTTAAACAGGCCGAAAAATAAGCAATTCTGATTAATCTTTTTTGAAGAAGTATGTAATATAGGTAGGTACTGTAAACTTTTTAGGAATATTTACAGTACTTACTTTGAAGAAGATTGTATAAAATTTTTAGATTATAATCAATATTTATTTAATTAATAAACTGTAGCAAGCCACGGGGCGACGTGGATCAGTACTTAAAACACGAACAAAACTGACAACCTTCCCACAGGTCGCAAGATTCATTTGAAACAAAAATAAAAATATTTTTCTGTTAATGGAATAATTTTTGTCATTTTTACTGAATATTTTCGTTACATTTTTGTTGATAACAATTCCAATATGAAGTTTATCCATTGACAATTTAACAACCCATATTTTAAAAAAACAAAATAAAGACTCATTAAAAATTGACTGAGTTATGAAAGTCGTAAGCTCGAAAACGCAGTTTAAAAGATAACGCTTTTAAAGTTTCAAACATATTGCGCTTCCTGCTTTGACGACGTTGGCTCATAACCAGGGATAGGATTTCGATGACATGTCATTTTTTCTGCTGCTTCTAAGACATCTCCTTCTTATTTAGAACGTTCATTTATGTTTCCTAAATCCCAAATATTAAAAGTTTTTAGGACATTTTTTCGTAATTTTTCATTGTTTTATATTGGCTTTAGTTTCGAGGTTAGTTCTACTAGATTAAGAGCATTTTTTGATATTTTTTAGCGAGTTTTAAGTTATTTTATTGTTAGAAATACTAATACATTAACATTTAAATTCATTCAGTTTCTATAAAATGAATGATTACTTTATAAATCTTTTAAAAAACAACCCTGCCATAAACACCATCAGCGATTGGGAAAACTTTTCTCTACTGAGCCATAAAAAATTTTTAGTTGTTCATCAGAATGTACGGAGTCTGAGAAAAAACTTCGATTTATTTATTTGTAACTAAATAAGTTCATATCTTTATACAAAAAACCAGTTTTAAAGCCAAAACTACAAATAAAAATAAAGTTCAACTAAGTTAAATACCTTAAGTATGCAAATTTAAGATTAAAAATTTTAAGTTTGTCTTTCGTGCAAGACGTTTTATTAACCCTTAAATGCATATAGTCTCAGATTTTTGCGAAAATGATATATATAATGAAATCCTATTAAAAAATAATAACTGCGTTTAAATTTTTGAAAAAAAAGTTATTTTGTTTATTTTATGAAGAAAAACTTGGTTGTATCTTTTAAGATACAATATGCACTCCCCGCTAAAATAACAACACATGAGAAAAACAAATACTGTTTACGATTTGAATAACAAAAGTTTATTTTTTATAAGTTGTATACATATATATATAGACATAAATGAAAAATATTTAATTTTATTGGTTGTGGTAATTAAAAAAGCAGTTTTTATCAGCCGTGAGACATAGATTTAATTCACACTTACTGCAAAACATCTTTGTTTGACCTGTGCAACCTGGCATCTTGCATCTTCCTTTCTTACTTACGAGCGTCCAATGTTGTGTTCCGTCTAGTCTTACATCTTCGGGAGGTGGTACTTGCGAATTCGGCTTTTGTTTTTTTTTCTGGATTTCAGTTTCTATGTTTGGTCGTCGACGAACTGTAGTATGTTTTGATGAATTTTTATAATTGAAAAGTGAATCTGCCACTTCCAATTTGAAATCTATCAATCGTAAATTTTTTGTTTTTGCTTGATCTTGGTTAATTCTTTTGTAAAGAATCCATGCATTGATGCAGGTCATATCTAATAGGTGGTAAAACAATCTGTTTGTCCACTTTCTGCTTTTTAAAGTTATTTTGTGGCGGCTCATGGAACTATCCAATAGATCGACGCCTCCCATATTTTTATTGTAGTCTTTCACAATTTGCGGACAAGAAACCGTTGTCGATTTGTTTTGCTTTTTGTCAAATCTACGAACAAATAAACTTTCATTTGGCGTGATTGAGGAAAAGGGTGGCTTAGTTCCTATATAAGTCGAAACTAAATTGACAATTTTTGTATTCTTCCATGAAATAGAAGTCACATCTATACCATAGATACTAGCTACAAACTCCTGGCTGGTTCCTCGTTCAAACTTCATCATTGTTTTTTCTTCTGGAAGCTTGCAATTTTTTATCCTATTCCATCGGATTGTACCAACAGAAAGAATTCCCTGGGTTCTAAGGTGTATAAGTAAAGGAATTGTAGTGTAGTAATTATCAAAGTATAATATGTAGTTTTTAAACTTAGGAACTTCACGAACTAACCTTACTACAATGTTTGCAGATGCTTGCAAATTTGGCTCTTCTGGGCGCATAGCTTCATTTGCTCCGGTATAAATTTCGAACTTGTAAGCATACCCTTTCGTATCACATAACACAAAAAATTTAAATCCCCACTTTTTAGGCTTGTTTGGCAGATATTGTTTCATATAGCTGCTCATTTTTGTCGAACACATTTGTTCATCTACAGACAATCTCGCTAACTTGGAAACAGAACCAAATGTATCATTTAGGGAGTCAACAACCGGCCTAATAAGGTAGAGTCTATCACGTTTCGGATCGTCGCGTGGTAGGTTTTTTTCTTTGTCATTAAAATGTAGATATTGCCTTATTTTTTCGAACTGGTTTACCGTCATTTGCTGCTTTATAACGTCTACTGATCGGTCATTATTGCTTGACCAATAATCTCTGGTATTTGGTAAATTGAAATACGTCATGTTAAACATAACACCAATAAACTTTCGCAACTCCGAAATACTAAAGGAAAACTTTTCATCTAATCCAGCATACCGTAGAGTTTCTTCAACTAAAAGGTTTTCTAAGCTTTCTGGAAATAAATAGCTCCAAACTTGATAAGGAGTAACTAATGATTGAATATCATCACTGAGAGAGCTATCTCCCCGAAAATCTACTTCTTTACTATGAAATTGCAAATTACCTTGTTTCCAGATTGTTTTTTCAAATGCTGAAGATTTAGGATCTACTTTTATGTCTTGAAATTTTGATGGAAATAAATTGAATGTCGAAGAACTTGTCTGAAGCTCTAAAGAATGATCTAGGGAAGCAGAAGGTCCTGATATAGATTCAGAATTTTCTTTAGAAACAGGAGAGTTAGAAATAACCAAATTAGAAATAACCAAATTTGTGGTAGCACATTTTGTAAGTGCAGGTGACCTAATTTTTTTTGAAGTAGAAATTGGAGTACTGGTTTTAGAAAGGTTTGAAGAAGAACATTTTGCAGTAACAGGAGACAGAACAGAGGTCGTGGACTTGTTATCATCGTTCATTAGGGCAATAAACGAGTCATGAATTGAGTCATTCAACTCAAAACTTAGTTCGGTTTCTTCAGAATCGATATTATTATCAATGAGTAACACGTTTTTTGTTTTAGTGGAGCATATTTGTGGAATTTCCCTTTCATCATCACTGCTTTCATCAGTGCTGTCATAAGGAAAATCTTCACTGTTGCAAAGTACTTTGCATATTTCATCATCGGTCATTCTTGTTTTTCTTTGAGTAAAAGCGTTCATAGTTATGATTTATATGTAAATAGAATAACAAAAATTCTGAATAGATAAAAGCAACCTCACAATCAAATAATTGCACTGAATAAAATTAAATTATTTCCGTGGCAACCAAAGCAACCTCTCGTATCAAACGACTGAGAAAGAATAAAAAAAAACCCAAGTAAGTGCACACAAGAAAAAAAAGCAACCTGTTCAAATGTTTATTTTTCTATACAAAATTTGTGTTTTCAAATACAAACACAATGTACAAAAAAAAAACAAAGGAATATTTGAAATTAGTGCGGAGTGCATAGTGTATCTTTTAAGATACAACCACTAAAAGTGATTTTGCAACTAAAGTTGGGGTCGCATTTGTTTAAAATTTTATTTATTATTAAAATACATATCACAGAAGGACATATTAATTTTTTGTCTAAATTAAAAATACTATTATTGTTAAAATGTGACTATAAAAATGGCTTTTTCTAAAAATATATGAATTTTAAAATTTTGAGTTTAACGTTATGTAAACCTAATAAGCTAAAAACAATTGATATAAGTATGATTCAATATGATAGAAAATATAGTTCTGAGTAGTTGCTTACAATATTTTTTTAATTTTGTAAAGAAATTAAGGAATTACACTGTTTTTTCTGGTTGTATCTTTAAAGATACATCATGCATTTAAGGGTTAAGCAAATGCTCAAAAAAATTTATGATTAAAATTATGTTAATTTTTTATTGAACAAGACATATATCATGGACGATAAAATCTGGGAGGGCTGTTATGGGTAACATTTTCTTTTGGCTTTTGCTTCTTAACATCGCCTTTTTTAGCTGATGCCAAACATGTTACCCAATATTATCAAACAATTTAACAAAAGGTCCATAAAAAAACTGCCCATTTGCATACATTCAAAATAAATCCAATATCTATTTAATTAAAGCTTCAATATCAATAAAAATAGCTTTATTTAAAAATACACACCTGCAGCTTAATCTTCCACAGCAAGAAACATTTTCATAAATTGACTTGTCAATTGTTTGTTTATTCGGTTTTATTTGTCAAAATTAATACAATTCTACGCATAAGTTTTCACGCCATTTTTTGTTCTAAGAATGCCACAAAGAATACCACCTGCTTCTATGTTTTGTTTTATTAATATGAGTTAATCGAAAATATTCTTTCTACATTTTCAGTTGCTATTGGAATGCAGAGAGCAGCAGAAACAATCTTTAAAGAGAAAATGCTTCACTGACATCGCTTTTTTATTTCTAAAATTGATTCCCAAAAAATTTTAATATTAGTGTCAGCATTTAAATTTAAATAGCAACAATTAATTTGACGTAATTCTCGCCATTCATTATAAATTTTTTGCTATTAAACAATGCTTGCAACATTTGTCATATGTCGACTCGATTGCTATATAAATGGTTGATAAGTATTTAAACTTTAGTTGGAGACAGAAGTTCCACATTTTTTAAAAACGCATTTTCAAATTCAAATTTAATTAACAGTTTATTACATAGCTCAACGTAAAATTTGACGCAATGTTCTCTGAAATCGCTTTTCTCCGATTGTGGTAATTTATAAGTTAAATATTATATTTTTTTTTTCAAATCGGAAATTTTTAAAAACTATAATTTGCACTACAAGTCATTTAAAAAAAACTGTAAGCCTGTTTAAAAAACTGTAATTTACAGTTGAAACTGTGAATATGGCAAGCCGTAGTGGAATTTCTCATGTGTTCTTAAGAATGTTAATGTTGAATTTAACATTAAAAATTTTCTATGAATAACGTTATATGTATTTCGAATTACTAATTTAAATCATCTTTTGTTTATTTACAGATCAAGATAATAATGAGTTTAAAAAGTTTTGGAAAAAGAATGGCAACTTATACGTAATATCTAAAAGATACTGCAATCCGAAACTGAAACGAAAACACTAACCAACAAAGTTGTCAACATGTTGCTAGTGATACACAGCAATATTTCCAGCAACAAAAACAAATACAGACCAAAATTTGAATGAATTTTAGTGGAAATGTTGCCATAGAAAGGAAAACTTTAATGGAAAGGCATTGAAAATAAAAAGGAAACAAAAAATATCAACAGCTCCAACAGAGAGCGTTCGTGTTTCTTCGTTTAGTCATCCGTTTGTTGATAGTAGAGCGATGTTGTTAGCGTGCGGAAATTAATGGATGCATTTTATTTTGTTAAAACGGAAGTAAAACATAGACGCACATTGTGTAGAAAGTCATTAAAAAAAAGTGAAAATTAAGTGAAAAATTGTAATTAAAATAAAAAAAAAATAAAAGTTATTTTTTTATATTAGTATAAGTCTTAACAACGATAATGCTTCAAATAAAAATTTTTTATTTAGAGCACCTCAATTTATAGAATATTAAAAAGAAAAGAAATTAGAATTTATCACAAAGGGATCCATTAATATTTACCAAAATAAATATGTTGCATTGCACGAATAATCAAACGACATCAAAGCTAAGCACAAGCTGTAAAATAATTTTATCAAATAAAGCTATGACGATATCTAAGAAATCCTGCATCTGTTTCAGCAAACATGAAATCAATATAAACAAATCTATCAAAACATCCAGATGTAACTGCAGTAACAGTTGGAGTCATACGTTCAGCTTAGTTTTCATAATGTTTTTGATTTGCAGTTTTGGTGAGTTTATTCTCTTTTTTATAAAAAATTTAAGACTTTCAAAATTAGTAGTTAACTTTATTCTTCGAGTAAAAAGTTAATTTTTAGACTATTCAAAATGTAACATAATAAGTATTTTAACATAATAAATTATATTAAACTTATTTTAAATAGCTTAAGAGACATTTCGTTTTATGCACATTAAAATCTATGCCTCTCAAAGTTTCTTCAAAAAATAACGAAGCTATAAAATGAAAAAATTTAATTTTGCCCTGGGTATCTCTGTGGATTATTATAGTTAAGTTAAAACAAATTCCGAATTCTGGTTTTGTTGCAATTTTAAAGATATGTGTGGAAAAGTAAAGTACTGAAAATTCAATTTTTGCTGGTGTACCGGAGCTTTATGCTGAATAATAATACTTTTTGATTTTTAGCTATAAGCGTTTTATATCAGAAAGTTTGGAAGAAGGGAAGAAAAACAACAACAAATCTGTATAGAATCAATCACACAGCAAACTAGACAAACTGTTCCGAAAGGCGCTACCTTTTCCATCTTCAGTAGTCTTGAGTGATTAAGCTGTGACCAACTTAATGTTTAAGTTTTATACAATATATAATTTGTTCGAACAAATTCATCGAAATCGTATGGCATTAAGGCATAAGTATTTTTATTAGTAGCCCTATTTTGGCAAAGTAATAACAGTGGCCCAGTATTTTTAATATGTCTATGCGTTTGTTGTAATTTTTTGATTTCAAAACAAAATTTTAAGCTCAAAAATAATAAATTTTGATAAAAAATTGTCACCTGCAATGTATATATATAAGAAAGTAGTGTTAGTAGATAAAATTATTTTTTTACTGGGTACCTGAGCTGTAAAAATCAGTTGATTACAAACAAAAGCAAATCAAATAACAAAAGTTGTCAGTAACTTGTCAATTAATAGAATTATGTTGTGTTTTAAATTGATTTATGTAAATTAATTTGAGCAACTTTATTGTTAACAACCTTAGAAGCTCTTGCTTATTCGTCCTTCTTGGCCAAACGCACAATGCAATTATAGGATTCACCCAAACGTCTGATTCCGCCACAGAAGACATAGGGTTTGGAACCAACGGTCTGTCGGCCGGTTTCTGCATCAACAGCGACGATGCTCAACTGCACAGAAGCGTGGCAAAAAATGATTCTGTTGGATGCAGAACACTTTCGGGGGCAGTACAACTCAACAGACTTCCAGCTTCGTTTTCCATGTTTATAGAAAAGCCATTAAAATACTTGTTAAAAGTTTAAAATATTTTGCAATAGTTATTTAATGAAAGCTGCACAAAATATTAAAGAAAAAAACATTCAGCACGCACAAAAATTAAAACTATATAAATTTTAGTACACATTTGACAGTTTTCTATCAGCTTTTATTTATTGTCTTTTACGATATTCTTATGTTTGACAGCTACGGTACCCACCTCTCTGTGACGACTCTACCATGTTGAAAATCTTGATTTAATTATTACAAGTTGTAAATTCGTTTGACAACACCCGTAAATATGCAAACAAAAATATATTCTCTCTAACACGGGGCTTACACGAGACAGTACTGTTAAGTTGTCAAACTTTGTGTCTGTGAATAAGCTTCCAGGCAGTTGGCAAGACAGGAGACAAAATCGTAAAAAATTTCCATTTTCTGAAGAACATTTTTGTCTAAACTACGAGCACGCCAAAGTATTGCAAATTTACAATTAATTTTTTTGAATTTTCTCATCTTCTATCATTAAACATGCAAAATATTATTCTACGGTCCTAGCCACTGTCCCGCCAACTGTCTTCAAAAAAATTAAGACAGTAGAGTAGACAGTAGCAGACAGTAGGAAAAGTGAGTGTGTGTGGGTAAAAATTTGTGAATGTGTTGCAACTGTCTTAACACTACTGTCTCGTGTAACCCCCGTGTCAAATATAAATGACAACCAGGATTTTGTGGTCTTCTCTGAAAAAAGTTATGTTTCAGTGTTTTGTTGTGTATTGTTTTAAAAAAAGTAGTTATTGTATATATTGCTGTTCTCAGAAAAAAAAATTAGGGCACGATTACAATAACTGGGGCGCCACGAACAAAAAAATTATGTTTGGTCGAACTAGTTATCGCTTTTTAAAATTTTTTTGCTTGGTACAATATTTGTTTAATAAAATATCTATATATTTGCCATTTTTTAACAGATATAAAATATTGACATCTCATTTAAGGGATAATAAAATTATCAATTAGAAAAAATACAAATAAAATAAATTTAAGCAAGAATTTAATTTGGTGAGCAGTTTTATATTAATTTTGCTTTTAGTTAGTGATAAAACCTCCAAAATTTGCATTGAAGGGGACTTTTGTGGAGGAATTACCCCCATATACTAACTTTTTAAAGCAATATGCTACGAAGATATCCACTATTTATGTTTAAAAAATTTTTTCAACATGTTTTAAATCTAAACTGACTCTTCTTTTACTAATTGTAACTTCAAAACTAAAAAATAATACAAATATTCATAAAATTTCAAACATTTTTGTGTTATGTGTGCTGTGCTCATTTTATTATTCATTTTATCATTTCAATATTGATTTACACAATAAAACATTGTCATTATCTATTTAAAAATACAATAAAATTTTCAATCAAAACAAACCACTCACCACAGCAGCGCCATTCGTTGTTTGCTTTTTTTACCTTGTGAAGGGCGCTGGACCATTGCGATTTTGACGGACGAATAATGTCTAGCTCTAACATATATTCAAAGGCCTTTTTTGCAATAGCTAGCTTCTCCACATCCAAACGTTGACATTTTGCAAGGCAGGTGGTGATGATAAAAGGTTCTGATAGCAGTTTTTAAATGGTTGAGCTGTGGACTTCAAAGGGGTTTTTCCATCAACTAAAGCGTTGTTTTATAAGCGCTGGTAATAGGCGCTAGGCGACCGTAGCCTAGTGGGTAGAGTGCGTGGCCCCTAAGCTAAAGAACCGCGGTAGCCCGGGTTCAATTCCAGCTCAGACAGAAAAGTTTTTTTAATTGAATTAATTTTTCTGTTCGGTCGTCACCTCTCTGCAGACAATGGCAAACCTCAGAGAGTAAAAATTGCCATGTAAAGATTCTTGAGAACATAAGCCGTTCGGAGTCGGCACAAAACACGTAGGTCCAGTTCTCGGTCATTTGTGATCAAACATTTAATAACACGCACAACACAATTGATCAATAGAAGCCAGGTCAAAGTCCCTTCCAAGGGCTGAAATGGCCAGTTTATTTTATTTTTAATAGATAAAAGTGTGTTAAGAAATCTGAACCTATTATTGTTTTCGTAACATCAACTATTACAAAACGCCAAGTAAACTTCCTTCGCAAGCCAGGATAAAGAGTTATAACAACAGTACCATATAAAATCACAAAATAAAAATGTGCACGGAGAAATACATTTTTGTGCCTTATCACCGAACTTGTTATAATACCAGCACATATTAGCGTTGTACGATCGCGATGATGAGCTCCGACGGCTTCTATTTCATCGGTGTATATTGTCGACTTCGTGACAAGAAGGTCGTATATGTATATCTTCGAAACGTTTCTTTGGAGCTTCAATTTTGGTTAAAATGTCTGTAAGAAGTGATACAGAAACAAAAGCAATTATCTTATCTCCTTGCTCTGCAATGTCCTTAAGAGAATCTCTGTTACCAGCGAGAATAGCTCGCACATTCTCAGGCATCTGTTCTAGGAAAAGCGCCTTCAAAACGGTGTCACTGACTTGACCGGATCCTAAATTTTTCATGAATTGCAGATAGTGCGCAGGTTTCTGGTTGCCAATCGAGTGACCGGACAAAAGTTGTCGAAGTTTTTTTTCATCCGATTCAGCAAACGTAGTAATAAGCTTTCTTTTTAAGGATTCGTACTTACATACGTTTGTTGGTGTAGCTAGAATAATGTCACCAACAAATTCAAGAGTCTTCGAATCGAGGTTGCAAATTACGTGGTCGAACTTAGTTTCTCTACGCGTGATCCGAGGCACTTTAAATATTGAGTCCACCTGGAAAAACCATAAAACAGGTTTAGCTTTCCAGAATGGAGGAATTTTTCAGACTCCTACAGATCCAACATGTGCTGCATTTCCTTCGCCTTGCTGTGTAAATCCTGATTGAGGTATTAATAAGTTGGGAGTCGTCTCCGTAAGTTCTTCGTGTTGTTGAACTCCTCGAGCTTGTGTGTTTGCACGTGGTGGCGAATGAAAAAGTGTCATTATCAAGACGCGGATTAGGTAACAAAAATATGACCTTGACAGTGGTCACCAATATAGTTTGTAAGAAAAGAGTAATTAATTTCAAACAATTTAGTTAAGGTAATTGTTTAAGAATTCACAAAATTTGATTTTATTTTTTTGAGAAAAAAATCAAAAACTGAAATTTCGAAGACTATATTATAAAAATAAAGTAATTTTTAGAAAAATTTCAATGAACAATTAGTTAAATAATACTAAACAAGTAATTAATTATGAACAAATCCCTACAAACTCGTAGCCGTCAAAAATTTAGGTAACATACACCTCGCATGTCGCCACCATATTTTCACAATCGTATTAAAACAAGTTTTTGAGCTGAAATTTGGTGCAATCAGCGCGCCCAAAATGCTCATTTTCAATCGTTTTGCAACTGTTTAGGACGACTTGGATCACACCATTGGGAAAATGTAATACAAAAGGTAAAATTGTTCGCTCAAAAATAACTGATGTGGAATATGAAACCATTGAAAATTTCTGCTATCAGAAACTTCAGCATTTGAATTCGAGTGGATTACAAAGAATTACTTGAAATTACACACACATTTTTTGGAAAATAACGTGGTATATTCCGAGCTTTTAGCTCAACTTTACACGCAAGATTCATATGACAAAGCTTTTAATCGTTCAAAATCTTAATTTTTCGCGACCGAACGTGATTTATGTATGTTTCTCGGGGAATTGTATATCAAAGACTGGTTCGGATCCACAAATTATATTGACACTCAGAACCAGGAATTAAATTTGGTCAAATATTCCATCGCGTATACTGACAAGGACTCAGTCATTTCTGAAGCTATATTGCTCAAATCCAAAACAACTTGTGGTATCTATGTCTAGAAACAGTGGATCTTTCGTTTTTCGATGAAGCGTCAACAATCAATAGAACCAAAAGAAAAAGTGGACGAGGGCTTACGAGTTTCTTGTTCAAAGGACAAAAGTGGCAACTTATTAAGCTATTTCATATCGTACAAAGTTAAGAATTTTTTGTATTATTTGGAGGCATTGGTAGTCTCTTAATTTTTTATAGTGCGATCCATCCACATGAAATACGAATGAGTATTATTTGGATGTTTTAAATTATTAATTGTTACCAAGAACGAAGAGCAGATGCTCTGAATATTGCTCTAGTATTGCTTAAATATGTCGAAGATTCACTAGATAAAAATCGACAATTATGTCATCATTTAATCTTCAAAAATACGTAATTTCTCAATAAAATTTTTTGAAAAGGCTGTTTAATTAATAGTGTACAAAAAGGCAAATACTATTAGAAAATATAACATAAGTATGTTTAATTTAAATAAATTGAAATAAAAAACTTATTTTTTCCTTACAAATACAAGTACAACTGTTGTACTATATTCAGGACTACATTGGCACTTTCAATCGCAACGAAATTTTACATTTGAAGTTTGTAGATCAAATGAAAACTTTTTCCATCGTCAAAACAACGAATGGTTTACTCTGTTCTACAACAGTATATCACTACCTTAATATTTATTTTGTTTTTTATTTTACTGGAGAAGGAAAAAACTTAATAAAAATGAAAATTTTGCAGGTGCGAATTTTTTAAGTGGGATTTTTTATTAAAGACACTGAACAATTTAATGCTGTAGCAATTTTTTTCTGTAGATTTTTTTTTTGCAAAAATCTTAAAAAAAAATCTATTTTGAAAAAAAAATAAGTTAGGGCCTTTCTATATTAAGGCAGCGATGTGTATAAAGGCAATTCAATTGCAACTTTATTTGGTATATGATGATGTATCATAATGATTATAATTTTTTCATTTTATATAATACTAGCTGAACCCGGTGTGCTTCGCTACCCCCTCGTATAAAATAAAATTAAAAGTATTTATATATTTACAAAAATTTATTTATTTCATTTAATTATTGCAATGCTTCACCTCTTTTTTGTTGTAAACCAATTAGAATTCAGCACTGAATCGCATGTAATTTGCTTCATGCTCCCCCTTTTTATTTTTAGACCAATCAAAAAGCAGCAATTACACAATCAGCTGTTTCGCAGTCAGTTGTGGGAGAATGAGAATGGGGTTACCCCACTCTCTATTTTAATTAACACGTATTATAAAACCAGCTGTTTTCAAGACAGTGGTGGAAAAAAGAGAATGGGGCTACCCCACTATTTTAATTAATATGTATTTTAAATGTGTGGCAAAGCCGTTAATAAACGTAGTAAAAAAGTAGGTGCAGAAGTGTGCATGGTCGAAAAATATTATCATGTAATAAGTATTCCTGAGTCAAAGCTGAACGCTGTGAAAATTTAAGATCGGTTATCAGGTCCAGCCTCCAATATATCGCAAACAAAGGGGCGTGCTCCGCCCACTTTTCTTTTGGTACGTATATCTATTCATGCCAATACCATATATAGCAAATACTGCCGCCGTTGGTCAAAAAATGCCCATGATATGACGATTTTAAATTTTGGGTTACAAGGGCGAGGCCACGCCCCTTCGTCCACTCACAACTTTATATAGTCAAGAATTTATTATTTCGTAAGAATATCCTATTGTGAAAATTTAATGACGATCGGTCCAGTAGTTAAGACTATATTGCGATTTTTAATTTTCCTAAAAAGGGGCGTGGTCCCACCCACTTTTCTCCTGGTACGTATTCCTAATTATGCCAATACCATATGTACCAAATAGAATCAACGTAGGTCAAAAAATGCCCAAAATATGGCGATTTAAATTTTTGGGTTATATGGGCAGTGCCACGCCCCTTTGTCCAATAAAATCTTCATATAGCCTATTACTCTTTCCAGAGTCACATTAAAATGCTGTGAAAGTTTCAGGAAGATCGGTCCAAGGGTTTGGCCTCATATAAAGCACAAACAAACAAACAAACAAACAGACAGACAGACATTCATGTTTATATATATAGATTGAAAGCAGATTAATTATAATTAAAGTAAAATGGGGCGAAAAAGGGGGATTTGGTAATAAAAAAATCTATGGCTACCTTACCTGTAGATAAAAAGTATATAAAACTTTAGGTAAATACATATTACAAAAAAAGTATTTTGTATAGCAAAAATTGTTAGTGGTATAAGAAAGTATCTGAATTAAAAAAGGGGGCGGTGAAGTGGGCGTGGTTCATAGTAATATGGCGACGTTAACAGTATTAAGAGCAATATTCTACCAAATAAAAAATAATCCGTTGGAAGGAACAAATTTGTACAGAGAACAAAAAGTTTAAAACTTTAATTTGTCGTGAAAAGGGGCGTGAAAGAGGGCGTGGCAAAATAAATGTTTATTTCTACCTCGCCTGGAGTATAATGTGTATACAATTTGAAGTAAATCTGTTAAAAACTATATGGGAGCAATTACATAATTTTAAAAAAGTGGGCGTAAAAGTGGGCGTGGTCAAAAAGTACCCTATTAATCATGCCAGAGTCCCAGTTAAATGCTGTGAAAATTTCAGGAAGATCGGTCTAGAGGTTTGGTCTCCTATAAGGTACAATCAAACAAATAAACAAACACATATTCCATTTTATATATATAGATTTTTCTAAGGTGGCAGAAGAACAGCTCAGACAGAACATTTTTTTATATGAATCAATGTTTCTGTTAGGACAACGGCAATCCTCAGGGAGTAGGAACTGCCTTACGAAAACATAAAAATAATCCGGTTGAAGTCTTGAAGAAATTAGGCATTCGGAGTCGGCATAAGACCCGTAGGTATACTACTCGATTATTTGTTTTCAAACATTTAATAACACACGACACAATTGATGAATAGGCTCAGCTAATGTCCTTTCAAAAACTGATGTGATTTATTGGTTTTTATACCTCTAGGTGTAAATTAACTCTGTCACTCCATTTGTAACGCTGATAAAGAGGCGTGGCCAGTATAGAAACGTATAGATATTTTTAATCATCATCACGTCCAGAGTCGAACATTTAACCATGTTCGTTTGTCTGTCCGTCTATCTGTCTGTCTGTCCGTCCGTCTGTCTGTCTGTCTGTCTGTCTGTCTGTCTGTCTGTCTGTCTGGCGAAAAGATTACAGCCATAATTTTAGAGCTCTCGTATTTAAAATTTTAGATCGATTTTACTCAAAAAACGAATATCAAGTTCGAGAATGAGCAAAATGGGATGAAAACCACACCTACCTTACATACAAACTTACTTTATCAAAACAATAAAATCTTTAAAAATGCCATAAAAATATACGTAGTTACTTGGAATTTTGCACATAAGCTTTGAAGTAATTCCATATATTTTAAATTTGTTAAAATCGGATAAAAAAAACAATTATCTCCGATAAAACGTGACTTTATCAAATCAGTACAATATCTGAAAATGTCACAAAAATTAGTAAATTTAATGGATTGAAATTTTGCTCATAAGCTATGGTCGCAAAAGTTAACTTTATAATTGAAATTTGTTTCAATCGGATGAAAACGATGCCTACCTTCAATGCATAGTAACTTTAACAACATAACTTTAAATGCCTTTATTGTGAATTATCAAATATTCACAATGTATTTAAAATTTGTCAAAAAAGTAAAAAATCCACGCCTACCTCCCATACAAAGTAAATAAATGAAAACGGTTAAGTCTCTAAAAATACACAAAAACTTGTAAGGAATTACATTATGACGGACGACGACTTTTCCAAATTTCATACTAAAAGTTTATATGAATTGTTAAAGGTTTTGTGCAAAATTTGAAGTCATTAGATTAATTTTTGTGGAATTGAAAAAGATTTTACCATTTTGGTGAACTCACTTTGTTTAGGAGGTAGACGTGATTTTCAATAGACTTTTACAAATTTTATACTAAAAAGGCATATTAATGATTAAAGCTTATGTGCAAAATTGTAAGTCATTAGATAAGTTTTTGTGGAATTGAAAGAGATTTTACCGTTTTGGGTAAGTCACTTTGTAACGGAGGTAGGCGTGGTTTTCATTCTATTTTTAAAAATTTCATACTCAAAGTTTATAATAAATATTTAGACGCTGGGCAAAATTTGAAGTCATTATATTACTTTTTGTGGATTTTAAAAAGATTTTACCATTTCGGTAAAGTCACTTTGTATGGAAGGTAGGTGTGGTTTTCATCCGATTTGACTCATTTTTGAATAAAAACCTTATATATTGAATTTCGTTACGATAACTAAAACATTACGGCTGTTATCGGGACCACAGGCGGACAGACGGACAGACGGGCATGGCTAAAACGACTCAAGAGTTGATGTTGATCAAGAATATATATACAATACTTTTCTATACCGGCCACGCCTCCTTATCGGCGTTACAAACAGAGTGAGAAAGTTAGTATACCCGTATTACGTTTTTTAAACGTGGGGTATAATTAAGTAAATGAATGAAAATTATGCACATATGCTAAGAGTATTAAAATTATCTTTTAGTTTGAAATGGCATACGATATTCGTTTAAAAACTCAGCCAATCTCCCATACAAAATGACGTCACCAAAATAGCATAGCTTTTATAAATTTCACAAAAAATGTGTGTATTCACTGATTTAATACATAATATTTCATATCTTTAACGTGTTCTGCATTTGAGTTTTGGCAAAATTGGATGAAAACCACGCACATCCTCAAAACGAAGTGACGTCATCAAACTTTTAAAACATGCATTACTTAGAATGTACTGTGGGGTATTTTAACTTCGACCCCGACGAAGATAGTTCCTTACTAGTTTTATATTATTTTCCTTGTATTAAACTGTGTGATCAGTTTATTCTATAGCATTTTTTCATAGAAGTAATGCTTAACATGTCAGACAGTATCAAAAGACATTTTAGCGGCTGGAATCTAGTTGCAAAATTGCTAGCATCTTTTTATGATTGACTTTTGTCTTTACAATGCGGAGTTGGAAAAAAATTCTGTTTGCCTTAATATAAAAGAACAAAAATCATTTGCAAATGTTTGCATGTTCAATAAATGTTTAAATATTTTAGATGAGATATGTGTGCACCATAAATAAAGCACAAATAGCGCTGCCTCCACGGATGGTGGACAATAAAAAAAATATGTGCAAAAAACATACCCTTGCTTAGTCCAAAAACCATTTTCAATAGAAACGTAGCAAATCAGAAGAAGCAACAGCTACAGCATCAGCAATACTGACAACAGCTGGTTGGAATTGGGAACTTTATGGCTTTCGATGGAAATCCAAGCAATAAACTCACAACCAAAAGCAATGAAGATGGCTGTGAAAAGTTTTGCTACATGTGGCTGAGTTTGATTTGGACATTATGTTTGGGTGAACATATGTGTTCATATCCAAACTTTTATCAATGTTGGAGTGTGTATAGGTGAAGGAGTTCACTGGTAATTGATGTAAAAGTAAATTTTTAGAACTTTGTTTTTTCTTTTATTCTTGTGTTTTTGGCTTATTTAATTGATGAGCTCATCAATTGCAACAAAATGATGCAAAAATGAAGCCATAGCTGGAGCTGAGGAACTACTCCTCTCCCTCCCACCCCGGAACCAATGTGCTGCAAAGAACTTAAAAAAGGGCTCACATGTTCAGTGTGGCTGTTGTTATTGTTGCATTGTCGATTAAGCAACCTGAAATACACAAAAAGAGAAAAGTAAAAGAGTTTGAAAAAGACATGGAAATTGAAAAAATTACTTCTGCAAAACAACAACTCTAACAGCTGAAATTGCTGTAAGTCAATTTTTCTAATCCACTTCAACTAGCTACGTCTCTATCTTTTGCCCGACTGTTCTATATTATTGTTGCTGGTTTATTGCAAATTGTATGCGACAGCACTGGCATCACGATCGATGCATGCCATTTTTTTTCTCCCTTATGTCTAGCATTTTTTGCCTTTTTTGTATCTATTGTATTCCCCTTCAAGACCTTTTCGCATCGTAACCACCTTCACTTCCGCACTTCATACATGTTTGAATGCAAGAAAGTAAGAAATTAATCTTCACCCCCACCAGTAACTCCATGCAATTCTATTTCGCATTTTTATTCGTTAGCTCTTTTGCTTCATTTTTGCGATTTAAGTGTGCAACACTGTTATCTTTCATTTCGGTTAAAACATTCATCGAAGTTTTTTTCGAAATTTTTCTGTCCTGGCAGTTAACTTTGTTGTTGTTGCAGTTAAGCTTGTTGCACCATTTATCCGAAGCAGCTATTCATTAGTAAAACTGTATTTTTCACTGAGAAACTCTTTTCGTCGCAATTGCCAGAAGTTGTACAGGATATGAAGAGCAGTGACACACAAAATACACCCACACTCAAAGTCAAATCCCACTAAGCATTTTTTTACATTTTTTAACATAAAATACTCGTTTACGACTCTTCTCCGCGACGGTGACAGTCGAAAGTGGGCTCATTTTCTGATCAGAAGAGACTCTTTGTTCAGGAAAAAATGGAACCCAATACGCGACTCATATTGACGAGTCTTTTTCGAGTCGTTTTTTCATCCCGGAAATACCAAAAAATTATTAAAAAACGACTAATTTTCGAGTCTTTTTCAAGTCGTTTTTAATAATTTAATGGTATTTTTGATATAAAAAAAACGACTCGAAAAGACTCGTCAAGAAGAGTTGCACGAAGGAAACAGTTTTTTCCCGAACAATGAGTCTTTTTTGATCAGAAAATGAGCGCACTTCCGATTGTTATTATAGAGCCGAAAACGACTCCAATTTGTTCGAAAATTTCATAAAATGCAATTTCATAAATGGTTTGCTACAATTATGTTACACGACATCAAATAGAATTAAGACAAACGTTTAAATGAAATATAAATGTTAAGTTGACAACATAATTTAAAGTATTATGAAAAACAAGCAGTTAGTTTTGATCAACTGTGAGGGAACAAAAAATGCTTACGCACACGTTATGTAACGGGTCCGCCATCTAACGTTTTTTTTTTTCAACTACTGCTTATTTCGTAACACTTAGCTCATGTCTGATTTGACAGATAATTATTTTTATCCTTCCGCTGAACGAATATGGTTGTGTATACGCTTGAACAACGCTGGGAAATATAGCGACATTACTTTGAAAATCATGATGCCGATTTTGCCAAAAAAATCATCTTTTCAGATGAAGCTCATTTTGATCTTGGCGGGTATGTAAACAAGCAAAATTGTCGCATTTGGGGCACAGAAAACCCGCACGCATACATTGAAAAGCCGCTGCACCCAAAACGAGTCACTGTTTGGTGCGGATTTTGGTCCAGAGGCATAATTGGGCCATTTTTCTTCGAAAATGAGCAAGAAGTGGCTGTTACAGTCAATGGCGATCGTTATCGGGCCATGTTGAACGAATTTTTGTTCACAAAAATTGAAGAGGAGGATATTGGCAGCATTTGTTCTCAACAGGACGGCGCTACGTGCCACACAGCCGAAGCTACACTCGATGTTTTGCGCCCTGTTTTTGAAGATCGCAATATCAGCCGCAGAGCTGATGTCGTTTGGCCACCTCGGAGCTGCGATTTGACACCGTTGGACTATTATTTGTGGGATGCCCTCAAAGACAAGTGTTACGCCGACAAGCCAGAGACAGTTGACGCTTTAAAAGACAATATTCGTGAAGCCATTGGTGAAATACAGCTGCACACAATCGATAATGCGCTTAAAGATTGGACCGATCGTGAAGGCTACTGCATGGCCAGCCAAGGCAGCCATTTGAATGAAATTATTTTTTATTATTAACCGGAAGGATTGTACTTTCAAATAAAAAAAGAAATTTGAAAAAATATTCAGTAGTCTTTTTTAATAGAATTTTCAAAAAAAAAGGTTATTTGGCGGACCCTGTATTTTGTTTTTGAAGATCACCAAGCTGACTCGAAAAAGACTCGCTTGGGTGATTGTCAACAAAACAATCATCTAAATGCTGGTTGGGTTCCCACCTAGCATATAATGAAATAATTGATCATATTCGAGTCTTTCTTAGTCCTCTGCGCGATTACAAACGCGATTCTTTTGTCGGAAGAAAATGGTACTCTACCCGTGATTCTGCGTGAAGAGTCTTTTATTACCACTGTTTTTAAACAGTTTCGAGTGTTTTTCGAATGATTTTTCAATCGTATTTCTTAACATTTTCTAGTCTTTTTCGAACCGTTTTTCAGTCGTATTTCTAAACATAAGCGAGTCTTTTAGAGTCATTTTTTAGTCGTATTTCTAAACATTTGCGAGTCTTTTTCGAGTCGTTTTTCAGTTTTATTTTAAATCGTTTGCGTTAAAAGAAAGATATATATGAAAAGATAGTTAAAATAAGAATATATTTTTTGATAAAAATTTAAAGGACGTTAATAAAATAATTAAACTATTATTAAAAAAATCAATTGCAAACATATGCAAATGATATTTTGAAATTAAAAAAATTAAAAAAATTAAATTTAAGAAATCCATGTAATATGTAACAACAAAAAAATCAAAATTAACAAGATCTGAATGACAATAAAAATTCAAGTTGTATGCTTTCTTTTTGCCACTCTGTCATTAGCATGGACAAAATGTTTTTGTAGCACAGCATTCATGTCTTCATCTGTGCTTTTGAATTTAAGATGGCAAATATCTAAGATTCAAAATATTAATTTTCTTTTTCAATAATATAAATGTGTACCTAATTTTAATAACTGTTTAATGTTGCACTTTTCTGCGCTTGGCTTAGTGCTGGTCCCTTTCCAGTTTATTTGTGTTTGTATCATATCCAGTTACTTTAAATTTACTAAGTTATATAAATACCAATAATTTTAATCTAAATGTCAATACAACGCACTTCACACCGCGATTAGACTGATATAACTAAACAGAAATACGGAACTTGACAGGTGCTTCAAAATTTTTTAAAAATATGTAATTGTTCGAAGCAAGCTTACTGAAACACAAAAGCTAAGTGAACAGAGAAAACAGCCACATTTCAATCCCCTGCATAATAAATTTACGATTGCTCTACATTTTGAAATTGTTTTCCCGAAAAATCACTTTTTAAGCGTAAGCTCGACCCATTTTCAAGTCTTTTTTAATCGCGGAAGCGATTAATCAGTTTTCAATCATCAAAAGTGATCGCAAAAGACTCAGTGAGGTGATATTTTTTTAATAATCTTCTAAATGCTATGTGGGATACGTTTCATTGCAGATTTTATGTATGTGTGTGTGTGTCTGCGTATGTTTAAGTGCTTGCGTTACTTTTTATTGGATTTCTTCTCACATTGATTGAAGTTGTTTTGAATGATTTTCTCAATGCTTGGCACACTAAGTCCTCAATCTATCCTCTAATCTAGCACAAGGATAACGGAGCACCATCACAGTGCAACTGGAAAAATAGTGAACTGCGAGGTGGAGAGCACAGTACGTGTTTTTTTGTGTTGAATGAATGAATGAATGATTTGTTTAAATAAATAAAGGTTGATATTAACATAAAGATATTACAATTTTAAAATTTTTTTAATAATATTTCTAAAATAAATCAAAATTGACATAAAATAAAAATATTTTGTATCAGATTGGCTTGAATAATATAAAATTTTTAAACATATAATTTGAATGTTTTACACGGGGGTTACACGAGACAGTACTGTTAGGACAGTTGTAACACATTCATAAAATTTTACCCACACACACTCACTTTTGCTACTGGCTGCTCTACTGTCTTAAGTTTAAGTTGGCGGGACAGTAGCTAGGACAGTAGAAGTATATCTAGCATACCAAATGACAGAAGACGAGAAGATTTAATAGAATTGATTGGAAATTTGCAATACTATAGCGTGCTCGTTGTTTAAAAAAAAAACTTTCTTCATAAAAAATACATTTTTGACTATTTTGTCTACTGTTTTGCCATCTGTCTTACAGCTAATACGTATTTTAACCTGTCTTAACAGTACTGTCTCGTGTAACCCCCGTGTTGCAACAAAAGGTTTTATGAATTAAATTCAGAAATTATTAACTGTCTATATTTTAAACAATTATTTAAATATGTTGATTTTATATAATTTAAATACAAATTCTAAATGTTTTATAGTTTAAAGCATATTTGAGTTTAAAGACAAATTCTAGTTGTTTGATAGTTTAAAATCATTTATTGAGCCTACGGTCAAAGTTAGAACAATGAATTGTTCTAACGAATCCTTCCATAGAAACAACAACAACAACAACTTTTTTTTCACTATGAAATCACTCTGCACCACAGAGGCGATGAGATTTGAAGTGTCAATTCCTCAGTTTTTCTCCCATTTCACATTCTCACATCTGTTGTTGTACTTTTCTTTTACTTCAGTCTTTATGCTTATGTTATTATTATGGAGTACAATATTTGTGTTTTCATTTTTTTTATGAACTTTTCTTAATTATAATACTCCTGCAAATTGCACAATGTGCACATATTAAAAGTATTTTCACCAAATCTCCCTATATTTATGTTGAGTAAACCACCTCTATATCTGAATACCAAACTTACACAGTGAGCTGAATTTGAGTCGACAAAGTAAGAAGGCACATAAAATCGAATGTGTCTACACAAATCATGAAAACACTAGACTATTTCATTATTAATATGTTGATCATACACCTTTAATCTCAATGCCTGTAGTGTACGATTATGGTGTGACGGCAAATAAAGCCTCGAACTCTCAAGATAAAAACTAAGACTAGGCCTCGAATACAACATAGAGTCAACCATCTTCAGCAAGAACTCGTGGAAGCCTTTTTAAAGGATAATTAAGAATTTTTCTCACATATTTATTTTGCTTGAGCGTTTCTGCAAATCGAGACGCCAGACCTGTTTCTATGTGTAGCATATCATAATGAGTATTTGCTGGTAAATATAACATTTTTTTCAGGAAGTAGCGTAGTAACTTTTCTTTTTGCTCATACTATTTGCAACTGCAAACTTCAGCGCCATAAAACATAGTAATTTTGCTGCAGAATCAAAATTTAAACTTTGTTGTATATAAATATTTTAAGGTGATGTATAAATAGCATAATTTTTGATTTAGTAAGATTCAATTTTAGACACCATTGAATGCAATAGTTGTATAAAGCGTCAATCACAGTTTGAAGTACTGTTCGACAATCTGACAAGAGAACGATGTCGTCAGCGTAAAGCAACACTTTAATAATTGTACTAGCCACACATATACAACCGGGTAAATTATCATGCAAGACATTCAAGTACAATTCGAATAGAACCGGACTGAGCAGGCACCCCTGCTTAACCCCCTGTGTAACAGGAAAGTGATCGGATAATTACCCAGAAGAACTACCATCCCAAACTTGACTTGTGATACTATCGTATAACAATAGTATTATTTATATTATTTTAGATGACAGTTCAACATTGGAAAACTTATAAAATGAGGTAAATTCAATATAAAACGCAGAAGAAAAATTAATAAAGAAAGCATATCGTCGCTGCGCCAACAAAAACTGTGTTTTTCAGTATGTTTTTGAAGCTATGTGTTTTTCAGTAACTTTTCAGGAGGTGAAAAAAACTGTTTCCTTGTGTCCAAGGACATTATTTTTCAAATTTATTTTTTGGATACTATTATATTGAAACGATGTTATTGATTTGCGTAACATTTGCGTAACATTTGCGCTGTTTTAAAGAACATAGCTGTTTTTATACATGATTTCAATTCTATTTTGGTGGTATGGAATCGTATGCAATTTGTATAGAATACTGCCGTTTGGCCTAGATGAAATGTGGAAAAGTTCAGGACTCGATTAGTTAACTGGTCGTTGCTCCTGTTACACCCCGTGCCAAAAAACCCCATTCCTAGAAATATTTTAGAAGTGCTTAAAATTCTGCTTAAATTGGGTTTTATATAAAAATTTTTTTATAATGATGTGTTACTAAGCATCTTGTTTCCAATCTTGCTAAAAAAAGTGAAAATCTGTGGCAAATGGTAATAAATAGGTTGCTTTTTTTAAAAAATAATATTTTAAACAAACGTATTTTATCAATAAATGTCTAAATAACTGTTCATGTATAACATTTTGCAATTTTTTTAATGCAGATATGTTTTTGAACTCAAAAGCATTACCAAAGGATACTTTTTAATTAAAAATGGTGGTCCATTATTGTTACATGTATATAATGAAAAATTGTTAGAAACGCATTTCGTTGGTTTTTAAACAAAAAAATAATGGGTTGGCACACATTGCCAGAGTTGTGAACTACTTTATTGGTCAGCATAAAACCTGAACCAAGTGAGTTTTATCCAAATTTCGTTGAGTGAGATTCAATGAGAGAATACAAAAATTTTCCTGTTTTTATTATATATTTGCAAACATAGGAATATATTTTTATAAATTAAACAAAATTGTATAACACAGTAATTTGCATAAAATTGTGAAAAGAAGTATTAAATGTATATTAAGGCCGTATGCGAATTGATCTAAATGCGACCTAAACTAAATTGGGTCGATAAGGCAGTGCTTCCTAAATATTTTAGGAAATTCTAGAGCTACCTAAATGCTTCCTAAATTAGGAATCACTGCCTTATCGACATTATTAGTTCAGGTCGCATTTAGATCAATTCGCACACAGCCTAAATATTTAATTTAATATCCAAACATTATATATTACCCAATAATTTTAATTTACGATTTTTTAAAATATTTTCCCTCTGTGATATTTTACCACCTGCAGTCGGATTTTCTTCAATTTCCAGTTTTTTTATTGAGAGTAGCATTGCATTCTTCCATATTTAGACTATAAAACAGATATCTTTTGAGATAGTGGCTATTTTATACTGAACATTTTTTTACCTTTGTTAATGGTCAAATTTTACATGCGAACCACAGACGTCTTTTTTTCGCCTGCTATCAAAAACAGTTATAAGCAAGTAAGCCCGTATACCCGTTTTTTCAGAGTATTTCTAGTACTGCGAGCACATAGCTGTTTTTGATCACTTCTAAACCAAAAGAGATAAAAAAAACGGTGAATGCAGAAATGTGGGCAATGGATAGTGTCAATAAAATATGCAATAAAAAAAAAAATCGATAAAAAACATAGCCGTTTTTGTTGGCGCAGCGACGATGTGTTTTATTTTTTATTTTAAAGTTCAGATGAACAACGCTTTCTTCTTCTTCTTAGTTGATGCTACAACCGTATGTCGGTCTTGGCAAACCCGCCAGGGGACCTTAGGGGAATCTGCCTGTCCCAAGACAGGAATTAAGGGTGAGGGTTTGCTATTAGTTCATGGGCCGTGCCCCATGAACTGATCTCATATGAGTTCATTCTTGAGGCACGGCTCTTGAATGTTCATCTGATAACTGTAAAAGAAAAAGGTTTACCTTGAGCCTTGATTGTTGGTTGCCAAATTCTTGGAGAAAGCATGGTTTTGATATTAAGTTATCATAACACCGTCATTGTAATATGCTTTCGATGGACGATCAATCCAACATAACTGGAAGAGCGGGGACAGTCATCCATCAATGATGAAGACACCTGATCTATCGTTGTTCGGCAGACCTTATTTTAGAATGAAGGTTTTATGTAAGAAACCTTTAATCTTTCGACCGTAGTATAAGCCAATTGGAATACAACGGCTCATGCTTCCTAGTTTTCCGAAAGAGGCTTTTTATTAAGTCTTAATTAGGCTTACGAAGTTGCATAAGTAGAATTGTGATTTACCCGGTTTTACTGGGAAATCAAAAGTTATTTTTTTACCTAGTCATGTACAATTCTAGTGGCTGAAGGTGTCATAGTCAAATATAAATGTTCTAAGAACTTTCGGTCTGTAAGACGGGATGTTGAAGAGCCTTGTCAGGTGGAGCCTTGAGCCCAGGTATTGACTGTCTTTGGGCATGGTCCTTCGGGGTTTAAATACGCTCTGGCATGTGGTTAGACCAGGAAGGTCGGTGTGAGTTACACTTTAGTTGAACTCGGGTTGGTGATTCCCTTAAATTACTAAGAGAATGATGGTAGATGTAATCTCGCTAATTTCAAATAATAAATGTTAGGAAGGTAAGCAACTACCGGATCAACCTTCTTTACTGGAATTTGAGAACAGGCGACGGGGAAACCTAAATAGTCTGAGTTGTGTCCACTGAGATTGATGAACCTGATTACATGAGTGACAGGCCTAGGATGTTGCCTTAATTTTTCATGTCGGAAAGTGATGACCTTTGATATGAATATGATGATTTTGTAGCGGCCAAAAATAATGGGTTGTATTATTGGTATTGATACTGAGATAACACATGGTTATTAAAATAACCAAGTCATGTTTAAATTTGAGTGACTGAATGAGTCACGGTCATGAATAGTGTCTTTTTGACATCAGTAAATGGGGTTCTGAGGCATGTTATAAGGGGAACCGTTCAAAGTGATATTTTTTAATTCCAAAGGGGCGTTGGCCGACGCTTCATATTTGTCCCAAGCTTTGGAGCACCGTTGAATGAAGCCTTCGCGGCAGGGGTCAACGTTAAAAACATAGTGGCTTTCTGTCGGTCTTGGCCTCATCAAAGAATGTGCGCCAGCCATTTCTGTCTCTCGCTTGCTGGCGCCAGTTAGAAGTTCCAAGCTTCGTCAGGTTGTCCTCTATTTGGTCTTTCTAACGAATATGCGGTCGTCCTTTTCGGTGTTGACCGCCGCTGGGTACCGTATCAAATATTTTCTTCACTGGAGAATCGTCTTTCATGCGCTGAATATGACCTAGCTGGCGAAGCCGCTCGATTTTAATGGGATTTACTATGTCGATGTCATTGATGATATCATTGACGATGTCATTGACTCGCCATTGACGCATATTGGCCCGTATATCTTCCGAAGAATTTTTCTCTTGAAGTCTCTTAAAGTATTGTCATCTTAACTGCTCAGCATCCAAGGGATCGCCTTCTCAATTGCCAACTGAGCCTAAAGTAACACCTGTTGGCAAGAGTTATTCTTTGTTTGATCTCAATGCTGATGTCGTTGGTTGAGTTTATACTAGATCCCAGATAGACGAAGTCCTTCACAACCTCGAGGTATTGTCAACTGCAATATGTTCCAAGATGCTGGGACTGTTTATTTCTTGACACCAATTATTTCGTCTTATCAGCATTCACTGCCATACCCATTCGACTTGACTTTCTTTCTAATCTGGAAAATGCTACACTGACTTCGCTCGTATTATGGCCAATGAAATCGATGTCATTAGCATATGCAAGCAGCAAAACATTCTTGGAGAATATTGTTCCATTACGCCTCAGATCAGCTGCTTGGATGATCTTCTCCATCATTAGGTTGAAAGAGTCGCACGATAAGGAATCACCTTGTCTGAAAACTTGTTTGGTAAAAAATGGTGGGGAGAGGTCCTTCCTTTTTAGCATTTTAACTGTGCTGCTGGTGTTGCTCAGTTTCATCCTGCAAAGTCGTATTAGTTTTGCAGGAATACCAAATTCAGTATAGGTGCTTGCTTATTTGGCTGTCGAAGGCGGCTTTGTAGTCGACAAAAAGATAGTGGATATGTCGTAGCCTGAAGATCTTGTCGATGGTGGACTCTCCAGGTCTGAAGCAACACTGATAATGTTCAATCATTTGGTTTACAATGCGCTTCAATCTTTCACATAAAACGCTCGACAGGACCTTATATGCGATATTAAGAATGTTTATCCCACAATAATTGCCAGAAATAGAATGATCGTTTTTCTTGTGGATTGGCCAGAGTACACTGAGATTCTTATCGTTCAAATGCATTCTTCCGACCATAGTCTTCAAAAAAGCTTGTGAATGCATTTAAATAGAGCTTCGCCTCCGTTCTTAAACAGCTCAGAAGGTAAGCTATCACCTCCCGCGGCTTTTTTTATTTTTAAGCCGAGCTAGGCAGCGAAACCTCGACGCTGTCATCCGTAATTGGGGTTTCTAGAATACCATTACTCTGGGATTGTTGAATTGGCGGAATACTCTGAATATATGTTACTGGATTCCCGTTTTTATCCTTGCAGGAAGAGGCCCCGGTTTAAAAAACATAGGGAAGGCGTGTTTTTTTTTAATATTTTCGGGCCTCATTCCTGTCGCCAAACATCTAAATCTTCTCATGCTCGCACTCTTCTGCTTCGTTTTTTCCACATGAAAATACGTCTCTCTTCCCTCCTCTTTTCTTTGTAATGCTCCTTAGCAGCGCGCGCTTCAACCGACTGCAGGGTGGCTTTACCAGAATCCTGCCTGATGCTCATATAAAAAGTTCTGACAGTAAATTCAAGTTTTAATTCTGTTAAGAGTATACTAGTGAAAATTTTGTGCATGGTATCTATTTAGAAGGGAACGTCATTTGTAATTTGACACGCCATTTGTAACACCTTTTTTGTACAATGGTATAAATATAGCTCTGCGGAAGGAGGCTGGTATGTCTTGGCGAAGAAAAATTACATTTACAAACTGGAAAACTTTATTTAGGAAGCATTGTGATGCATTTTTATAAAATTCATAGCTTCTCCTATCTAGGCCTGGTCTTTTTTTATCTTTTGCAGCTTTTAGGGCTAACATAATTTCAGGCATTTCGAATGGAGAATCAAAGAGGCCTACATAATACCTATAAAGATTCCTTGCATTATTTATTTATATAATTTGTATATATTAATTTTGTGATACCGAATTTTTGAGTTTTTGATTATAATTTTAATTTTTCGTATATGTTATGTAAATTTTATTATAAAATGAAAACAAAACTACAAAAAAAAAAATACCAACATGTTTGGCTCTGAATTGGAATGTGATATCTTTTCCGCAGAGAATCTTTCTGTTGAAGCAGAATGTTTAATTTGCCACTGCAAGCAAACTAATATAATTTTTTTTACCTATAATAAAATGCAGGTGCTTTGATATTTATTTATACGAAATAATAAACAATATTGATGACAAAAATAAAAATATAAAACTAAAAATTAATAAACATAACAGTAGGTGTGGAGGTATAAACATACCAACTTGCAAATCTTGACAATTGTAACAAGTATTTTGCTCAGTGTGTGCTATTCGAGAGCGCACCAATTAAATGTGACTGTGTTAGAATGCCCAGCCCTGATTTAAAGGCTTATATGAGCGCAGTTCACGATCTTGTTGCATTGTTGCAAATGCAAAAAAAGCAGCTTTTACAAAAACAAAAAGCATTGATATGCATTGCTACATTCATGCATTTGCTCTTACAAAAGGCTGTTGCATATGCAAATCTAATCGTACTGCATAACGCTATTGTGAACAAATGTTGCCATTTTGCATTGAACACAGCAACCGATACTTTCTGAACAGTGCTTATTTAATAGCAAGCCTTGTTTGTGTTTGGTCGATACTGCTTTACAATCATTTGCCATGGATCCTTCTCAACTTTATACAACAATTGTTAAGTCTGCTGCTGATGCAAATAAGCATAATTGTTTTTCAAAGTGAGAAACTCTACAAGAAGTTATTTCCAAAAGTCTACAATTTCTTGTTGATCTTATCCACCTTATCTAAGAATAACTTAAATAAAAATAAAAGTTTTTGTTTTGGCCTAAAAACAAAAGTCTTGCATGTTTTATTATTGACATCAGCTTTGAATTTTATTAGGGTATTAATTTTTACTGTGTATGTAATATCGCGAGTGAATGTAAAAATTATAAGAAAAACAGATCACTTTGAGTTAAAAAATAGCAAATTTAAAAAAAAGAAACTAGTTGATCGATAATTTAGAGATCCCTGAAAAACAGAGTCATTTGATTCAAAAATCGACGAGAAATTAACTATTCGTGATGTGGGACAAGGAAATTCTCGAAAAATTAAATAAGCTCGTTACAAAACCACCTTGCGTTTATTCAAAGATAAGTGTTTCTTATATTTATACTACAAGAATCGATACAAATTTAATTTCAATATAATAGAAGTTAGGTTGTTTTGATAACTTATTTCAAGATGTCCAATAATATTCTGGATGTTATAAAGTTTTTTTAAATATCCTTGAAAAATTCTGATTGTAAAAATTTTGTTTGGATTCTTTTGTAAGTAAAGAAGATATTCATGGTTATAATAAGTTAAATTTTTTAATGATTATAATTTACTTTCAAATGATGTTAGTTAGTCTATATTTGACACTATTTGTAGAAATAAATCGATTTGTTTTTTAAATATAATTAAATTTTCTTCAGTGTAAAAGTCAAGTGTAAGTTTTTTGTTGACAAAAGAATATCCCAATAAATGCCAAAAATTCCAAACTTCTATTATGCAACTCTATCAAGGGTTGCCATCTGTTCTAGTTTCTTCTTTTTTTATTTCAATATTCATTGGTGTTCGATAGTTTGTCGAAATGCACAATAGAAATGAAACGAGTTTTTTGCTTCGCCAGAAGCTAGTGTTCGATTTGAAAGAAGCAACTAGAACAGATGGCAACCCTTGATAGAGTTGATGGCGGTGATCTATAAATAGCCTACTGCTTTGAAATGTCATATGATTAGCAGCCATACAATTCAAAAGAATGAATTCCAAAATCTGCGCACTCATATACTAGTTCAAACAAAGAGTTCATCACAGCTTAATCACTCAAAGACTACTGAAGAGGAAAATGTAGCGATTTCCGAAAGACTGTCTAGTCAGCTAATCGATTGACTCTATACAGAGTTGTTGTTGTTGTTGTTGCCTTTTTAAAAAACTTACTTGATCTAAAGCTCACAATTTAATTCATGTAATAATTTCATAGATCATAAAACTAATTCGATAATAGGATATTTTAACTTGTCATGGCGCATGACTTTAAGATCACTATGTACTATCTATCTATATATGTATATAAAACAGGGTGTGTGTATGTATGTAACGTATGGACTCCAAAACGACTGGGCTGATTTTGATGAAATTTTCAGGGAAAAGCAGGCGTGGCACCTGCCATACAACCTAAATTTGAGATATCGAATAGCTTTTGAGTTATAGTTCGCACAGCTATGGAATTTGGTATTCGACCACAATTTACACATGCCGTTTTACTGATAACATTTTATGGGCGTTGGGAAAGGGGGTGTGGCAAATTTGAGATTTTGAATAGCTTTTGCGTTATAATTGGCACATCCTCGGAACTCAGTATTCGACGACAATTTACACGTGCTGTTTTACTGATAACATTTTAGGCAGTGGCGGATTTAGGTATTCTGCCACTCTAGGCCCAACATTAGCACCGCCTCTGAAACATTAAATTTGTTTTCTTACAATAGAATACAATTATAAAAATTGTATTTTTCCTTTTTTACACACAATTACATTGTAATTAATAAAATATATTAAATAAGGCCAGTGCATTTAATTGCTCCTCATCCATAGTTGTTCGTAAATAGTTTTTAATTCTTTTTAATGTAGAAAATGAGGGTTTTTCTGAACAGCCTTTTTTTCCTCTTCCTCTCAATCTTCATAGAACTTGGGTGTTTTTTGAATGAGTATGAATGACATATGTCGTCCGCAAACTTATGATTGGGTTATATGTCAACGAAAGAAGGTTGTTTATAAAAACCAGAAAAAAGGTTGGCAGTAAAACCGACCCCTGCGGTAATCCTGCGTTGATGGCGTGCTTAAGTAAAAACGTGGTCAATCGAGCAGAGCTACCACCAAAACCAAATGAAACTAGTTTTGATACGAGCGCTTTATGCTACACTCGGTTAAAAGCCTTTAAAATATCCAAAGCAACAACCTTGTTCTCCCCGAAAAAGTGAACGCATTAGTTCCATTTTTCGGTTAAGAACGCCATAAGGGTCACGCCAGTGACGATCACTGAGCAGTTGGTGGTGCTCCAGATTGTTTATAATGTTAAAGTTTTTTACGCTCTACATCAGCAGCTTGTAAGGTTCGTGGAATCGCCATTTTTACTCCCCTTCCAACAAGATAGAAATATTCCTGTTCTGTCGGAAATGTTGAAAAGGTTGCGCAGTATGCCATTAGGACCAAAGTCTTTGTTTAGATCCACCCTCAACAAAGAGCCGTTGTTGATTGCTATCGGATAGAGTGTAATTTTTTGCAAAAAATCCATCCAATAGGTTCGTTCGGCTTATCAGTCGAGTCAGTAAAGATTTGGTCATTTTGTAGAAAGCTAGAACCGATGAAAATGTATTATTCTTTACTCTTTTGACAAATGTCCAACAAGTTTTGGTCATATTGGCCTGTTCTCGAATGAAAGAAAAACCTGTTCCCGATTGCAAGTTTCTTGCAGAATCTTTTCGCCTTTTAAAATTGCATTACAGCGAAGTCTTTTGTTATCAGTATTTTTGTGAGAACGCCAATTCTAAAATGCTTTCTTTGTACACATGCCTGCAATCCTGCAAGTATCATTAAACCATGAGTGATCTTTTGGTAAAATTTTTCTCATATTATTGGGAATTAAAGACCACATCCCCAATAAAATATTTCTCGTACCATTACAGTGCCGCATTAACATTTCTATCAGCGAACAATATTTCCAATTGAAGTTGTGATAAAAATTATTAAGCGCAGTATAATTTTCATTTCCATAAAACCTATTCGACAATGATATTTCTACAATAATATAAGAAGAAAACTTTTTTTAATGGACGAAACTTTCAAACACGAATATTAATATTACTTTTTACATAAGCTACGATACTGTTCTGACGTCCTTTAGGCAGAATTTTTGGCCATCAAAATGGTTTCGCCCTCTAAATACACTCAACCAAACATTTTAAAAATTTTGCAATTTATTGCCTTAATTTTTTATTCAACAATATCTTACATTAAGTCAGAAATGCCAAAAACACATTAATTGCATTACGTTATTCATTAAGGATTTTCACAATCTTGTGCATTTGAGATTGCAAATTTGTGCAGTTGTAAAAATTTTAAACCAATTGTGAACGGTTTTTTCGGCTTACCTTGCAACCCCTGGTACTTTGAAAACTAATGCATCTTAATCCAATTTCCTGCTCAACTCCAAGATGTAGGAGTTGACTTGGAGAAATAAGTTGGAGATAAAGTGGAGGTTGAAGACTTTTTTTCCAAGCTTGGAGAAAAATATTTCTCTTGCTTGTTGGGTAGCCTTTCATAATTCATGTGCTAGCTTACCATACCGCGTGCGTTTTTGATTCTTTACTTACGTATTCTATGCTCAAAAAACTACTAACCATGAGAAGGGTGCGGTGATGTGAAGCGTTTCGGTGTGTGAATCGTTTCACCTGTGAAATTTTGACAGCGCGCTAACATATAACCAAGTTCAATGCCGTCACGTGCTGCTTTCATTGCCACACAGTTTTCCATAATGCATAGAAGCGTTCAGAAGACTACATGGTTGCTCTTCCAAAACAGTGGTAAAAAATTCTTTCCAAAAGGGTTTTTGATCGAGAGAATTTATCGTGTATTATGCAAACTACTCAACACAAATTCAAGGTAAATATATCAGTCGTGTTGGTTAAATGTTGTTCTTTAAATGTTGTTTGGGTTTTTTAAACGTTTTTATAGCTTTTTTGGCATTTTTTAATTCATTGCAACAAATGCGACTGGCCATATCACTTGACCGTGGCTACTACACCTGTCGAAACTGCGACTAAACCTGCGAAACTGACATCGATATTAGCGATAAATAATAAATTTGGATTCGATAATATTTATTCAGTTTTTTAGTTTCTTGCTGACTTAGGAGCCTGCCCGCAATTAAAGCGATTTATGTTGATAGCTAAACATAAAAACGGAAAGATTTTTTTGGTGAAACACTTTACACACCATTTTTAAAAAATCGAAAAACGAATTTTCGCAGAGTCCCCATAATTTTTTTCCTATATATTTTGGAGGTGCTGTGAGTTTCCAAAAAAAAAAAGAGAAACGCTTCACCCCACCGCACCTTATATGTGTCATAACGTAAAGTTTCATTTATCATGAGTAAAAAAACCATGGCACATGTGTAAAGAGCTCAGGTCCTCTGGTTAGTTGCAGATAATTTGTGGTTTTATATGTAAATTATCACAGATCCTGATTGAAGTAAGGTTACCGTTCACTTCATGCTTTTCAGCAAATAAATTTTGTGCCACTTTTTTATTATTTATGTGCACTTATTCCAGTACTTATTTCTCAATCACGAATCATGCAATAGTAAGTCATATATCATTAACTGCGTTTTTAAGCATAGCAATATGGCAAAATTTTGCATGAATTGTGTGCGAAATGCATTATTCCTGCGCTCAATTCTCTTCGTGTAGGACACAACTAGTAAGTTGTTCAAAGAAACTGTATGTAGGGCTTCAAAAAACAATTTGTAGAAGAAGCTCTTTGTTGCCGCCAAGACGGACTAAAAGCCTCTTTAAGGATTTTTGGTAAAAGTAAAGTTTCAACTCCAAGCTACAACTTTTTCAGAATTTTGGTTTTATAATTTTTTCCAAAAAAAAAAAAAAAACAGCTCAAGACTATGCCATAACCACCCGTAATATTTTAATATGTGCGGGTAGCGGACGATCGTGGATAGATTGGCGGAAAAAGAGAACAAATGGGTTGGAGTCGGTGGGTACGAATATATTATATATTGATTGATACCTTTGGATAACAATTGTAAGAAAACAACAAATTTTTGTGGGTATTATAAATGTTTTTAATTTGTTGGTTGTTGTTAGATTGGTGATTTTGATGTTCAGGTGACTTCGTCTTCTGTGTGGGTGGGTTGTTGTGTTGTTGATTCTATTGTCGATGTTGTGTTGTGATATCCAGTTTGTACAGTATATGTTGTATTTAAATATGTGTTTTTTATGTATTTCTGTTGAGCACTCTTCCTGAGGGTGGGTGAGCTTATTGTAGATGAAATAAAGAAATTCGGCTGATGCCGAAAGAAACCGTTAACGGTCGTTCCCTAAGTAGCGAGTAGGACGAGCGGACGTGTTTTATATATACTCTGTTAACGTTTGGCGTAAACAGCATTTTTGCTAATTTTTTTCATAAAAATTTTTAGGCTCAAAATTTTCAAAACGGTACACTTCTAAGAAATAGAAAGTTTTCATTTCGACCATGTAAGTCAACGTAATCGCACCATTTTTTGTATCAGTAGATACAAGCCATAGTTTCAGAAAGTATTTCCACTGCATTCTGGATTCTTCGGTTTTTCTTTTTTTAATTTAACAAGAGAACTATTTTCGTCAATTAAAAAATTACAACTTGTAACGACCAATTTTGTCTCTTACAACAACAGACATACATGAATCTCTAGTTTTCTTTATATTAAGTTATAGAATTTTGCTTGTTTATCAGTTTACTAGTCTTCACCGGGCTGAGTAAGAAGAACCTCTGGTCTATTAATTACCCTCTAAGACACCATAGATAGTAATGTTATTAGTAAGACCAAATAGATACGAATACATCATACGTCACTGTGTTTTGAAATAACTGTGGGACATGCCAGCTACAGGTTAGTACAAGTACGAGGCAGAACCAAAGGATACGGTGATATAATAATTTTTTTTATTTAATACATAATTAAGTTTATAACGTTGAAGAAAGAAAATAAAGAATTAAGTTAAATAAACCTAAAATCAGTGTCTTTATCTAAATAATAATTGAGCAACCCTGGCTGGACACAGGCTTATCTATCCCAGCTATAGATTCTGGGAAACAGGAAGTCGTTACAAACTCTAGTATTTTTAGTCAAATTTTCATGTTTAGTAACTCATAAAATGCATACAAAAAAATATTTATATCTTCTTTATTTTAAAAAAATCAATTTTTACCATATAAATCAGATTTTCAACTATAAAGTGATTTGTGGAACGTTTCAGTATCTATATTATTTACTGAAAATTTCACAGTTTACTTATGTTCTGTTAAGTCACAAAACCCCGCATTGAGCCGTCTTCGAAAAATTTTCCGTTTCCAAAAATTTACCGCCCTAGGCTTCAGCCTACTCAGCTTTATGTTAAATCCGCCCCTGTTTACGTATCAAATTTTACTCTCTGAAGTTTGTCGGTGTCTGCAGAGAAGAGATATTAATTTCAATTGAAAAACATTCGTGCGATTGTACAATACGATTGAATTACAGTTCTCTTAGCTAATCGACCACGCACTTAACATGAATAAAAACAATTTTTTTCGCAAATTCACAGAGCTCGACCGGAAATTTGATGTCAAAATATGAAAATTAAAATTAAGAACAAAATTTTTTTGACGTCCCTACAGTGTAATTAGTAACTAATATTTTATACCTTAAGAATTTGAGTTTTTGCTTACTAAGACATCAGTTTATATTTTTAGAATTTTTTGCGTTGCTTGAGACTATATTTTACAGGGCTGCAAATAACTAGTGCAAATGTTTAACATAGTTTATCTACATATGCTGAAAATGTTAGTAATTCTTTAACTTACTTTAGATTTAAGATACATTTAAATTAATGAACTTTATGTGGGGATCTTGCAGAAGCAAGGTCCCAAATTATGTCATCAAAATCAATTGCATAAAATAAACGTCCCTTCAATGAACAATACTCCAAAACAATTCAATTTTTTTAAAACGGTCTTTCGGCTGCTTATCCGTTTCAAAAAGCATAAAAACATTCGAAATGCAATATCTTAATTTGGGAAAATAATTTTAAATTGGTTATTACGATTTATATTTGACATCAGAATCATTATGTTTTCTAGATTGTGATTGCTGTTTTCACATAGGCATTGCGACAATTTTTTATGAGTGGTGATTCAGGTTCAGTGCATTTTTCTTTGCTACGCAAAAGTGAATGTAACTTTTCTTTTATATATTCTTAAAATAAATGCATTCTGATAGACAGGATTCTTTTAAATAATAAGGTTAAAAGTTTTTAATTTGTAACCCTACTTTGATAACCTAAGTCTGACAGACGTATGCTTTCTGAATTTTTAGTTGTCTCTCTCTCTCGTGAAATGCTTACACTGTAAGTTCTTATTCTCATTTTTAAATAAAAAGAATTATAATAAAATGTGTTTTATTAACAAGGTTATATGTAATAAAATCATGTAAGTCCAAACAAAATTGTTTAATTGCTATTAACATAGCATTAAGCCACGAAAGCAATGATACATCTGAAAGGCGTGTGGTTAACTTTTGAGCGACTTTTACTAAGGTTATCAAAGCAAGGTTAAGAGCATTCTTGGGTACATTTATATTACCTAAACATTCCAAAACTTCAGAATTTTCGTAAATTTGTTTATATCTGAAAACTAGTTTAGTCAATTCTGTGTTTATATTATATTAAATTGTAAAAAGTCTCCACTCTGAATTTATGTTGGCCCATTCATATCTCGGAGTAAATTTTTTTGTTTACTCATTTGCTTTATTAAATTACGTTTTTATAATCTTAGCAAGAAAAAAATCAAAATGTTCTATTGTTTTTCCAAAGTTTGCCACCCCTAAAAATGTGCCGCTGTGGGTTAATCCACCATTGATCGGTGGTAAATTTGGTTCCAATGGGAAATTTTTTTTAAGCTTGAACTTATTCTTAGAGAACCATTTATTTTCTTTCTTCAATATTTTTTCACAGACATCGAATAAACTGGGAAAGTGCAGCTGATTTAACTTAATAAAGTGTTTTTTTTTTCTTCATTCTTAATTTTCATTTTCATATTTTGACAAGACCATCCCATTTCCGGTCGTGATCGGTGAATTTGCGAAGAATATTCCATTTTATTTTAATCACCCTAATAAACATAAAATGGGTGTCTTATTTGAATAAATAGCTTATTTAAAATATAAAGTATAGGTTAGTTGAAAGCGGTTTTACTACAACCACGCACATATTTGCAAGTGGCCGATAAATTTTCATTATTCCTAAATCAAAGTCAAAATTGAAATAGAACAAACAATCTCTTAATTCTTTATCATTGAAGCATTTTCCACTCGACTAAAAAGCACACTTCCGAGCTCATGCCGCATATTTTTCAACAATAAAACTTTAAATAATTTAAAAAATAAAAGCATTTCGAGCATGAGTTTCAATGTGCCTATACATCAATAAATGAGAATGTCAAATCATGCCAGCATCAACTACAAATAAAGCAATTAACGCACACTATTGAAACGCACAATTGCAAAAACGCCACAGAACACAACCAACAACCTACAACAAAAATCAACAACAACAACAGCAACAACATAACACCAGCAACACTAACATCGACACTAATAGAAAATCTTCACAAAAACGCTCATACTTTTGAAGTTTGACTGGCTTGAGGCAACCAACAATTTTCAAATATAAAGCAGTAACATAGGCGGAAAATGTGCTGCATAATGAAGTGAATTTAAAATTTACGCTCTATGGTAAATTACTCAGTTTATTCAGTTTATTATTAAATATTTGTGTGTGCATAGCAAACAGTAAACACCATCGAAGCCAACTTATTTTTCATTGCATGTAATTAGGCGCATGTAAACTGTTTTATTGCATTCATGCTGTCAGTTCTAAGCAGTGCTTGTGTGTGTGTGTGTGTGTGTGTATGTGTGATATTGCGTTTTTGCGTGTATGCATTATTTAGTTTTAATTGACATGAATTTCTCTGCCGTTGCAAAACATGTCATTACCGCAAAATTAATTATTGGAGCTTTTTACCAAAGCGTAAATATATCATGCTTGCGTCATAGCATATTTTTAGGCACGTTATATAAAAAATTCTATAAAACAAACGTATCTCTCATTTCGTGCAAGACAAAAATATGGGTTTTTTGAGTTAAGTATACAGAAATATGCATTCTTATCATATCTTTAATTTCAGTGAATTTTAGACCGGATTGCTGTAAATTGACGGCTTAACAGATTCTTGTGTCGATTTGATTTTTAGCAATTTCTTTACTTTTTGTAGCTATAAGGTTTCATTTCTATTTATACCAAAATGTATTCAGAATTTCTGCATAATTTTTTAACAACAGCGACATATTATATCATAAACCATTTCCTAAATAAAAATCCAAGCAAGTAACATAACATTTTTGTAGTAATAAAGTACCAACTAAAAACTTTACATCTATCTAACTCAAAAGTATGTTATCATATTGTAGCAAAACCGTCACAACTCAAAATTAATTTTTGTAGTAATAAAGTCAAAACTAAAGCAAACACTTGCAAAAATATTGCATAAAAATTCACTATTGGATATTTTTAGTAGAAAATATAATGGCCTAAAAATATTCTTATTAATTTTCAGTCTACATTTAGAATTAATGGTCGTGATAACATTTCAAAATTTCGTAATGCTCTCCTGAAAAATTCTTAATTTTGAGTTGTGACAGTCTGGACCGAAATGAGAGATATATGTATTCGTTGCTTAACTACGAGAGTAGTATGTTGCATCTTTGTCTATGACAAAATTTTGTTGCCTTCCCAAAAGAATGCAGCATAATTTTTAAAATACATCTATCATTGTGTTTTTAAGCCATGCATGAAAGTTGAATTGAATGCTGACTAAATATCTAGTTTAATAGGATCTTTAGGTAAAACGTAGCCTTCGTCTTAAGCTTCGTTCGTTTTCCGACGATATCGGACAAAATTGGCTTGATGTATTTTTTCCTTGCGTCGTCGTCCACTGTTACGTTGTTTACGTTGCTCAAATACTCTTAACGTGAGTATTTGTCAAAAACATTATTACTAGATTGTAAAAGTTCATCATTTTGCGTAAAACTGACAAAAACCTTAAATATTTTATACTTATTCCAAGCAATATTTAATAGGAGGCATCATTTTTTGCATCAGCTGTTTCGGTTGTTTTGTTTTTTTTTTTGACATATATGATTAATTTTTGCTGCAAATTTGATCATAGTGAAAAGTTTTGTGAACATTAATTATTATTGTATAATGTTTTCCGCGATCGCTTTATACAATTTCAATGAATCGGATGCAAAGCAGGCAAGGCAGGCAAATCTGCAAAGCAGGTAAAATTCCAAGATCCAATCCAACTACAAATTGCTCGCTTGTGGTTTTTTGTGTGCTAAATAAAATATAAATTAATTGATTCGAAATTCTTGCATTTGTTAATAAAATAATACTTACGATTTATTTTCAGCAACTTCCATGTCAACAAATTTTTAAACGATAAGAAAATGTTCATCGTCTATATTTGACGTTTCGTTTCAAATTTTTTTAATACATCAAGCCAAATTTTCACTACAGTTACGTTGTCGTTCATTTCTGAATCAGCTGTTCTCGTTGGGCTAAGAAAATATTTTTACATCAAGCGAAAACAGCTGACATTCGACTTTTGAGCGAAGCCTTCGTGAAATGCACGTTACGTTCGTTTTACAGAAAGATGCTATAACTCACTCGATTTCCCTGATAATCCATTGTCAATATTTTATCTCTTCGCCGGTAGCAGCTGCTAATGCAATGTTATAACGTAATAATTGTGCGCAGAGGCTTGGCAATCGCATTAAAAATGTACACACGAACAACCACAACGTAAACAATGGCCGCATTCAGCGCAGACAACTGTTGTGAACTGTAATGGTAGCGCTACTTTAGTTTACGATGTTTTTCTCTGAATGTGTTGCTACTCTACACGTCAGAAGTTAGATTCAATTTAATTTTTATTTGCTGCGTTCTTTCTGCGTTTATTAATTTAACAGCGTCAGTAACAGCATCTGACAGTTAAGCAAACAGTTGTGTTCATGTAGCATAGAATTTGTTCGCTCGATTAAAAGGCGTTCGCTACTTTATCAGTTTTAGTTAGCGCTACCAAATTTGTACCATTCAGCGAATTTTTACACAACAGTTGCCAACTGTTGTCTGCTCTGAATGCGGCCAATAATTAACGAAAAATTATGCCACATTCACCACTCACACACGCACACCAATTACGCATACTTTCCCAGTAGTCCACGGCATCATTGACGAACTGTTCATGATGATTTCTTAAAGGAACTTTCTGCATGAGCTATACTTAAAAATATTTCATACAAAATATAATTCAAAGCAGCGGTCCTGAACGCCCAACTCTTTCCACTCTATTAAAACAACTTCAGGATTTTCATGGTTGTTTTAAGTCGCCGAATCGTTCACAGGCGCAGCTGCACCGCAACAAAACATAGCGTGTGTGTTGTTGTTTTTGGTAAATATAGCGCGTAGCCAAAGATTTGTTTATCAAAATACTTTAATTCGTTTTTTAATACACTACTTTTAATGTGTTTTGAGGTGTAGATTCAAAAAATGGCATACATTTTTCTCCTGAGGGAGTAAACAACACAAAAAAACAGCTTGGTGTGCTCGACCATTTTTAAACAATCTGAAAAAATTATAAAAAATTTAGTTGGGTTTGTAAATACTCTAAAAGACATTTTTTATTTCTTCGCTTATTTATTTTGCGAGTATTTATTAAATACTGGAAATGACAATTTTTTTATTTCCTCGCAAATTTATTTTGCGAGTAAGGGGGGTTCAAGCATGAAAAAATAATGAAAACTATGAAAAATATGCACATTTTGGATAGCTTATTTCTAGGAAACTAATAAAGATTACATCTTATAACGTTTTTTTATTTGAATATAAAAAGATAGGATTTTATTATGTGCATCCAAACTTTTTAAAAAAATAGAGAGTCCTGCTGCTTAAGAGTACTAATGAAGTTAAATTTTTTTGTCATAAATTTTTGAGTTTTTTCGTTTCGTTTTTTTCACATTCAAGGATCCCTTAAAATTATTTTAGAATATGTGAAGATTTTTGTATATGGATTGTTTTAAATAAGTTATAAGTTAGCAGACAGCAGCCCTGGCAGAGTAAAAGACTTGATCTAAAAATAACTACTGTTTCACCGAATAATGTTTTAAATCTAAAACGCAAGCCAACGAAAAGCAAGACACGAGAAGCAATAGAATTTCGTATAGAAAAAAGTATTTCTTCTACTTGTCGTTGGTTTGCGTTTTCGATTTACAACATTAGGCGGTTCTTGTCATATGATTAAATGGACGATGAGAACAGTAAAATTCTAACGAATTTGTTCGAACAAGTGCCAAATCAGATGAGACTTAAACAGTGGATTGGTCAAAGCTACTGAAGAGCGAGGTTTAGCAGCCTCCGAAACAGTTCTGTCTAGTCTACTGTGTGATTGACTCTGTACAGAGTTGTTGTTGTTGTTGCCTTCTTCCAACTTACTTAATCAAAAAAGCGCTCAATTAAAATCATGTAAAAATTGAAAGAATAGACCACAATCAATTAAATAAGTTATATTAACTCTCAAAGTTAGGTCAAACAACGTTAATAGCCCATTTAAACACCCTGTATCTTTCTTTATGCATGTATTAAAAAATTGGATAACATGCCAGAAGATGTATTTATTAAAGATATGTAATAACTACCTGCTATTTACATCATGGAGACTTTAATAGTTTCTACGGAATGGATTTTTAAAATCAACCATTTATAGTAACCTTACCAAGGTTTTTTCTCAATCAGCAGTTTTTGGATTGATAAGGTCTAGAGATTTTTATTTGGGCTCATGAACTTTTCTATAACTCAATTTTATATAATACTTTAAGTCCAATATTGTGTTTAAAAAAATCTGAACGAATTTTATTTTACTCCTGGAGAAATGTGCAAAATTAGAATCAAACTCAAATGATATTTGACAATTTCTTCGTACACTTTGTCAAATTTACTTTAAAATAGCGACGGAGTAGAATTGTCTTACAACTTTCCACGAAAAAAGTCCGTGTAATGGAATAGTTGGAACCGTAAAACGTCTTATACATAAGGCGAGCTTCACAACTCGAGATCACATTCGTACTCAACAAACAACGTACCAGTCTTGCACTCAAAACATTCCAGAAATGAAATTTATTTACAATACATTCAGAAATTTGCCAAACTTCACAAATTTATCCCAATTAATAAAACAACAAAAGAATACAAAACGATATCTAAACCAATGTCTTCGAAATTATTTAAAATATTAAAGCATTTAGCGTTTTATGTTTAAAAAAGTGGTTGATTTTAAAAGTCTTTATCATAAAAACCCTAAACCCGTTCAATGGCAAGGCTGAGAACAAAATAATCTTTTGAGGTCATTAAAAGATTAATCCTCTCATTTAGGTCATTAAAAGATGAAAAAACTTTACTCTGATTTTTACTTGCGCTACTTACGTTTTGCAAGCTTGTACAAAGATAAAATTGTTTTGCTCCTGTTCGACACAAAATTTTTTTAATCCCTTGAAGGTTTTTAAAACCTTTAGATCTTTGTTTTTAAACCATCTTTATACTATTATCATGTAAGCCATCTTATTAAATAAACGACAAGCACACTGCCCCGTGTCCAATATTTCTCAAACTGTTAGCCTGAAAGTATGCATATCTTAATACATAAAAGGCAAGCGTGCTGCTCCGCACACAGTATTTCTCAAATTGTAGTTATTTTTTGACAGTAAAGTAATTTTACGAGACACACTGTTCTCAAAAATGTTCAGCCTGAAAGTTTTTACATATTTGGGTTTTTACAATAGTACGTTTTTGATCTAACTACCTCTTTTTCATCCTTTTATAAAAAAGTTATGACGTATAAATAAGATTGTTACCAAACTCGACATTTTGCACTTTTACACTTGAACTAATTTTTCAACACTCAGGGTTACCAACTCATACCATTTAGCCCGGAGACTCCGGTTTTGAAGGGTCGATCTCCGGGCTCCGGCCCTCACAGATTTTCTCCGGCTTTCGCACTTTAAGAATTTTTTTTAATAAAAAAATTACAATTATATGAAAATGCAATATAAAATTATTTTCTTTGAAAATTTTTTGAAACTAAAGTCCGTATGCACTTAAGCGCTTTAAAAGCATGACAACAAAAAATGATGTGGTCGGAGTTTTAAAAAAAACTTAGTGTATTTTAAAAAAATTTAACAATTTTGAGGAAAGCTCTTAACAAGGAATTTCTATGGAAATTCTAGATTATTTATATATTGTGAAGCACGAACTCACACTCGAACGTGTAAAAGAAGTCTCGAAAATTACACAGTGCGACAGCCAAAACGTGAGTAAGAAACCGACAAATATCTTCAATTATTTTCGGACTCCTTATCACGAATCTGGCACCAAAATTTTTCCATCACATCAGGATTTTCAAAACAACTAAACAATTAAGAAGGGCATCGTGTTTGGCAAAATATTTTTAGTAAAAGTCTGTATTTACTTTTACTTTAAGACATATGTAGTTTTTCTTACAAAAATTTAAGCATTTTGAGATCTATATTTTTACCGGTTTTTCTCAAAAAACAACTTTGTTCTTGCAGTAGAGGAAGACATGTTGTTTTTTCCTAAAATTTTTTTGGGAGATCTTGACAACCCTATGCAACTTTTGAGACCTCTTAGAATGTCAAATTCGAGAAAGCAATCTAAAATCTCAACAGTTTGAATTAATTTTGCATTTTGGGGGACTATAGTTTGGATATGGTGGATCTAGGGTAATTTTGTTGTTGGAAGATGCTATAAGTTTTTTAATAGGGATGATTTTTTGCCAACACATAATATTACATTTCTCAATGGTTAAAAACGTAAAAATAAGGGTAAAAAAGGGGGTGGGGGGATAGAAGTATGAAAGACAATTTTTTATCAACTTATAACAAACATCTTTGCCATATTCAAAAATCGCGTACCACTTTTAGTTTTGACGTTTCAAGTTGATTTCTCTTAGTAGAATTTTTGACCTTGAATCGCGGTTTTCTCAAAATCCTGATGTGATTGAAAAATTTGGGTGCCAGATTCGTGATAAGGAGTCCTGAAATAATTGAAAACATTTGTCGATTTCTTACTCACAAAAATAAAGGCTCTTTTTGGTGCACAGTGTTATTAATGTTGAATAAAATGTTGACGAACTTTTTGATAAAGTTAACTATATCAATAAACCCTTGCCAACATTAAAGAAAACCATTTCATCGGTAGCTAATATTTGGATAGCAATTTTAAAAACCAATTAAAAACTAGAAATTAAACAAGTTGTGTTCGGCATACCAATAAGCAACGCATTCGTTGATCGTTTATTATAATTGAGTCTGTATGAAGAGCCGACAGAAACAAAAAGAGCGCTCGTTTGGTAAAAGAATAAATAAATAAAGAACGAATAAATTATGTTGATTTTATATGATTTAAATACAAATTCTAAATTTTTGATGGTTTAAATCATACTTGGTTTTAAATACAAATTCTACACTTTAAGAACGAATAAATTTTTAATTTGATTGATAGCAGCTTCTGTTGTATCTTCAACACCCAGATCAGCAAGAACTTGTTAAAAGCTCAAAATCGCGACTCATATATAATTTTTAAAATGTGTTATATTGATTCAGATTTAGTCTTTTTTTATACAAATATACTTATTGTTATGCACTTTTTGTTAAAACAATAAATTATAAGATTGTTTATTATATTTACGTATAAAAAATTTAATTTTTATTCTAAAACAAATATAAAAAATGAAAAAAAAATGAAAATGAAAAAAAATTATGCAAGAAAAGCTCCGGGCGGGGAGGTTCCAAGAGTTGGCAACCCAGTCAACACTGCTTCAATACGTATAGTGTTATTTAAAGTGGTACATTTGTATTTTGCAAAAATTAAGTGTACAAAAAATCAAGCTTTAAAAAGAGAAAAAAGTTCTTTCGGCAAAAGGCTCCAAAAAGGAAGTGTGCGGAGGACCTGTCGAAGGACAGGCTTTTATACTAGTAAAACGTTAAAAAATATAAATTTGATTTTAGTCCAATAAATTTTTTTGCTTTTTTCGGCACAAAATCGAAAATACAACTGACTTTTTTGTCAAATATCTCTCCAAATCTATTTTTATCATGTTGGTATCTCTTTTTTCATAGCACCAAACGATTTGATTTAAAAAAGGCGCTGCAAAAATGAATAAAAAATTACTTTCTGACGTGTGCAATATATTGGGCAAATCCACTGAAAGGGTATCCATTATGAAACTACTTTGTAGGTGTAACTATAATCAAATAAATACATCTTCTGAAAAATTTTCAGATTTCTTAATGCATGCGAAAAGAAAGATACAGGGTGTTAAAATGTATCTGTCGATTTAACTTTGAGAGTTAATAAAACTAGTTTAAAACCATTAAAATGCAAAAGTCTTGACTTATTCTAAGATAACTTTATAGGATCCTTGAAGTTATAAGAATTTCTTTATTTTAGTATCGACTTCCAAAAAAATCAGAGTTGAAAACTCTTAAATTGATAAAAAACCCTAACTTCATTGGTGCTCTATGGCAAAACTGTCACTTTTTTGAAAAAGTTTGGATGCACATATATAAATCTTTTATTTTTATATTAAAATAAAAAAATTACAAGATATTATCTTTATTGGTTTCTAAGAAATAAACTATCAAATTTATGCGTATTTTTATTTTTTATAATTTTTCTTGTTTGAGGCCCCTAACTAGCGAGGAAATAAAAAAATGTCATTTTCAGTATTTACAGACAGAAATAAGTTTTTGAAATTTTTTTTCAGAATTATTAAAAATGATCGATCACACCGATTTGCTGTTTTGTTTTGGTTTTACCACTGAGTGGTATTTTCAAGATATAAAAAAAAACAAAACTTCTCTAAAGTTTCTGTATAGAATTCTTTCACGAATTCTATTAAAAGTTTCGATTTTCAACTCGCTAACGAAATTTGCTTATATTTCTGTCTATTGTCGTTAACGAAACTTCCTCAATATTTCGATATTGGGTTCATGCATGATAAATCCCGATGTTTCTGCATTGCGTTCTTGCACGAATTTGGAGCATTTATTTGAAATTTTCGTCAGTGAAATTTATGGCCAAATATGCATATTTCGTTAAGGACCAAAAAAATCATACATGATTCATTTGAGATTTCTTCAATACTGGAACTACTGTGTTGTTATGATTTTATCACTGTGACACTCTTGGTTTGCGGCGTGTAGTCACACAGTGGATTACTTTTATACAACATGAGGAATAGAGAGGTAAATTAGGAATGTTCATTCAGAAGGTTCGCGTTTTTCTTCCAGAAAATCAGTAGTTTAAAAATTTTTAATAAGGAAGAAAAAATCGAAAAAGTAAAAAAACCGAAAATCAAATTGGGGAATCGCAATTTAAATCCGATTCGGTTTTCAAATAGTGTTCTGCAATCAGCATGAACTTGCTCATTCAAATATAAATTCGAATCCGATTTTAAACTAGCTGTTTTGTTTTGTTGCAAAAATAAAAATTGTGATTTTCGTGCAAATAGCGAAATATTTTAGATTTATGAATACAATAATTAATATCTAAACGAAAAATTAGCGAACATGAGTTTTTCTATTTTGCTGGCAGTACTGGTGGATAGCAAAAAAAAAACAGACAAGATAGAAAGTGGAGCGGAAAGTTTTGCAGGACTTAAGCAATACCCTGCAATTGCCGTATTCAGCGTGAGTAGTTCTCATAAGTTAAGTAAACTACTATAAAACTTTTCACTTGCGTATACTTTGCACAGTACCACGTCAATAAAGAAGCATTTAACTTGATTTTAACCAAGGTTAAAGCCATATTCCAAGCCAAGGCAATATTCAATTCCGACAGCACTACAATTGGCTGCATCCTTGCGATTTCTTGCAGAAGGCGTCCTTCAATGATCAGTGGGAAGAAAAAACTCTGTAAGTAGCATTCACTACTTTTATATTGCTACCTTGTCTTAGTGTAAAATCTAGCAATATCGAGAATGCGTTCTATAAAATCAGCATTGTGCCATTTTTGTTTACTGTTTTAAGCTTTCTTCAGTTAAAATGGAGTTTATCAGATATTTAAACGTGGAAAACGAGTTGATTACTTACATTACAGGTTGTTTAAAACGTTTATCAAATTAAGATGCGCAGCTGAACGAAATAAATCCGAAAATATTTTCTAAAAAATTAATTGCAAAACACTAAATATCCGAAGCAAAATCGTTCGGATTCCAAAACAGCGTTACATCGAAAAGCATTTCCGAAAATCGGAATGCAGAAAACCAATGATTGGAGTTATATTCATTTCCTAACAGAATTAGATTCTGGAAAAGGGCTGATTTTCATTATTTTATGTTTTATTTTAATCATACAAAAAAATCAATAAGCATTTAAATCAAATACATATAAAGTATTTAATAACATTGGTTTGTTTTAATTCTACTTTTTGATTCCAGATGAAGCTACCCAGTGGGGAAATGAGAAATCATTACTGCCTTATCTAGCTCAGTAACTAGTTATCGTGTAAGCTCATGTCATTACGCTTTCGCTTACAATTTCTTAATAAATAATTTCAAGCAAAATACCGCGTAATAACAAGCGTGAATCTATCCGATTAGCTCAAAACCTTACGTCCTCGCTTATGATTTGAAAATAAATAATCTAAGCGACTATACTTGATAATACGACATTAATTTTAAGTAATGCTGGATGCAAGTATCATACATTACCGCCTTTAAAAAGCCTATGTTAAAATAATGCCTTGTTTCTGTGTGTTGTAATCCATCAGGGAACTACCTCCCATTACCAAGTAATTGTTATATTACTAGTTCAGTAATGATTTCTACACCTGCTGGGTAGCAATCAGAGGAAACAATTGTTTTGGATTGCAGTCCTACAACCAGCATAGTGTGGTCTATTCCGCTATCGAAGTCGCAGCAAAATAAGCTTAAAACATAAACATATATGCGTGTCTGGCTTTAATTTGGGACAGTCAAATACCCAGACAGATATATATACAAACGGCCAACCGAGCAAAGAGTTTCACAGCAAGACGAAGATTTCCTGTAGCGTTGCAATGTTATTTCTACCTATACTTGTGCTTGTGTGATAGCCGTGAATGCGTGCCCATTTCTTAGCGTGTTTGCTAAGCAAATTTAGTGGAAATTTGAGAGAAGTTCTTTGGGAATGTGTCAATATTAGTGTGACGCTTGCATTTACTGTGAGCACATTGCAAATTCGGTTTGTGATTTGAGTCGGTTTTTGTTGTTGTTGTTTTTGCTTCTATTTTCCTTGTCCGGATTCTTGTTGTTATTCACGCAGGGGGAGCTATTCTGTATTTTAATTAATATCAAATATTTGCCCAAATTGATAAGTGACGAGATATTGAATTTCATTCAAGGTGCTATTACAACTATATTTTCAGGTTGCTTTGATTGATTTATGAAAAGAGGGGATTTTGCATTTTGATAAGCAAATATTGGTTAGGCTGAGAAATTAAGAAAGCCTTAGCTAAATTAAATATTTGATGAAAACCAAACGTTGAGACATATAAATTGATAGCCATGGATATATTTTCTCAAGCAAGTAGTTCGCTCTATTGCATGGGCTAATGGAAGTTGTTAAAACAAAATTTCTCAATTCATATGAAAAAAAGTAGGGAAGGGTTTTAAGCCCCTATAAGTCCCGGGATTTTCTTTCCAGAACTTCGGGATTATGAAATAAAAGATTTCTATTATAAATATTCATGTAAATGCAACCATTTCAATATAAATTTATATGAATATAGAATTAGAAAAACCTTTTATTGAGGCTGAAAAAGATTGTAAGGACATTAAGTGTAAATCACTGGAGCAAAGACTTTGCAAAGTCTTTGCAAAGAAGACTTTTAGAAGAATTTCCAACATCGGGAAGTCAGCTATGTGTATCAAAATTGTCAGATATTCTGACTAATGCTTGGTTTTCACTATGTCATATTCAGTGGTCAGTTGTTGTCAATCAAATTGAAAATGCCAACATGTTGACATTTTTTCTACATTTGGCAATCTTGAAAAATTAAAAATAAATCACTTATTTACTAAATGGAGCTAGCAGAAAATGCTATAGAGTTTTACTAAGGTGATATTTAAGGTGATACAATTTTATGTCATCATAAAAATGACATAGTGAAAACCAAGCATTAGGAAATAATTTCGTATTGTGGTGAGTGTAGGCAATCGTGATCGAAACGTACCAATTGCTTACGATTGTCGTGCAACAATTTCTGCAATTAGCATAGAATCAGAACGGTGCTTCTCATGCAAAACGTATAAAAAATTAGTTTAAAAAAACTAGCCTATACCAATTTTATGCAAAATTTGAACACATTTAGATCAAATATGTGTACTTAATCAATATTTTAAAAAATTATTTACTTTGCTATTCTATCTTTACACAGGATTTATTTAAAAATGATTTTGCATAAAAATCCGATCCCTAGTAATAATATTGATCATCTCAATGTATTACTTTAAAAATAGTTAAAGCAAAAACTTTTATTTTGAAAAGTCTTTCCCAACCTTTATTTTCCTTAAACACAAAAAAAAAAAAAACATGAAGAAGGTTTCTAAGAAAAAATTTTTTAACATATATATATAATAATACCTTAAACTCTTTCGCATTTTATTTTTTTATATTTTTGTTTTTTAAATTAATACAATTTGCTAGTCATTAATATTATTGAAGTTTTTTTTTGTTTACTAACAATAAAGGTATTCACAATTGTGTGGTATCGTGGGATTGTGGTTTTTTTTTTTTGTCAAAGTTGAAAACCAGAAATACAATTGAATTGTAAAATGTGATACCATTACTACGGGGTTTTTTTTACTTCACCGAAAACAACGCAATTGTGAATACCTCTAATGTGTTTTGTTTTTGTTGCCTTATAAATAAATTATTAACTAATTTTTTATATTAATTTATTAATCCCAAAATGTACAATTTATAAAACAAACAAGTAGAATAATGATAACTGCATACTTACTATGAAAAAATTACAATTATGTAAATGCACTTAACCGGTACTCGATACATATAATATTTTTTTTAATTATTTATTACTTAAAGTTTTCAATCCCGAACTAATCCCGGGATCCCGGGATCGAGAAAAACTTCCGCTATTGTACTCCCTAATACGCACGCTTTGGTAAGAGGAAAAAAAAATCCTCGATACGGAAATTTCTGACAGCAAACTTTCAAAGAGTTTATAAAAGCAGAGCCCAAACAATTGTTTTGGCTTGCAGGTTGGTATCCCTAAAAAGCCAAAATTTTTATTTATTTTCAGTAAAAACACCTTATTTAGAAAAATTAGGAAGATTTATTGATCTTTCTTCCGCTTAGTGATCCATAAGCAAAAGAATTGATTCAAAGTATGAAAAAAAACAAATTTGCCAATTAGGCAAGTTCAGGCATATAAACTTTTCCCTTTTCCCAAAGTTATTTGCGCTGGTAAATATGAAGTATTTTGTACAAATAAAAAAAAAATAAAATTCTGAGCACAAAAAAAATCCTATATCAATTTTTTTGTGTGTAGATAATATTAAATAATAACGAAATGTAATATGTTAAACTTTTTTAGTGATTCTTTAACTATAACTCCATAGGCGGCGGTTTAGTATTGAGAGTAAAAAATTTCAGTTCATCACACGAGTCTCTGAAACAATCAGTGGCGCCGCCTCTACCATATTAAAAAAAAATTCTTTCGATAGCACAAAAATAAATAGTTTCGTTATGTGGCGACCGTAGCCTAGTGCGTAAAGTGCGTGGCCCCTAACTAAGGAACTGCGGTAGTCCGGGTTCAATTTCAGCTCAGACAGAAAGTTTTTTTAAGCGATTTAATTTTTCTGTTCGGTCGTCATCTCTCTGCAGACAATGGCAGTCCTCAGAGAGTAAAAACTGCCATGTAAAGCTACTTGAGAACATAAGCCGTTCGGAGTCGGCATAAAACACGTAGGTCCAGGTCTCGATCATTTGTGATCAAACATTTAATAACACGCAGCATTTAGTAGTATATTCAGTTTTTCCAAATCAGATCAAATTCTCGACATATTCAGATTTTTGTTGTTTGACCATCATATGACCTTCATTTAAAAATTTTTTTAATAATATTTTAACAATTACTTTTTATTATATTCTCGAAAATACCTCCAACGTGAAAACCAAGTTAGCCTTGTATAATCTATGATTTTTCAAAGGTTAAGCAATTTTGCATTTTTGTAATAAAAATTATTTAGTGAAGTCTAAATTCCATTTCCATAAAACCATGGAGTCCTCTCCGAAAGTTGTAACAGGAATACTTAAATAAATTCCTGTTATCTTAAATAAATTTTTTTGATGCAGAACTTATATTTTGTTTCTTTTCTTGTACATACATAAAAAACTTTCACTTTAATTTATTTTATTTTTGCTTGTTTTGCGGTAAGTTTAATTAAAAGTTGGTGTTAGTCGATTCGGCTAACAAAGAAAACAAACATGGTTTAAATACCGATGCACATCCATTTCTGAAAACCGGTTTTTTTTAAATTGTCCTCTAATTTTTTTTTTTTTTTTTTTTTTGAGGCAGTTTTCCTTTATGAAACGAACAATGAAAATTTACAAATTTGCTTAACATGCAAAGGATATGCCCAATAAATTACATTTCAAATGAAAAGTTTAATTTTTCGATAAGTACTGCAATTTAATTACCAGTTGTATATTATTAAACATCTTCTAAGAAATTGTGCTAGATAAATTACCAGCTCCATCCTTTTCCATTTAATGCATATTTTAAGTACTTTTTTTTGCATTGTACTACAATACATTTCGAAGGAGCTTTTACTTTCTGGTGATGGAATCTTTATATCTGAGGAATTTATTTATTCCTTTACAAAACCACTTTTCTTTGACGTAAAAGACGTATCTATTATATTTATTTTCATGTAAAAACAAGGTTATAATTTATATTGAAGATTTCCTTGATCCTTTCTATGATTTGAGCTACTAGCACAATCCTAACCAGACTAAAAGTAATTTAAAAGCATATGCGCAGAGCGCCTTTAATGTTGCTAAAGGATTAAATAAGTTTTTTTCCTTAAAATCCTTAAATTACTATGCTTATGTATATGTTATGGCTTGAATCTATTTGCTGAACATTCTTATATCTTCACTTATATTTCTTTGGATTATTCATTATACTTATAGGAAAGGACCTTTTTTTTTGCTATTGCTATTTTGTTGTCTACATCTACTTAATATGATTGTTTGTTTCTTGCATAAAATTTGGGCTCATGCATACATATTGGGTTTGATGTTTTCTTTTTTCTTTTTTTTATATATATTCTTCTGTTTTTTTATGAATTCTTTAATGTGCTGCATTGATATATATTATTTGTTATGCAATATCATTTACTAGGTTGTTTATATTTTTATCATGTGTTTCACCTATAGCCTAATATAGACTAATTTTAACGCACTCACACACATACCTCCACAAGGTTGAAATACCCAGATGAAAAAATCAGGCCTGCCGATAGAAGGAATGTGGCTGGTTAAAATTTAAATGCTTACTGCATTTTTTTGTATCACTAAGAAGCACAACAACGATGAGAAAGACACGAGAAGCAATACTTTATTCCATACAAAAACGTATTGCTTCTCGTGTCTTCCTTATCGTTGGTGTGCTTCTTCGTGATACAGAATAATGCAGTTAGTTTAGAAGTTTACTTTTATAAATTTTAAAAACTTTCCCTTTACTTCTTTGTTAGGTATGTATCCAACGCCGTTGATATGGTGAGTTCAGGGGGTTCAAACCCCCCAAAGCAATTAAACATTTTTTTATGTATTAAATAATAGCACAGATATTCCAAATTATTAAATTACCATAATATAAAGATAAATTAAAAATTGTTCAATGTACACGCTTAGTTTGTTTAGCAGACATTAAGTTAAATATAATGAAAAATAATTGCTTTTCTTTATAGTTTTCCTATGTATTGTTGCTTACGTACTAGCGTTTGCATAACGTACACATATAAATTGAACAAAATTATTCTAAGCCAGTCTGTGAAATTCAAGGTAGAAGGTAAATTTTCAACTTTTGAAAAGACACAAAAAACGCTGAAACACGAAAACTTAATTTTCGGCCGTAGAGTTTAGTGGCATATTCAGTTTTTCCAAATCAGATCTAATTCTCGAGATATTCAGATTTTTGTTGTTTGACCATCAATTGACCTTCATTTAAAAAATTTTTGTTTAGTATTTTAACAATGACTTTTTATTATATTCTCGAAAATACCTCCAACGTGAAAACCAAGTTAGCCTTGTGTAATCTATGATTTTTCAAAGGTTAAGCAATTTTGCATTTCTCTCCATTTTGACCAAATTTAAATGTTAAACGTAAAATCTTTAAAAAAATCTTAAAATTTTTTTACTCAAATTAGTATTTTTATAAGTAGAAAAAATTCTGCAAGTTTAAACAAAATCGGAGGTGGTCAAATTTTTTTTCTCCAAAAATTAGGAAAACATAACTAAAAATGGGTCTAAAAGTGACTAAATTTCAATCGCAAATAACTTGAGATTTTGATCTGATTAGGAAAAACTGAGTATGCTACTAAATTCTACGCCCAAAGAATTAGTTTACGTTCTCGTCATCTTCGTGGGTCTTTTCGACACTGTCCCTACAGTGTTATTTAAAGAACGTAAAAGTGAATTTAATTTATACATTTGTCTGTTTCACGATTTTTTAAGCTGTGTGTGACTATCGCAAAGTGGTTTTAAAAAATGTTCTCCTTAAATTCTAGCGGTGACACTTTGTCTCAAGCACACCAATTAGTGTATGCAGTTAAAAGTCTAGAATTTTTCGTTGCATTTTATTTAATACATAATATTTATTAATTTACGTCAGCTACTGTCATCGATAAATTGGCTTCGAGCTCCAAAAAAATTAATGAACTAACTACGTAAGTATCTACAACTATGTATATTAACTTTAGTCAAAATAACTTAAAAAAAATCATTAAAAAAATTTTAAATTTTTTGATGCAAATTGGGAGATCTTTTTCAAAAATATTATTTCAGATCGTTTCACCTTTTCTAACTAACACACCAGCCAATATTTTTACAAAAAAACTCTATTTTTAGAGGTTATTTCAAACCATTGCAGCTCAAGGATGGCTATCGCTAGAGTCGAAATATTTGGGAAATCATCATAACATAAGCCAAGGATTTTTTTGAGGAACTGCCAGGAACAGTTCTTTTCGTGAGGTGCCTTAATGTATATATATGATTTTCTTTTTAAAATTTCTGTTACATAACTTAAATAAATACTTTTCTTCCTGCTCCAAATGAAGCGATTGAATCAATTTTTATTTTTTTTGCTTCAGCAACGCCCTCCCCCTTCTCCTTATCGTCCATCAGAATCTAAAGCTTTGTAAACAACTCATATTAGTTCAAATAGAAATTGAGTAGGGAAATCAACCCCACGGTACCACAATGGGCCTCATTGGCTTAAGTGTTTCCCTGAAAAGTGATAGCCACTTTAACTTAACCTAAATCCCCCCTTATGAAACACCTATCTACGGCGTTGCATGTATCATGTTTGCTAATGAAAAATTCCGGTTAATTTTAAGTGACAACAACTTCAATATTTTCATGATTGTTGTAATCCGCCGAACCCACGTCGTGTTTTCAACAATTTAAACTTGTGCGCGATCGCCTGAAGACTTGTTGAACAGTGACTGAAGTACTCATATGAAATACTATATATCATACCATAATACTACTCAGTTGTAAAAGGAGCTCTGCTGCATGTATGTCGGCAACATGCTTTGAAAGTTCAAAAGACATGCACACCTCCATACTTGCTTATATCTTTTTTATATAGTCATGTCCTAGGAAGGCCTGCAGCAATGCAGCATGCATCTCATGGTATGAATACAGAATTAATGCCGTGAGATCCGTGCAACATTGCTGCTACATGCATAGAATAAGATGTTAGTGGGTATGGAGGCGAGCATGTCTCCTGGTCTTCCGAGGCATGTTGCCGGCAGACATACATTAGGGCTCCTTTTCCAACTGGTTATATTGAGTTTGGTTGCGGTTGGACTTTTATGTGCACAGCCAACATTATTTATGGTTTTCGTATAATTGCATAATTTTTGGTGCTGCGAGTTTGTTCGCTTTATTTTTGATTATTTTTTTTTTATTCCGTCAAAAAAGTGTTATTAAAATATTCCTTAGGGTGTCTCATTTCAAGATTCAATTATATAATATTGGCCTTGAACAAAGTTTTTTCCTATCAAACTATCAAACATTTAGAATTTGTATTTAAATCATATAAAGTCAACATTGGCCTTGAACTTTATGATATGTGAGAATTCCAATTTACTGCGTTTTACTCTAAACGCGTTATTCTCAAAACAACATATTTAAAATTGGTGGGAAAAATAACTCTTGCAATTTGCATCCAGTTACGTTCTCTTTTGGCTTAAGGCAGGCCCGGTTGTATATAACTTTTTATTTACAGATATTTTTAGCATTTTTTTTAAATTTTAAATAATAAACATCGTTATTTAAGCTTTAAAGATATGACGCAACACTCATTCCACATTAAAAAAAAATATTTTTTAAAAAATATCTGAAAAATTTAAGATTATAATCAAAATGAGACTCTCGCAAAGAAAGGAGTCTGGTTGGTGTTGTAGATTTTTAGTCTTCTATTTATCTTAAAAATAAAAACCAAGAACAATTTTAATCACTGTTAGTGCAGTTATGGCCGGGACTAGACAAAAAAAAAAACAATATATTGCGAAATTGACAGAAATTCCAAATATAAGTTATAAAAACAAGTTTTTTACCGGTAATGAAGTGTAAGTATACGATGTTTTTAAAATAATACTTTGATTCTAATCCCATCGATAGTCTGAATAACTAATAGTCTGACATTAACTGATGTTGTGAATAACATATTAAAATTTCAGATGGTTTGGCTACATAGTTTTTGTTTTTCCTACAACATAATGCCGAAAAAGTAGTTTAGAGATAAATGAGTGTAAAGACAGTGAGTTTAGACGAAACTCACCGGCTCAATCCTGCTAAAACGGCTCTTAAAACGAAAATAACGTCAGTATCCTTACAAAAATTAAACACCATTTTCTCAAAAAACTACACTTTTGAAATATCAAAAAAAATTCGATTTCATGGGGTGAAAGTACTACCCCATAAGGGCAAAACCCTACTAGAGGCTTGCGCTCAAAGTTAGGAGCGGAACCTATTTTTTTTTAAACATTCAATTTGGGTGAACAGTGGATTTCTCTGAAATTCAAAGCATCACTTTTTGGTTTCTTGTCCTGTATTGGGGGAAGCGTGTTACTGTCTTTAAAAAAGTTTATGTTAAGACCAGGGCTGTGGAGTCGTAGTCGGAGTCGGAGTCGTGGAGTCGCAGTGTCGGAGTGTTTTTGCCGAAAAAGAATTTTTCAAATATTTTCCAAAATAAAAATTCTTAAAAATTTTTTTTTTAATATTTTCAATTTTTAAATACATATATGCCTTTTTTACAGAAGTTGACTAAATCTTTTGTAATGAATTATTTTTTAGTTTATTTAATTCGAATTATTTTTTTTGTTGATTTTTGTTGTGTTTTTGATTGAATAAAAACGGTCTTTTGTGCGACTTTTTTCCTCCTTTTTTAAAATTTTCAACAGTCACCCTGATTGTCACTCATAAACTTGTGCTTTCATTTTACATACAATTATATACAATTATTAATTTTCAATAAATTTCCTAAAATAAGCAAATTAGCTCCTCGTTACTGGCTCTTCCATTTTCAAATGCATCGGTTGAGAGTGAATTTTCAATGTTTAACTTTGTAAAAAATTAGTTGAGTAATACAATACATAGAATGAAAATTTCATTAACATGTGTATAATAAATTAATAATTTAAATAAAATTCTGCTCTTGAGAATTTCTTTATTTCTTGAGATTGACTAAATTTAGGAGGTTTTTACTTTTGTCTTTGATCGTAGTTGGAGTCGGAGTCGGAGTCGCAGTCGGAGTCGCAGTCGGAGTCGCATCGGAGTCGCAGTCGGAGTCGCACTTTAAAAATTGCGGCGGTTGGAGTCGAAGTTGCAACTATTTTTTGACGACTCCACAGCCCTGGTTAAGACGATAAGTAAAAGTTTTCCAACATTCCCTACAAAAAATTAAAACTTGTTCTGACTAAAATAACTAGTTTTTCTGGAGAATAAAAGATTCTAGGGTATATTTTTTTCTACGTGAAATAAAACATACCCTCCTAATATTCACTTTTTTATAATTTTGCACACTTTTTGTAATGGAGCCCCCTAATGGTTCGGTTTTTCGGAAATCTGATGCAAAAAAATTTATTGGCTCATAAAACACTACTTTGCAAAATTTAAACGAAATCGATTTGTCGAAAATGAAGTTACAGCACTCTGAATATTAGCACAGTGAAGAAGTTCTGTTATGTAGATTTTTCTTCTTTCGATGCCCGTTTAAAATTAGGTAATAGTTTACCTAATATAAGTGCATTACATTTTAACAATTATGTATCGAAAACACATAATTATCCTCAGATATAGAGGACAATCGTCACCGGATGCTGTTGTGGCAGAAATTTGCTGGTGGTTCAAAAATTTTTTCGAAGCCAAAGAAGAAAACGAAAGCAACTACGCCATGGAAACAAGAAATTTTAAATGATTTTACAACTTCAGACAACAGTGACGATGAATATTCTGATGATAAGCCTAGACGAGTTGCCAGTTTCAATCCAACGAATAAGGAAGGGTCACTCCCTGACGCTACGGTCTATAAAAACCTAGTTTTGATTAAATTGTTTGAAAATTTTAAACTTATCTCTTTTTGTCTTATGAATTTATAAGTTCTGTGAAGTAAAAGTTATTCCCATTAAAAGTTGTCATTACTTAATACAGTATAATTTGCATAGCTGCCTATTCGCTTAAGAGAGTATGTATGTTAACAGCACAAAATCAATGTTCTGCTGCATTTTTTTGCGTTATTGTAAGAAAATGTAATTTTTAGCTACCTCCCGCTTAAGGGCACATTTGCTTTAACATCATTAGATTCCTGGTTATTTATATTAATTTTTCATGCTAAAAGCATCGCTTAGCAGCCTTTGTTAAAAATGCAACACTTTAGATTTTTAATCAGTTTATTATCATCCCTAATTTGTTTGTTGTCTGATAAAATACACTTTATGTTTTTGTTGAAACTAAATCTTTTTTAGTGCACAAGTGCTTGATAGGCGCATTTATTTATTAATTAGATGAGCCTCACTTATGTGCTTACGCGAATTTAAATATCTGCCTCTATAAGGCCTTTAAAAAAAGTTGCTTAAGCGCATTTTTCGCTTAAGGGCACAATATATGGTGAAATTTGATTGAAGGACGCTAAGCGAATTATACTGTATGTTGTTTTTCAAAATTGTGTAATTGTTGGTCAGGCAGAAATTTCGCAGAACGGAACACAAAAAATCCTATACTGCGCAAGCTATCGTTTAAAACAGGAAAATGTTGATACTTTTTGGGAGTGTTTTGTCCTTTAACTCGGAACTGGTGTAAATATTTGGTAGGAAATGTTTTGTTAGTTTAGGAGATATAGCCGTTTGAAAATTCGTTTTTGATTTTTTATTGCTTAAAAAATATACCCGTAAAATATATATAGAAAATGCTTACCAAACCTTAATGCTTTTTTTTGGTAATGAATGAAGCTTATTTTATCGATATCTAGCCTCATTGTTCACTTATCGACAAAAAAATTTTGACACCACATTGAACTTCATTTCTCTCTAGTACGCTCCGTTTAGATTCTAGAAGCATTTGAAAGTTCTTGACATGTTTTCCGCCATAACTCCCAAACACAAGGACGATTTATTATATACCAAAATGTTCACCATTTAACTGCCACAGGACTGCATCCATAGTATTGCTCTATCTCTTATAGTTTGAAAATTGGGTTTTGATAAATTTTTCAAATATACCCTCACGCTTATCCCAAAACTGGGAAAGTCGGAGACCAAACTGATGCGTTGAATTGCAGAGAAATCCACAGTTCACCCAAAATAAATGTGTCAAAAAAAAACATATTCCGCGTCTAACTTTGCAAAACCTCGCTAGGGTTCTGCTCTTATGTGGATAGCACTTTCAGCTCTATATTGTGGTATATAAGAATTTTGACTTTTAAAAAAATTGTTGCACTGTTCAAACATAGATTATATGGATTTGAAATATAATCACGGTTAGAAATCTTGTACTAAATTTTAAACTTTTCTCTACTGCATATAACAATACACCAGCTTTGGTTTTAAATCTAGCACTTGCAAAATAATAAAATGTTATATTTATACATCATATTTAATTTTATTTACATATATTAAAAATCACATATGAAATAATTAAATTTAATATGACAGTACAAATGTAACGGAGGAGCGGGGGAAATTGTAACCAAACCTTATAATACTAGTTAAGGTTGCCGTAATCTTACTAATATGCACTTTGATTTTTTTCCGATAAATTGGGACCAAAATATCTTGACAACGGCTGAAAAGGACTATTTGTACTTTTAAAAAAATGTACTTTGATAAACAAATGTTTATTTTATTTACTTAAAATTTTTTTAAGTTTCTTTGTATTGTAGTATGTATTTTTACAATAAATATCAACGCTAGTTGAATTCGTTGAAAACGTTTTTACAATATAACTTCTGAACCTTTAAAGAACACACTTTCATTTCATATCCTTAGAAAGTAATGGAACGTAAAAAAAATGAAAATAATGAAAAAAAAAAAAAAATTATAGCGCCTGTTGCTGGCATGGTATTAAACTTTGAAATTAATAATGGGTCGTGTAACTGCAATTTTTTAATAAGTTTAATATTTTTCCCTCAAAATAAAATTTCCAATGACACCCTATTTACGAAAATTGCATTTGAATTGACTGAGCTACGTTGTCTCAAATTATATAATATTTTGGCATTGTCATGGCTATAGGTCCGCGAAAGAAATTTCAAAACCTCAAACTCTGGATTTGGTTTTCTAAACAATAAACTTATCTAAGCACAAAATTTTAGGCAAATCGATGATGGTCAGTGCAACTGATATTACACTTCAATGTGAAATGGGCGACATATTAAAAACAAGTTGTTCCTACTTTGACGAAATATGTTTAAGGCACATTAATTTTTAACATATTGTTAAAAATTGGTTAAAACATTGCTTGAAACATTTTTTAAAATTTTATATGAAAAATCATGCATTGATATTAAAGGCACTGTGTTTGCAAACCAGCGCTGCATTTGAGTAACTAAGGTTACTAGTGCTTACGTTGCAATAAAGTTTTACGTGCGCTTATAGCTTATAGTTTTTAGCTTGGCACACTACACTATTATGAAGAGGGGAACGATAAAGGAATGGAAATTTAATGTCTCCATTTAAAAATTCTTTAAAATTGTCAAGTCTTGTGAAATCAAAGACACTAATAGTATCTCAGGAATATATTATCTTTGTGACATTTTTCAAATGCAAATATTGCATCGAGAATTTTTTTAAGCATGATGGTAAAGCGTCACTTTTTTAGATCATGTTATATTACCTATTAATTTTTTATGAAAGTTATACTAAAGAAACAAAAGTATCAGTCAAATAAAATAAATCTAGAAATTTGCTAATTTACTTCTTTTGCCTGTTTTAATAAAATAGATCTCTGTCATAGTCACAGAGGCCCGATTATCCTTAAGAGCCCAGTGCCTCCAATAGGTTAAAGACGGCCCTGTTTCTCGCCGAATACGCCCGCACTCCACGCTATAGCCAAACATATTATGAATGTATGTCTTTATATAAAAAAAAACAACGAAAATCAGCTCCGAAATCCTGCGTTTAGCCCCCTTAAAGCTCGATTGTTATTCTCCCATGGTTTTATGTATGTATATCAAAAAACTTTTTTAATTTATTTCAAGAGATAATTCTTTCTCTCTTTCCTACTTCTCTTCCTACTTTAATATCCTGTTAAGCACCTAATTGCATTTACATGTAAATTTACTTTATTTCTTTTCCACATATAGACTCGCCTTCACATAACGTACACTGCAAAAGTGTGCACTACTTTTCCCGTTAAATGTGAGTGTGTCCTCATGTTTGAATGTGTTTGCACAATCATTACACCACATTAAAAACAATTTTTTGGTTTTTTATGTGTGTTTCTTCTTTGAAACAATTAATTTTAGTACCCATTTTTTTACATTTTAATATTTTCTACATATATTATGAAATTTCTTCCATAATATTATTTAATATTATGAAATCTTTTTTTGTTGCCATCCTTATCTACGCTATTTGTACTTGCTTTTTTGTACATCGCTTCAGGCTAGACTTGCTTACAGTTTTGTAAGTGCCACAAGAAAACAACATCTTCAACAAACTTCAACAACAGCAATAACTATACCAACAAGTCCAGTCGCACGCTCCTTTGCCGATGTTAAAGCATCTAATTATGCAAATTGGGAAAACTTTCACGTAATTTTTCCTAGAATATTTCTGAGCTTTTCACTCCATCCTTAGCTGTATGAGGTGTGCTTCACTATATTTTTGTGGCGATGGTTTCTGTTTGTTTCCTTATTTTATGTTTTTTTTTTCCTTTTTGTTTCTTGTGCCAAATGAAGCTCAACGAACGATTTGTCCATGCTTGCATTGTGACAGTGACAGAAATTAATGATTTTTGCATAGTTAGGTTGGATGTGTACAGCTTTGTTTGCAATATTTGCCGGAGTTCATATTTTTTATGTTCATAATAATCGAATGAAAGACGAACCACGTTTCAAATGAACAATTTAGTTGAACCATATTGAACAATTCATATTGTCGGCCCTTGTAGTCTAGGGAAGAGTGCGCTAGACTATCAACCCAGAGGTCCCTGGCTCGAATCCGGGCTCGAGCATGGTTCTTTTCACTTTCTTTGTTTTTTCCTACATTTAAGAATTATGGAAAACTAAACATTCACAAATAAATTGTGGAAGATGTGGAATTAAAGGACAGGAACACAACTAAGGGCTGGAAATGCTTGCCGAGGTTAAGGCAAAATACTAGCCTCGGTTAAAAGCAATTAAAATTGTCTTTCACTGTTGTTTCGCCCAATTAATATTTCATGTATGGTTCCAATCAATTCCTCTAAATAACCTATCCCTTTCCTTTCAGGTCGAAGACCAAACCTTGTTAGTATAAGGCGCATGCCTTGGTTCTTTGATCTTTTCTTTTTGATTCTTTTGAAAAAAGTCTTATTTTTTCCTGAAAACTTTTCGGGTACCAACAAATTTGTTGAATTCGGCTACTTCGGATACACTAATGGAATGAATGATCTGATATAGTGAATATGGCATTGAAAAAAAAGAACATAAGCTTACTTTATGTTTCATTATGTACAATTTTTAAGTTTCCTCAAAATTAAAAAACTTCTAGCAGATTTGAAAATTATAAAAATCATTAATTTCAAAATCGAAAAATGGATGGTTCATTTCAAAATGTGTAGAAATAGATACCAAACAAGTGCATAACTGAAGTAAAAATTAAGGATTTTTATCTATATCTATATTTATGTATAAAAGAGAGTTGTGTTAGTTACTACGCTTATAACTCAAGAACGGCTGGACCGATTTCGATGACTCATACCAATCACTGAAACTGGTCTCCGGCCAAACAAGAAGAACTCCCAAAAAATTTATTCGTTTCGACTAACACTGCTCACTTTTTGCATAAAACTTTTTTTCTCTCATCTGATCGTGTTCTCTATCCATATTGTAGTAACCACAATAGTTGTTAAGCATGAACCAAGAAATAAAGATCATGCAAAGAAAAGAGCCGCCATATTGTAAACAAAAACAGCTGATAGGTCTGACGTCATCGGTCACAAAATCTTTTGTTTACGATTAGTGATTGGATGTTGAATGTTATTTGCTAAAATTTTAAAGAGTTATCATATAAATGTAATGTGTTTTTATATTAAAACGAAGTGTGCTGTAGCCACATGCATTAATTGCAACAGCAAAAAAAAAACAAATACGTTGGTTTCTACCGTTTCCCCAAGGCAAAAATTGCTTGTAAGCAATGGGAGATTTTTTGTCGGCTAAATGTCGACACTGCAATGGCAAGAATCTGTGGAGATCATTTTCTGTCCAAGTTCATCAAGGGTCCAAGTTCAAATGGGTAAGTACTTCTACATTTCCACGTAAATATTCTTTTAAAAAATGTTACGATAGGTTTTGGCAAAGCTATGCGCTTAAAGCCGGGCGCTGTCCCAACAGTTATGACCAAGGAGGTGCAACCAGCAAATGCAGAACGATGTCAGCGAATTTTAAAGCGCGAAAACAAAAAAAATCGTAAGTGCTCTGCTTCAGGAGTCGTTGGTCATGGAGAAGTTTTTCCTGTAGAGGAAATAGAAAAACTAAACAGGGACGCTTCTATTTCTAACCGGTCTTCAGAGCAGTTACTTCAAGCGAAAATACGGCAGCTATATTCGCAAGTGTAAGTAAAATTTAACAATTTTATGAATTCAATATTTTTAATCTTTTTCTTGGAGTGAACAGCGGTTTGGAAAACCTCGCGTAATACATCTGCCACAAATTGCACAAAGACGTTCCGAACATAAGGCTGGAAGAAGAAGCGGCAGCATCACTTAGTTAGGTATATCATTTAAGCGAAGGCGGTTCGCCAAGCCAACGGAAGAGCTCATGGCGCATATGACTGAGTTGGAAAAAGTGTTCAACGACGTAAATGGCGACGGGCTGCTAATAAGCAAAAATTATTTGTAGACGCACATTACTAGTGCAGAGCGTGTTATTTGTGACAACAAAATAAAGAAAATGTTTTTCCGCGCACGAATGTTTTTTAAAATAAGATTATTAAATAAAGAAATTGTGAACAATTCGATGCAGAGGAAAAGAAAATTGAACAAAACAGTTTAATAATAAAAACAAAGTGAACATCCAATTTTGTATTCTATTTATTTGCAGTTTTTCTTTTTACAGCGTTCTTTACATTTAGTTACTGCATGGAAATATAAACAAACAAAGTATTCAAACACTTTTTTCGCGAATTAAACTTATTAATTTTATAATTTTTTACTTTTATCCGAGTTTTCACATGTTTTGCATGCAAAACATATGCAAATTGACAGTTTTATAGCATGCTTGTGACCGATGACGTTGCACGAAAAATTACTTTTTTCTCGCACTGCTCTTTGCGTGATCTTCTCTTATTGGTTCATGGTTGTTAAGCTGCCCTCGTTGTGTTCGGATGTTTTTGGCTTTTTGATTGGATGGTGTGAATCTTTTTATAAATGTAGTGTACGTCGAAGCGACTAGCATTGGCTTTAACGTAACTTTTTATACCCCCACGCGTACTTCGTAAGGGGTATATTAACTTTGTCACTCCGTTCGTAACGCTTATAAGGAGACATGGTAGGTATAGAAAAGTATATATATTTTTGATCTACATTACCTCCTGAGTCGATTTAGCTATGTCCGTCTGTCCGTGTGTCTGTTTTGTCGACACCATCAGACACCATCAGAGCCACAATTTGTAAGCTTTTGTAATGAAATCAAAAATATATGCTTATATTAAAAAAACGAAGAAAAAATTCGGGAATGAGCAAAATCGGATGAACAACACGCCGACCTTCCAAACAAAGTGACTTTATCAAAACGGTTTCTCTTAAAGTTCCACAAAAATTAATATATGAACTTGGCATTTTGCACATTAGCCTTGGAGTAAAATATTCAGCACATATTTGAAATTTGTCAAAATTGGATGAAAACCACGCCCACTTCACGCACAAAGTGGCGTAATTATAATACAAAACCTTCATAAATTCAACAAAATGATTGTTTAAACTTGATATTTTACACAAAAGCTTTGATAATTAGAATGAACTCTGAGTTTCAAATTTTTAATACATAGATAAAAACCACACCTATAAAAGCGGCGTCATCAAAATTATACAACATTGACAAATTCGTATATATTAAAATACGGATGTGGGGGTATTTTAACTTCGGTTCAGTCGAAGTTAATTCCTTTGTTGTAGGAATATAATGTTTTGGTTATAAGTTTTTTATAGTGGTGCAGCGAATTGTGTCTCTTGTGCTAAACGATTGATTTCAACTTTTTTATTTTAAAAATATTAAATTATGCTTTATTCGTATAATGATAGAAGAGCTTTTAAGTTTTTTATGTTTAGTTACAATTTTTTTTTTTTTTAAGTGAAAACTTCTTTAGGCGCGTTAAACGATTTTGGTAGAGGGTAAATCCTTGGTTTGCGTCATTGCATTTTTCCGAGTAACTCTCGTCATCAATACAGACAGCAAAGATAAGATAGGAAACTTAGAAAACATAAGCAAGCAACCATCAATAAGTTCCTCTGCTGACGCATCGTTCTTTCCCCTCCCTTTGCTCCGCTGTGAAACATTAGCTGCATTTCCGTGGCACTAGATGAGATCAAATCTCAGTAAAACAACGTTAGTTCAACTTTATATCAATTTGTCATCACAGTCTTAAAACAGCTGTTTTAAGAACAATAACAAATGCAAACAAAAATACCAAAACGCACTTTGAGCGGTGAAACGTCAAAATAGGAAAATGAATAGTTATTTAAATTTGCCAACTATGTTCGTTTTGATAAAAAATGCTTGAAACTTGACAGCATTTTAAGATCAGAAATAGAGCTAGAAATCGAGCTGGTTTTAATTTTTGTTTTGTGAATAAAATAGAGCCGCGCTCTAGATCAAGGAACACGAGAATGCAGCTATTGAATGTTACTGTTTTATTTTTTTTCAATGTATATGTATAGCTAGCTGTAGGCTAAAATAAAATAAATTTTTGATATTTGCTTTTTGTTTGACTGGCCGTGAAGTCTCTATTAATGCCTCCACTTGACATCTTGCTTCCAGGCAAACAAAAAACTTAGCAAGCAAAGTGCTGTTTATTTTCCGCCGCCAATTCGGTTCATCCCCTCTAACGTTGCGCAAACGATGTGATACTGCTCTTCTCTGTTCATCGTTGTAGTAGATTTGCTTGGTAATTGTTGTAAATGTATTTCAGTTCAGCTACAGATCTACATATACATTGACAGAAAACCAGTAAATATCCTTTAAGATTTCTTTATGAAGGAACAATTTGTCAGCAGATAAACTTATTGATGGTTGCTTGCTGCCATAGTAGAATTAGACAAGGTAGTGTTAGGGCTGAATGTGTTCTCTTACTGTCAAACTCATCCATTTTGATATATTTTCCAATTCTTGCTTTCATATTGCATTCTCATTGGTTGCAAATTTTGTATGAAATGTCAACTTCGCTTTGACAGTTTCGGTCACCGGCTTTCCGCCTTAACTACCATGTTTAATTTTGCCATGCTTGCTGCATTTGCTGAGCGCCTGGTAGCCAATATCCAAGAGCGTGACCTTTGATTTGAGTTTCATGACCAACATAAAAACATTTGCAGTTTTATAAATGTCGCCAGCATATTCTCTGACTGAGACCATGGTATAATAAGTAATAGGTAGGAGTGACATTTTGTGTTTCGACCATCGAATGTCAAGCAAAAAAAAACAAAATAGAGAACGTGTGTCACACACATTGGCCGCATTCAGAGGAGTCACCTGCTGTGAATGGATCATTTAATTGCAAAGGTTTCTCACTCAAATTTAAAAAAAAACAGTTGCCAACTATTGACTCCGCTGAAAGCTGCCAATATGTGTAGCTACCAATGACACGCACTTTATATTATTTTCTTTTGTTTGAAAGTCGATGGTCGCAGCTTGTGAGAAAATAAGTAGTTGTCAAGGCTACCTAATAATAACTTTATCAAGAGTGGGGCTGCATCGTCCAAAATTTGTTGTTTCTTATTTCAGCTACCATAAGCCTATAGTATCTTTTTTAAAAATATAATGCAATAATTAATGACATCAACAGTGAAAATAATGTAAATTAAATTCAATAAAATGTATGTAAATACAAATTTTATGTGTGTGTATTAGGCCGGGTCGATTTGTGGGAAGGCAAAAAAATCGCCCATTGCTCAGTGAAAATCGTATTCTAGGGATCACAATAAGAAACTTTGCCCGAGGAACAATACCTCTAAAACGAATTCTAGTGCCCCAACTTTTCAAATTTTGCAAAATCCCTCTTTGACCCATTTAGAGTGCCCCAATCGAGTCCAAATGTATGACCGACCCACCCATGCCAGTGGCGACCCCATTTCGCTGATTTTTTCATGTAAAGTGCCAAAAATGGTGCTTTTTTAAAATGTTTGTATGGGGAACCACCAGGGGGTTCCAGGGGGTATGCCACTGGCATGAGTGGATCGGCCCTCCAAAGTTAGGGGGTCGGTCATACATTTGGACTCGATTGGGGCGCTCTAAATGGGTTAAATAGGGATTTTTCAAAATTTGACCCTACGGGACAAAAGTCAAAAGTTGGGGCATTAGAATTCGTTTTAGAGGTATAGTTCCTCGGGCAAAGTTTCTTATTTTGATCCCTAGAATACGATGTTCACTGAGCAATGGGTGATTTTTAAATCGACACGCCCTAATGTGATTATTATTATGTATTTTAAGTGTATATTAATTATTTCAATAAGTTTAACTTATATTTTTGTTTATGTTTTACTTCGTTTTTTATATTAAAACACATCATTTAAAATATAATGAAGTGATAAAAGATGAAAATAATGTGCATTAATGATGAACCGGGTGTACGGATGAACCGAATCGGGGTAGAAAATAAACTGCACTTTGCTTGCTATGTTTTCTGTTTTCCTAGTAGAAAGATCTCAAATGCAGGCATTAAAAGAGACTTCAAGACCCATCAAACAAAATATCATTTAAAAAAAAAAGTTAATTTATTTTATTTTAGCTACAGCTCTACATAAACATTGAAAGAAAAAATTAAATATCATTTTTGAGGATTATTTTTCATTCAATAGTGCTCCCTGTATTTTATTTTTATATCAACAATATTCAATTTAAATGTAATAATATACTTTGGTGTTATTTTAAAATAAAAATGCTATCTGAATAAAACATTTTTTGAAAGAAATAATCAAAGGTTGAGGAGGTGAAAATATAAGATTTTTTTCGATTAGCATGAAAACTCTTATATAGCAGTAAGGCGGTCCGCACTTCCCTGGTAGTAGTGCGCCTCCTGGTGCACAACTGCCTAGTACTAGTCGTTCTACGCAGGACACCGAAGGCATAGTCTCCGACAGGAAACTAAAATGGGCGATAAACAGCTTCAAGCCCTATAAATCACCAGGGCCTGATGGTGTTTACCCTGTAGAAATAAAAGAAGCTTCGAAATATATTTTGCCTTGGCTTCGTATTATCTTTAATGGCTGCATAAGCCTCACTTATATTCCCAATGCTTGGAATAAGGCCAGAGTGGTCTTCATACCCAAAGCAGGGAAGACATCACATACCACCCCCAAAGATTTCAGACCTATAAGTCTAACGTCATTTCTGTTGAAGACGTTAGAACGGCTACTAGATCTATATTTACGGAGCAGTATCGACCCTGCTCTCTTATCGGCATCACAGCATGTATATAGCAAGGGAAGGTCCGTGGAAACGGCTTTACACTCATTGGTCGGTACCATTGAAAGATCCTTCCTGCATAATGAATTCACTCTAGTTGCTTTCGTAGACATAGAGGGAGCATTTAATAATGTCACGCCACAATCTATACGACTAGAGTTGCGTAGGCTAGGTGTGAACAAAAGCATTACTGATCTTATAGATGAGCTGCTCAACTGTCGAGTAATCTTATCAGACCTAGGTGCGTACAGCGCTGTAAGATCGGTGACAAGAGGTACGCCACAGGGTGGTGTGCTATCTCCACTCCTCTGGAATCTGGTAGTGAACAATGTACTGCTGTCTCTAGAGAGGGAGGGCTGTGTTGTGGCAGCATACGCCGATGACCTAGCAATCGCAGTCAGAGGCAAATTTCCCACTACCATACGCGACGTCATGCAAAGAGCTCTTTGCAAACTCGAGCAATGGGCCAAATCCTGTGGTCTTAGAGTAAATCCGGCCAAAACAGACTTGGTCCTTTTCACAAGGAAACATAGAATTCCGTCTCTCACACCAATCATGCTTAATGGGTCTGCATTGTCCGTATCGGAAAATGCAAAATATCTAGGACTCATTCTTGATAGGAAACTTAGCTGGAAACTTAATATTCTTGAGCGTACGAAGAAAGCGACAGTTGCGCTGTACACTTGCAAAAAAGCTATAGGGAAAAGATGGGGGTTTTCCCCAAATATCGTTCACTGGCTGTATAAAGGGGTCATTAGACCTATACTTCTATATGGAGCATCGATATGGTGGCCTGCTTTGGACAAGGTCACATATTTCAACCAGCTCCAAAAAGTCCAAAGAATGGCATCTATTTGCATCAGTGGTGCTCTGAGAACAACACCGACTGCGGCTTTAGAGACCTTATTACACCTTCTACCGCTTGACTTGGTTGCTAGGCAACAGACAGCTTGTTCGGCGGTCAGACTTAGGGAAACTGGAGTATGGAAAAGCCTGGGTTCAGGACACGCATCTATACTCTACAAATTCAACTTCATTCCACCAAGGACTGATTATTGTAAGCCACTGCTTTCCTTTGATGGAAACTACGGTACGCTTATTCCGCCTAGAACATACTGGAATAAAGGTGCGCCGTGGAAACCGGGGTGTCTTTATTTCTATACAGATGGGTCAAAATTAAATGGCAAGGTCGGGTATGGGGTCTACTCAAAAGAATTAGGGGTATCCTTAGTTCGTAGGCTGCCGGATCACTGTAGTGTTTACCAAGCCGAAATGATGGCGATTAAAGAAGTTGCAACCTGGCTCTCAGAGAACGTCATCTCTAAACGAGAAATACATATTTTCTCGGACAGCCAAGCAGCGATCAAATCGATTGAGCAGGTATCCATCAACTCTAAAGTAGCCAGAGAATGCCGTGCTGCATTAGGCGAAATGTCAAAGTTCTTTGACATCAGCTTAATCTGGGTACCTGGGCATAAGGGCATACGTGGAAATGAAAAAGCAGACGAGCTTGCTAGGAAAGGTACATCGGGGACTCTAATGGGTCGAAACTCGCCGAGCATCCTGATGGCAACTGTCAAAATGCTACTTAATGAGTACACCACATCTAAAGCCAACTCAAGATGGGCTGAACTCTCAACATGCAGAACAACAAGGCTTATCTGGCCGACTCTAAACCCAAAGCGATCGAGAGTCCTTCTCTCGTTGGGAAGATCAGAGGTGGCTACGTTAGTGGCTGTTACCACAGGGCACTGCCTAATAGGCAGACATGCCTCCAGATTGGGAGTCATCACTAATGACTTCTGCAGAAGCTGCAGGGACGAGGAGGAGGAGGAAACTATCTCACACCTTCTATGTTCCTGTCCCGCGCTTGCGAGAAGAAGGCATAAACATTTGGGGTCATTCTTCTTTTCGGAGCTTGACGACCTGTCGGAGACAAGCGTCAAACGTCTAACAAGCTTTATTAAGAGCTCAATGTGGTTCCACTCGGACTGAAGGCCAAGTGTGCAGCGGTATCACAACGGACCTCACTGGTCTAAGTGAGCTGTGGTACGTGCGTTTTGGTTTTAAGCACGTACAGCGGCTGCCGCCTCAACTCAACCAAACCTAAGGCGGTCCGTGGCAGAACAAAGTCTTCCAGGGAATACTAATATTTTACATATCTGTTTTTGCTTCGGTCGACAGTCCCCTCACTGCCATACTTTTTCAATAATCTTATGTGATATATCTCGAACTGATGAAATAAGTATCTTATGAAAATATGTGAAAAATAAAAAAAAAAAGAAAGACCAATATTAATGATTTTTTATTTCTAGTAAAATATACATAGTTTTCCATTTTTAACAGCTCCTCTATAACGAGTTTTGGAGCGTGTTAGTCGAATCGACCAACATTGGTTTTAACGTATTAGAAATATGATTGGTTATCCAGGGTTAAATGTTTGAACACAAATGATCGAGAACTGGACTTATGATTTTAATGCCGACTCCTAACAAGAAGCTTTACATGGCAGTTTTTTACTCTCTGAGGTTTGCCATTTTCTGCAGACGAAGAATTAAATCAATTGAAAAACATTCTGCTACCGCGGTTCTTTAGTTTAGGGGCCACGTAAATCTTTCATGCTTCAAGGAATCGAATAATGTATGAATGTGTAGGATCTGTTATTTCCCAGTGGGCATTTTAGCGAGTCCTCCGCAAAAAAAGGCAAGCTAGCACTGCTTTTATTGGCGTCAATACACCTTCCATGATCACTGCATTAATGAGTACTTCCATAAGGCCTACCTTTAGAAGGTCCTCATTCTTTTCATATTATTTTATATGAAAAAATTTACAAAAAAAATTCCAAAAAAAAAATTTAAATACACAGAACAGTTTGTAAAAAAATGTAGATTTAAAAAAAAAACAAAACAAATTTTTTTTTTGTCCGAGCTGGGTCTCGAACCCGGGTTCCCGAAAACTAACACATTACGTATCATATTATATGAAAATATTCATATGGAAAAACTCTAAGTCTTTTCTTATATATTTGTATGAAGAAATTTTATAAAAAATTCCAAAAAAAATTTTGAATACACAGAACAGTTTGTAAAAAAATTTAGATTTAAAAAAACTAACAAAAAAAAATTTTTTTTTGTTCGAGTTGGGTCTCGAACCCGGGCTCCCGAAAGCGTACTTTCATTTGTATTTATGCAAAATAAGCAATTGATTCTTAACAACCAAGTTGGGCGAGAGGGTAAGATGTCTGACCTCCGACTGAGAAGAAATGGTTAGTCGTTTGTTATTTGAGGTTGATATTTTTATTGCTTTTCCTTCTAACGTGACTTTTCGAAAGAGTGCTTCTGGCAGGTCTCTTTTGAGCAAGGAGAACGGAAGGCCTGACAAATTTTCCCATTTCATATAAAAAAGCAAGTGTAATTGTATATGAGTGCGGCAGTACTCTTAAATCCATACGAAGGCCTGCTAGCAGCGCTGCCAATGCCTACTGGGTTCTTGATACATTGGCTTGCAGATGTGTGGGCATTAGGTGGCTCGTTTTATGATTTGAGTTTGGTTGGCCTACCTCACTCACTTAGAAAAAATTCATTATTTGGCATGCAGAAAAATTCTCATTTTGTTTAAATGTTTGTGCCGGAAAAATAAATGTACCACATTAATTTTTTTAGCATGATAATAAAATTTAAAAAACATATTCCTTGATTTAGAACTGTAGTATTGCGGCAGATCTGATCCACATTCCTATTCTATTTGTTGATACAATGTTCCTTATACAAAATTGCATCAGAAACAGCAATAAATCCAAAATCGAATTTGTTCACATTCATGGTTTTGGCATGCAGGTGACGATATTATTAACACAAATGTATTTTCTATTTTCCGTTTCCGTTTTTGTATATGACTATGTAAATATATTGCTAATTTTATAATTAACTACCAAGTTATTACGGTTGTCATGTAAATAAATAGAATGTACTGCAGGTACATATTTGCATATATTCCTTATTTCTGTAAAACAGTTGTGTTACAATGTTTATTTATTTTGATTTCTGAATGTTATATTAACAGAAATAGACAACAAGAACTAACAGAAAATACCTTGCTCTTATTCACATGTGTGGATTGACAAGTTGGGAATAATTTACCTAAAATGCTGTCATGACAATATTTCACCAAATTTTGGTTAATAAATTTTTTAACTCAGCATTGCACAAGTCGAAAAAAAGTTAAAGCTCTTACTATAAACAGTGTATTACTCAGTGTAAATCTACCTGCAACAATCCTAACGCAAGTTATGCAGACCGTAACTAAGGATGATGGACTCTTTTTGAGGTTTTAAGATGAAAAAAATATCTTAAACCAGAACTGTTTGACCAAGAATCAATGGAGAGATTACTCTTTGTGTTATACGAATCTGTGGTGTAAAATTTCCCCAGTGTATGATCTTCCTTTACATCTTGTTATCTGATACGATGATATATTTATCTCCCCTCAACCGCAGATTTTTTCGCACGAAATATAATGGTGCCCCAAACTAAGCAGTGGTTTTTAAATATCTTCACAGTTCAGAATAGCCCATAACTGCTTCTTGAGGTGGTTTATTTACTCTGTCAGATTGCAAGCATTATCTTTTCAAGATAATGTTCACTTGGGTACCTATCGTGGATCAGGATCGATAAACTCTCATACCGCTTTGAAACTACTTATAAAAATACCACTTTTATTAAATTTTAATGAAAATGTCTTACAGCATATGTCATTTTTGGTCTATGTGGTCCATTAGTCATGCAACCTTTTAACAATGTCTTTAATACTGAAAGCAATGGTGAAATAACGATATAAAAACCGACTATATGAGCCTGGCTAGGTTTATATTCTTTTGCCAATTTTACAAATAATATGAGACTTTGCTACATTTTCTCGTCTGCTAAATCTATGTCTTTTTTGTTTGTTTTTATATTAGTTAATGTAAAGAGTCCCAAATCACAAAGGTGTAAGGAAGAAAATTCGAATGAAAGCATCAGTGCCGTCTTATTAACCCGTTAAGGACGATAATATCATATGGCATCACAAAGTATGATGTCATCACGCTGACGGGATCATAGAAAATTTAAACATAGGTCAAAGTAAGCTGATTCGTAAAAAAATTGTACCGTCCTTAAAGGGTTAAGATGTGGGTATTCTACATAGACGCTAATCCAATAATTTTTATTTGACGTTTGTGTGAGCTCCATTATCAGAGACAGGATTTTTATTTAAGAGATGGAAAGCAACATGTGTTTTCTTAGATGCTCTTGTTATATGTTCTTTTATAGAACGAAAAACATCTGCGACTGTTTCTGTTTTTAATAAAGAAAACATATCCTTTTCAGACCCCTTAAAGTTCACAAATATGTTAGGTCATTTATCATGATTATATGGAAAATTACAATTTTTTAGTATAGGCACACGTATATTTTACGTTAGAGTTACTTTCTAATTTTTTCAGGACTTAAGGTTACAAAGATTTTCGTTCAGGTCTGAAACAGAAAGCAATCTTTTTGTTTTTTTTTTTTTTTGTTATTTTTCCAATGAAATATTTTTTATTGCAGCGTTTTGTCAATATATTGTATTTATTGAATTTCGGGCATTGAATTTGTCAGAATAGGGCTGCAAATTTTAAATTTTTTGGTTTTTGTGAAGATTTTAGTTTTCAATTTGAAAGTCAAGGTTATAACAGAATATAAATTCCGATATATCATAGATTGAGATAATGGGATGTATTAATACAAACTGAGTGAACGAGTGGAGTGAAGTGCTTGAGTATGCATTTTGAGTTTGCGATGTTAGTAAAGTGGAGTGTGGAATCCATATTAAATAAACTCCACTCCACTCTGAAGTAAGAGAAAAACATCGTATGAGTGTTTACTCATGTCAGCAGCTGTCAGACAGCCGAATTTGTTTTTTATAAACATTTATTTTTTGGCCATTGGACAAAGTACGTTACAGTTTTAAAAAATTTTTTGTTTTAATGAAAATGGATGCAATTTTTAAAGACATTCAAGATAAGTAATAAATAAACTGTAAAGTATGCAAGAGGTTCGTTCATGGGTGTTTTTTGGCAGTTTCAATGTAGTACTAGATGAAAATACAGCGCTAGAACTTGGAGAAGTTCAAGATAAGGAAATGTTTAAAGAAGATGCTGAAGGTTCTTCAAATGAAAATGAAGACGTTGTTTTTATAAATTATTGAAAAAATACCGCAAGATTCCGCTTAAAAAATTGCAAACACCGGCTGCCAAAACTCAAAAGAAAGAAGACGTTCGACACATGATGGAATATTTATCACAACCTGATTTTAATATGGTATTAAACATCAAAATTAAGATTAAGTCAACTTACTGCAATTTTTTCAAAATTTTTGCATTTTTTCCTTCAAAAAGTCGAAGTAACTTTTTCAATGATACCCTTTTTACGAAAATCGCATTTAAATTGCCTGAGCTATGTTGACTCAAAAAAACCCTATTTTGGCATCGAAAAATGATTATAAAAATGAATAACTTTGGATTCTAAGAAAAAAATTTGAGACAAATCGGAAATGGTAGATGCATCAGATGTTACACTTAAATGTGCTTGAGTAAGACTGAAGCAGCTAAACAGCACACACAACTTTCATTGAGTGATCTCAAGTTTTATTAATACGAATTAAACATAAACTGAGTGTTCTGGAGGGTGCGATGTTTATTCTGAGTGAACACTCAACGTCAAAAGAAAGCACGAGTAGAGTGGAGTTGAGTTAGTTTTATTAATATGCTTTATTCATACCGATCAGAGTGAAAGCTAGTGGAGCTGAGTTCACTCCACTCGACTCGCTTTATTAATTTGTCTCATTGAGACAAATAGAAACATTGCAAGCCGTATAGAATACAATGAGTCATCCGCATGCCTTTTATCGAGCGACCGGGAGCAAGCACAAAAGGAAGTACTATAGAAGTACTATAGAATACATCCAGTACTAAGTAGCCGAAACTGCGCTCAATGAAGCGGTTGTGCGTCAAAAATCGGTGCACATCTGCCTCGAAATATAAGGAATAGCTTCTAAGAGAATCAGGTAAAAACTGTTCAATCCGAACAACACAGCGAATACTGAATGACATGGGCCTAGAGTCATACCTGTAAAAAACCCCTTCTAACGGTAAAAATGCAATGTAAAAGGCTGAAATGGTAAACAACATGAAAATGGGGCAGCTCATAATTAAGTTTGACTTGTTAGTCGTGTTTTCCAATGAATTCAAAATAAGTTTGATGGAAGCAAATGGTGGCGCCAGAGTAAGGCTGCCCGTAAAGTAAACACCAAAGCGGACAGGCAGGCAGGTAGGCGCAAGAAAACTATGTGAACAAGCGAGAAAAAAGTTATTTCTACCTCGGTTCTTCGCAGTGCCTGCGCCTGCCTGCCTCGGCGCTTACTCTGCGAGCAGCCTAATGCTCAAAACACATGTGCTGCTATTCTGCTGCAGCGAAATTTAAGCTCATTTGTTCATATGGCGATGAACACATAAAAAATCTGCACTACATAGCAGCGCTGCAAGTAGTCAACAAAACAAAAATTGCTGCGCATAGTCAGTGCTGCAACAACACAAAAAAACGAAATTTTTGAAACAATTATGCCAGATGACTAAAAATGAAAAAAAATAAAGTTAATTTAAAAGAAAGGAACATGGAAACCAATTGAATTTGTTAGAAAAACTCCGTTTTTGTACATTAAAAGGCACACAAATTATAAAAATGCGTGACTTCGCGAGCAAAAATATGCGGGACTCTCATTGGAATTAAATGTCTTAACAAAAATATTAAAAGATCGGTGGTGGGCTCTCAAGGATAAATTCTACAAAGAAAATAAATTTGTTGAAGACAACGAATGAGGACCTTTCATGTTCGGTGTAAATGAACCGCCTACAAACTCTTGTCTTTTGCTTTGTACACTGCAAACGGCAAAATTTCAATATCTCAATATAATTTCTCTTGGATTGCCATAAAAAAATATAAGTTTCTTTAGCTTGTTCTTTCTTGATATGTTAATTTTAAAGCAAATATTTTTGATTTTGCTTATACAAATACATTGTTAAATGAAATGTTTCCTTTGTCAAAATATATGCAGCCTATTGTCGAGAAAAAAATGCACATCTATTTTACCAGCAGCGCTGCGCGCAGATAAAAGAATATATGCACATGTGTTTTTAGCATAAGGCGCAGAACAGGTGGACGCTACATTAGAAACTGCATTTTGCCTACGGTGAAGCCTTCTCTGTACATTACGGTATGGGGAGCTATGACAAAGTACGGAGTTGGCTCATTTTCGATCAAGAAATAGTCAAAGATGGTATTGTACCCACAATGGAAGGCCTTTCAGCACCTTGTCATCGTGCAGCTTCTGTAAGTCATACATAATTTGCTTGCTATAATTTTAAGATTTTCTCATAATATATCATAGTATTCTTTTCTGTACCGCAAAACATGTAAGAATAAATTGGGAATAAATTGAATTGAATGGTCTGCAAACTGACCTAACATTAACGCAATTGAAAACGTTTAATCAGTATTGAAGAAAAAACCATTGCAGATCTTAAGAAAATCATCGAAGAAGTCTGGTTAAATGATTTTGATGACAATTACCTACAAGCTCTTTACAATTCCATGCCAGGTAGACCGAAGGACGTCTTATAAACCAATAACTGCACAATTTTACCTTTTTAAAAAACAATTAAGTAAATCAAAGCTTAAACGCACCACTAAATATAACATTAGTGTCAAGTTTAACTATTAATAATAAAAATTTATAACTCATATCCATTTTGTGAATTTTATTTTAGTTGTTCAAGGAGGTCCTTTTATTCATAAATTGTCCAAAGCGCAAAGTATTTTTGCTAAATCTGTCTCTGTACTTATAAAATTTATCCAAAGAAGATTTTTTCTGTAAAATTTTTTTCATACATGTAATAATAATACAAAAAATTTTAACGTATAAAACTAATCGTAAATATCGAAACACAGACTTTCATGTTTACTAAATCCTTAATAAGGAAAAAACGTACGGATACACAGTAAAAAATATGAGGATAAATTTTATTCTACTATTTGGTGTACATATAAATCCAAGCCAAAAATGTTTTAAAATTTATACTATTAAATCTTATAAAGTTTTCCAGACCATTTTTCTCGTCAGACCAATCGAAATCACTATATTTTAAAATTTCCCAATTTCGGTGAATTTTTTACTTTCGAACCAGAATATATTTTGATTAACACATGATATCCATATAAAATTGTTAAATTATATTTGTTTTATTATTTTTATTATATTGAGTGGTATAAAATTTATAAATTATTTGGAATAAAAAAATTTTATACCACGCAAATGTTACAAAAAGGATAAAATTTACCCTCAAATTTTTTACTGTGTATGAAATGCTTGTTTGTTATTTTTTTAAATGATAAATCACCAGCGGCAAGAATAAATTCTGAATTTATGAAGAATCAACTACCTTACAATAATTTAACCGACTGTATGAACTGAATGCAAAAAAAGTTCTTACATTTCACAAGAGATTGGAGGCAAGTGCTCGATTCCTTTAGTGATAGCTAAAAGTGGGAAGGTAGTTGATACGTAGTTAGTATTGAATTTTTAAAATATTCTTTTGAAATTTCTTATTTTATTAAAGTTTTTTCCTAAATGACCTCTATGTTTATTATGTTGACTTTATATGATTTAAATACAAATTCTAAATGTTTGATAGTTTAAATCATACTTGATTTTAAATACAAATTCTAGTTGTTTGACAGTTTAAAATCGTTTATCGAGCTTAAGGTCAAAGTTAGAAACAATTAATTGTTCTAACGAATTTTTCTAAAGAAACAACAACAACAACAAAGTTTTTTCAATATGAAAGGAAAAAAACCACTAGCAAATTGATTTTATTGTACAATTTCTGCGTGCTAAACGCGTCATCAGAAATCTTTGTGATTGCCCGTGCAAGCGCGTAGACGCACTGCACCATCGGGGCGATGAGATTTTGAAGCTTCAATTTCTCATTTTTTCCCTTAATTTCATAATGCCACATTTGTTGTTGTATTTCTGTTTTACTTTAGTTTCTATGCCTATATTATATGTAGTCCAACAGCCTGCTGGAATTCTGCACTAACAAAGCATGTTTACTGAAGTTGTTTTTAGAATTTTTTGCTGATTTTGTTTTTCAGCTGTTTCCGTTTGGTCGAGCTCTACCATTTGATTAAAGTTTTTTCCTAAATGACCTCTATGTTTATTATGTTGACTTTATATGATTTAAATACAAATTCTAAATGTTTGATAGTTTAAATCATACTTGATTTTAAATACAAATTCTAGTTGTTTGACAGTTTAAAATCGTTTATCGAGCTTAAGGTCAAAGTTAGAAACAATTAATTGTTCTAACGAATTTTTCTAAAGAAACAACAACAACAACAAAGTTTTTTCAATATGAAAGGAAAAAAACCACTAGCAAATTGATTTTATTGTACAATTTCTGCGTGCTAAACGCGTCATCAGAAATCTTTGTGATTGCCCGTGCAAGCGCGTAGACGCACTGCACCATCGGGGCGATGAGATTTTGAAGCTTCAATTTCTCATTTTTTCCCTTAATTTCATAATGCCACATTTGTTGTTGTATTTCTGTTTTACTTTAGTTTCTATGCCTATATTATATGTAGTCCAACAGCCTGCTGGAATTCTGCACTAACAAAGCATGTTTACTGAAGTTGTTTTTAGAATTTTTTGCTGATTTTGTTTTTCAGCTGTTTCCGTTTGGTCGAGCTCTACCATTTGATTAAAGTTTTTTCCTAAATGACCTCTATGTTTATTATGTTGACTTTATATGATTTAAATACAAATTCTAAATGTTTGGTAGTTTAAATCATACTTGATTTTAAATACAAATTCTAGTTGTTTGACAGTTTAAAATCGTTTATCGAGCTTAAGGTCAAAGTTAGAAACAATTAATTGTTCTAACGAATTTTTCTAAAGAAACAACAACAACAACAAAGTTTTTTCAATATGAAAGGAAAAAAACCACTAGCAAATTGATTTTATTGTACAATTTCTGCGTGCTAAACGCGTCATCAGAAATCTTTGTGATTGCCCGTGCAAGCGCGTAGACGCACTGCACCATCGGGGCGATGAGATTTTGAAGCTTCAATTTCTCATTTTTTCCCTTAATTTCATAATGCCACATTTGTTGTTGTATTTCTGTTTTACTTTAGTTTCTATGCCTATATTATATGTAGTCCAACAGCCTGCTGGAATTCTGCACTAACAAAGCATGTTTACTGAAGTTGTTTTTAGAATTTTTTGCTGATTTTGTTTTTCAGCTGTTTCCGTTTGGTCGAGCTCTACCATTTGATTAAAGTTTTTTCCTAAATGACCTCTATGTTTATTATGTTGACTTTATATGATTTAAATACAAATTCTAAATGTTTGATAGTTTAAATCATACTTGATTTTAAATACAAATTCTAGTTGTTTGACAGTTTAAAATCGTTTATCGAGCTTAAGGTCAAAGTTAGAAACAATTAATTGTTCTAACGAATTTTTCTAAAGAAACAACAACAACAACAAAGTTTTTTCAATATGAAAGGAAAAAAACCACTAGCAAATTGATTTTATTGTACAATTTCTGCGTGCTAAACGCGTCATCAGAAATCTTTGTGATTGCCCGTGCAAGCGCGTAGACGCACTGCACCATCGGTATGGTAGAGCTCGACCAAACGGAAACAGCTGAAAAACAAAATCAGCAAAAAATTCTAAAAACAACTTCAGTAAACATGCTTTGTTAGTGCAGAATTCCAGCAGGCTGTTGGACTACATATAATATAGGCATAGAAACTAAAGTAAAACAGAAATACAACAACAAATGTGGCATTATGAAATTAAGGGAAAAAATGAGAAATTGAAGCTTCAAAATCTCATCGCCCCGATGGTGCAGTGCGTCTACGCGCTTGCACGGGCAATCACAAAGATTTCTGATGACGCGTTTAGCACGCAGAAATTGTACAATAAAATCAATTTGCTAGTGGTTTTTTTCCTTTCATATTGAAAAAACTTTGTTGTTGTTGTTGTTTCTTTAGAAAAATTCGTTAGAACAATTAATTGTTTCTAACTTTGACCTTAAGCTCGATAAACGATTTTAAACTGTCAAACAACTAGAATTTGTATTTAAAATCAAGTATGATTTAAACTATCAAACATTTAGAATTTGTATTTAAATCATATAAAGTCAACATAATAAACATAGAGGTCATTTAGGAAAAAACTTTAATCAAATGGTAGAGCTCGACCAAACGGAAACAGCTGAAAAACAAAATCAGCAAAAAATTCTAAAAACAACTTCAGTAAACATGCTTTGTTAGTGCAGAATTCCAGCAGGCTGTTGGACTACATATAATATAGGCATAGAAACTAAAGTAAAACAGAAATACAACAACAAATGTGGCATTATGAAATTAAGGGAAAAAATGAGAAATTGAAGCTTCAAAATCTCATCGCCCCGATGGTGCAGTGCGTCTACGCGCTTGCACGGGCAATCACAAAGATTTCTGATGACGCGTTTAGCACGCAGAAATTGTACAATAAAATCAATTTGCTAGTGGTTTTTTTCCTTTCATATTGAAAAAACTTTGTTGTTGTTGTTGTTTCTTTAGAAAAATTCGTTAGAACAATTAATTGTTTCTAACTTTGACCTTAAGCTCGATAAACGATTTTAAACTGTCAAACAACTAGAATTTGTATTTAAAATCAAGTATGATTTAAACTATCAAACATTTAGAATTTGTATTTAAATCATATAAAGTCAACATAATAAACATAGAGGTCATTTAGGAAAAAACTTTAATCAAATGGTAGAGCTCGACCAAACGGAAACAGCTGAAAAACAAAATCAGCAAAAAATTCTAAAAACAACTTCAGTAAACATGCTTTGTTAGTGCAGAATTCCAGCAGGCTGTTGGACTACATATAATATAGGCATAGAAACTAAAGTAAAACAGAAATACAACAACAAATGTGGCATTATGAAATTAAGGGAAAAAATGAGAAATTGAAGCTTCAAAATCTCATCGCCCCGATGGTGCAGTGCGTCTACGCGCTTGCACGGGCAATCACAAAGATTTCTGATGACGCGTTTAGCACGCAGAAATTGTACAATAAAATCAATTTGCTAGTGGTTTTTTTTCCTTTCATATTGAAAAAACTTTGTTGTTGTTGTTGTTTCTTTAGAAAAATTCGTTAGAACAATTAATTGTTTCTAACTTTGACCTTAAGCTCGATAAACGATTTTAAACTGTCAAACAACTAGAATTTGTATTTAAAATCAAGTATGATTTAAACTATCAAACATTTAGAATTTGTATTTTAATCATATAAAGTCAACATAATAAACATAGAGGTCATTTAGGAAAAAACTTTAATCAAATGGTAGAGCTCGACCAAACGGAAACAGCTGAAAAACAAAATCAGCAAAAAATTCTAAAAACAACTTCAGTAAACATGCTTTGTTAGTGCAGAATTCCAGCAGGCTGTTGGACTACATATAATATAGGCATAGAAACTAAAGTAAAACAGAAATACAACAACAAATGTGGCATTATGAAATTAAGGGAAAAAATGAGAAATTGAAGCTTCAAAATCTCATCGCCCCGATGGTGCAGTGCGTCTACGCGCTTGCACGGGCAATCACAAAGATTTCTGATGACGCGTTTAGCACGCAGAAATTGTACAATAAAATCAATTTGCTAGTGGTTTTTTTCCTTTCATATTGAAAAAACTTTGTTGTTGTTGTTGTTTCTTTAGAAAAATTCGTTAGAACAATTAATTGTTTCTAACTTTGACCTTAAGCTCGATAAACGATTTTAAACTGTCAAACAACTAGAATTTGTATTTAAAATCAAGTATGATTTAAACTATCAAACATTTAGAATTTGTATTTAAATCATATAAAGTCAACATAATAAACATAGAGGTCATTTAGGAAAAAACTTTAATCAAATGGTAGAGCTCGACCAAACGGAAACAGCTGAAAAACAAAATCAGCAAAAAATTCTAAAAACAACTTCAGTAAACATGCTTTGTTAGTGCAGAATTCCAGCAGGCTGTTGGACTACATATAATATAGGCATAGAAACTAAAGTAAAACAGAAATACAACAACAAATGTGGCATTATGAAATTAAGGGAAAAAATGAGAAATTGAAGCTTCAAAATCTCATCGCCCCGATGGTGCAGTGCGTCTACGCGCTTGCACGGGCAATCACAAAGATTTCTGATGACGCGTTTAGCACGCAGAAATTGTACAATAAAATCAATTTGCTAGTGGTTTTTTTCCTTTCATATTGAAAAAACTTTGTTGTTGTTGTTGTTTCTTTAGAAAAATTCGTTAGAACAATTAATTGTTTCTAACTTTGACCTTAAGCTCGATAAACGATTTTAAACTGTCAAACAACTAGAATTTGTATTTAAAATCAAGTATGATTTAAACTATCAAACATTTAGAATTTGTATTTAAATCATATAAAGTCATTTCTTATTTTATGCAACATTCATATATCCAAAAGCTTAATCGAACTTATCAGAGCACTTAAGTTTGCGAAGAAAATAGGCAAAACGTTACTCGCAAATTTTTTTTTTTCGTTTTGCTGTTGGTTGTTTGTAAGCTAAGAATTTGCTTTTGTTACAAACATAGATTACTTTCTAAAAACAAAATTATTGTACTTTAATAAGTTTTAATGCTTATTTAAAACTCCATGAAGTTGCAATACGTTGAGGCATTTAAAAAAATAGTAGTGTTAACTAACTATGCATTATGGTAATAAGTCATGAGATAGTTTACAGTAAGTCACCGAGAAATCCGCTGCTATAAAAGTTCATAAATTATTCAAATAAGCAAAACAAAAAAATATATTTTTATGAACAAACCCTGATTTTACTTATATTCAACCATAAACAATGAAAAATATATTAATGTAGAACACTGCTTTCTGCAATTTGTACAATATATTTTCAAGATTTTCTTTTAAAACCTACTCCCTGCATAGTCCAATACAGCTCATATCAACTCATTTCAACATAAAACTATAATCCTTACATCAGTTTTGAAAATAAAAAGTCGAACGAAAAACCCAATATATTTTCTAAATATCTGTGGTTTAAATATTTTAACTGAAACCATAAAAATTTCCTTCACTGTATCATTGGAAGTTTCAATGGACGAGCGAAGCCTTTGCAACACTCACAACAACGAGCTTCTGCTGCTGCTTCTGCTATTAACGCTGCTGACGGCATCTAACAATATTCCCAAATCTGTTCTAAATTATGTTTCAACGGATTTTCAACTTTAGACTAAAAACAACGCCAGTCGCCACACAAATAGGTCGTTGAGTCGTTTAATGTTTGTGTGAGGGAGTGAGTGCTTACATATATAGATTTAACAGCGTATTGGTGTAAATGCAACTGTATACATTTAAGTTGCTTACATTTTTACTGTTTATTTTTACTTTTATTTTTTCTTATTTCAACCAAATTGCAATTGAATTAAATTTAATTTTTGTTCAAAATGAGTCGACGAGTTCTTTTTATAGTATAACTTGTTTGTCTGTACTTCCGACTGCCTAGTTGCGAGTGTGTCTGTGCATGGTTGCTTTAATCTTTATCCTTTTATGAACATGGCTGCGCTTTCACTGATGTTTAAGTGTTGGCTCAACAAGCATTGAAGTGAAAGTCGTTTGTGGGACAATAAAAAGTTTTGTGAGGTTTAGGTAAAGCTTTTTAATTTAAGGTGCTCAACGAAAATTTGTTTGTTGAGTTTTTAAGTGTTGATGCTTATATTTTTTATATCAGAGATAATGTTTTTTTATTAAACATTGTGGATGCTTATCAACACCGCTTTAAGTATTTTTGAAACTCTGCGTTGTAAAGCGTTTTATTAATAAAATATTTTATGACGCAAGTTAGTTATAGACATGGAAAAATGTTTGATTTAAACTGGATAATATTATTATTTTTATTTCACAAGATATTTTCTACACTAAAAATTATAAAATTTATTGATTTGGATTATTATATTCTATTTCATGATCAGTGAAGCTTATTTAATGCAGCAATTCTGCTTCAAAATAAAACAAGATGACTTCCTAACTAAGAAACGGCTATAATATTGCTATATTTACTCTATCCAAAGATATTTTAGGTTTTGGCAATTGAAATTTCGAATATCTGATATCCAAAGTAAACGAAAACTTTCTCTAAATAAATAATAAAAAAAAAATTGAAGGTATAGTTGATATAAAGTCGTAAGGTTTTCAGAAGATATTCAGTAGCTTTATTAAAGAACAATGAGATTCCAACAACTCGTTTGCGGAAAGCTACAATTTTTGTAAAGGTTCGAAAAGATCTTATACTTATATTAATACGTGAACATCAGAAGTTTTCATAGGAATTTTTAATAGGGGACAGTGGGGAGTTGCGAAGAATGGCCATAGATGCCCCTAGCAGTAGTTTTGATAGCTCTTACCTACTGTCAGTATTTGTTTACCTTATTTCTCTGTTTTATACCAGCACTCGTCCCGATAGCACACTTTTTTCGTATCTCTCCAGACAGCGTTTTCAACATATTTTTCAAAAATTTTTTGAGCATTCGTGCTTGTTGTATTTTGACAAACATTTTCAAGCAAATCGAAAAGGCGAGTACACAAAAAATGATAAGGTTTTCAACGTTTAAAAGGATTTATAAAAAAAAAATTCGATGTGTTACTGACGCAGTGGCAATTTCAAAATAGAAGCGAATGCGGAGAAACGAAGCACATCAATTGGAGAGATGTAAAGCACGGCAAATATGACAGAAGTCAACCTGAAATCATACGATACATGCGTATTACGCACTTTTTTGTAAAAAATTGGAATGTTTAGTACAACTCCAAGGATTTTTATACCCCCACGTTTCAAAAACGTAATGGGGGTATATTTATTTTGTCATTCCGTTTGTAACGCCGATAAGAAGGGGTGGCTGGTATAGAAAAGTATATACAGTGGTGGTCACGAATTTAGCACACTTAAAAAAGTGAATTTTCCATTTATTTGTTGTAAATTTTTATTAACATTTTTTGTGTATATATTATGTCTTCTTTATTTCTTATATACATTTTTTTTTATTTCAAAACTTTTTCTTATAGGGCTTGAAATCAAATAAAAATTAAAAACAAGCATTTCGACTTGGTCATGAATTAAGCACACGAGCGAAAAAATGTCTAGGATGAAAAATATAATCAAAATTGATTGCATAAAACTCAATATTTCATAGGAAATCCCTTATTCTTAATTACTGCATCTCATATCCTTGGTAAACTTTTGACCAAAGCTTCACAACGGTACTTTGGAATACTATACCGAATCCTTTCGATTTCCCTAAACAAATATGGCTAATTTTTTGATTTTACTGTTAGTATTTGCTGCTCGACATCCCTCCACAGATTCTCAATCGGGTTTAAGTCCGATGATTGCGATGGCCACTTCAAAATTTCAATATGTTTGTCTTCCAAGCAACTCTTAACTATGTGAGCACTGTGCTTTGGATCATTATCCTGCATAAAACGCCATTAAAGTGGCAAATTATCCTCTTGAAACGGTATCATGGTATAGACAAGAACGTTTTTGTAAGCGTGCTGATCCATTTTTTGGTAAATTTTAACAATCGGAAAAACTCCGTGCCAAGAAAACTCCGCTCATACCATAACATTTCAGCCACCCTGTTTAATCGTCTTGAGCGTGTACTTTGGACTGTGTTGCATGTTTTGAGGACGCCACACATATTGTTTGCTGTCAGATGCGAACCCGCAAAACTTTGATTTATACCTCCAAAGCACATTTTTCCAAAAATTCGTTGACTTTTTAAATATTCTTTTGCAAACGCAAGACTGCATTTAATATTTTTTTGCGACACATGTGGTGTTTGTTGGGCTATAAAGCTACGGAAATTGTTTTCATTCAAGCGTCTTCTTATGCCTTTTGAGGATACATTTATGCCATATTTTGATGAAATTTCATTTTAAATTTTATTTGAGGTCTTAAAAGGATCACTAAATGAAGCTCTATAAATCAAATGGCCCTCTCTTGCTATTGTTTTTCGCTCTCTTGATCGCTATTTTACATTTTAATGCTCTAATACTGCTCTAAATGTTGTAATGCGTTATATAATAACTTTACCGATCATCTGAGAAGCAGAGAAATCTCTGAAACTGTGCTTCCACCATTTTTCATTTGCTGAATCAAATGCCGCTGAGCCTCTGAACCTCAGTAGCCTGAGCCTCAGTAGCCTTTCGCCATATCTTACTACAATTTTTTGTTAGAACTCAAATAGAAACTTAATAAATTTAGTATATCTTACTAGTAAAGTTTAATTAACGAAAATAAAATACGATATGGAACAGTAATTCTAACCTGTGCTAAGTTCGTGTCCAGCATTTAAACCACAATGATTCATACTACTGGAAATATGTCAGAAAATTTAAGAATAACTAAGAAACCAACTAACGGTACATAGAGTTAACTTCATAAATAATACTCAACAAAAAATATTTGATAACAATTCTCAAGCTAAGATGTAAAAAATTTCAAATTAGAGTTACTAACACAGTGTGTGCTAAATTCGTGACCACCACTGTATATTCCTGATCAGCATCAGCTCCTGAGTCGATTTAGCCATGTCCGTCTGTCCGTCTGTCCGTCTGTGTCCACGATAGCAGCCGTAATTTTTGAGCTATCATAACGAAATTCAAAATGTAAGCTTTTTATACAAAAATGGAGGTCAAGTTTGAATCTGAGCAAAATCGAATGAAAACCACGCCTACTTCCCATACAAAGTGACTTAACCAAAACGGTAAGATCTCTTTAAATTCCACAAAAATCAATTTAATGACTTCAAATTTCGCACATTGTCTAAAATATTTAATATTTATTTTGAGTATTAAATTTGTAAAAATCAGATGAAAACCACACCTACCTCTCATACAAAGTGACTTAACCAAAACGGGAAAATCTCTTTAAATTCCACAAAAATCAATTTGATGACTTCAAATTTGGCACAGTGTCTTAAATATTGAATATTTATTTTGAGTATTAAATTTGTAAAAATCGGATGAAAACTACGCCTACCTCCCATACAGAGTGACTAAACCAAAACGAGAAAATCTCTTTAAATATATATAACAGTTTGCTTAAGACTTTATATATACTCTAATTCGGCCGTTGGGTATTTTAACTTCGGCCCAGTCGAAGATAATTCCTTACTAGTTTTTTAATAGTTTTTGTTATTTTCCTATATTTTTTCTTACAAGATATATAGTTTTTAACTCGAGGAGTTGACACATATTAAAAAAATTAGACAACTATGCAATTATTAGGAAACTATGAAAGCAATGAGAAAACTCTGAAAACTATGCGAAAACTATGAAAACTATGAGAAAACTATAAAACCTATATGAAAACTATGAGAAAACTACGAAAACTATGATAAAACTTTAAAATTTAACTTTTTTCCCGTATTCTTAGCTCAAATACATATTAAAATGGTCATCCGCAGGGGGAGAAGTGGGGCGCTTGCCCCTTCCCTCCTAGGCAATGAACATTCTTTATATATCTCCATATTAAATCAGAAAGTCGATTTTGAATTTTTTTAACTTGTGGCTTTTTTGTTGTCGTATGACGATATGCTCATTATGTATTTAATATATTCTGAAAAGGATACAAAAATACTTTTTTTAGGTTAATTTATAAATAAAGTAGAGCTAAACCATTAATTTTCAAATAGTTTGTTGTACCCGTTGCTTTAAGGCCGTGTTCATATTACGCGTTTTAGTCGCGATTGCTCTCACTGTTTTTTTTTCAACCGATGCTGAAAAATACTGAATTTTATATGTATTTAAATACATTTATTTAATATTCAGTATTTTTTAACCGCGTTTGGGAAAAAAATTGAGAGCGGTGTCGCAATTGCGACAAAAAAGAGTAATATGAACACGGCCTAATAAGTTACGATATCATTTCATTTACCTTAATTTCACAAAAACTTTTCAATACGTATTCTTAAATTGAAAATTTTTTTACGATTTTTATTGGTAATTTTCAGGCACGAATAGAATTCGTAGAATGAACGTAAATTGGTACATATTTCAAATATTTTATTCGTATTCGTACAAAAATAAATTTATATTGTACTTTACATTTACTAATGATCGTAATTCCAAGTCACGAAAAAAAAATCTTCTGTTCAGCTAGGGTTTGAACCGCGGTTCTTTAGCGTATGGGACATGTACTTTTCCAGTAGGCTATGGCCACCTTGCAATCCCACATGTTCTTATATTCGGTAATTGTTCGACAAACCAGTCTGAACGATTTCAGTTGTAAATTTTTGAAACTCAACTAAAACTTCGTACCTTTTACGAAAAATGCGTACGGTCAACCTGCAAATGAATTTTTTAGTAAATTCTACGAATGTAATGAAACACATTATGAAGTTATTCGAAACATGCAATAATAATAGTGTTCAGCTACTACAGCTTTTTCGCACTTTCTCCACTTTAGACTATCATAAGAACCAATTAATATCATTGAAATATCTCAACGATATACATAGATAAAAGTGGTCCAAAACAATCCAAAATGAGAAAAATTTACCCACCATAATATGGGTTGGGCTCAGGGACAACACAAGACATAACAACTAACCATGCGTTAACATAGATTCCATTTATTCCTACGAGAAATTGACGAATGTTAAGGAATGATATCCCTTATTAGTCGAATTTCGTAGTAACAGAAATCAAGGTGCATTTAATTTCAATAACGAATATAAACTTTGACGATAAGGAAATTTATGCTTTCAAGTCATTGTAAACAAGCAGAAGACAAAGTAAATACATTTAAAAAAATTAATGTTTTACAAAAATTCGGCTTATTTTTCTATCATAAAGATGATCTAATTTGGATTTTTTTTAATTTGTCCTAAACTTAATAAAATGACAAAAAATTCTACAGCATTTAAATTTAAGACATTTGAAGCGATTAAGGCAACAGCAAAGCTTCTAATTCAGAAGCGAAAGAAAAAATTAGAAAATTTCTTAAAGTAGACCAATTTTGGATCAAGGACTAATTTTTTAAAAAACCTTATATCATATTAAGCGAACGATTTTACATTAGAATATGTTATAATCAAAAGTTTTTTACGACATACACGTAAATAGGAGACTCGATTTCAAGCTACCATTTTATACTTCTTAAAGTTCACGTTATTTAGCGGCGTCCACCTAGTTTGAGAATTTTCTGTACTCTTCTCGCTTCACGTACTTATATTAAACGAGGATTCAGAATCAAGGGTTGCAGGAGGTTCTGGAATATGTTAAAAAATGTATGAAACCCAAAACACATCTTATATACATGTACCTCTTTATTTATTTATTCGTACGTTTTGAATTAAAAAAAAAATAAATTTTTTAAATCATTCAGATAATAGGTATATTTTCTTACTCGATTGTATGAACTTACATGCTGCTAGAACTGATTCATGATGGAAAAAGAAATAAGTAGATTGGTGTCAATGCGGTGTGAGATGCGGTGAAAAATATCTTCTATAGCATGCGGGGAACATTTCAAGAATAGCGACAACAGAAATATTTAATTTTTGCGAATGATATGGCTTTTGACCTCCCTAATCCATATCATTAGGTTTAGGAGTTGAAGGCTTCCAAAGTTAAAAAATGGCCTAAAAATTTATTTTTTCTTTCAGTTTTAAAAAAAAAATTATTGTTTCATATTAGGAAATTTTTGTTTTCCAATTTCAAAAGTTGAAATCTTGGGGCTCAATAGTAATTAATGCGATTTCATTTAAGGATATAGGCCTCATATTATTTACTTTACTAAACTATTAAAAATATTTGCTTTGGCAAAAAACTACTAAAATGTATTGCATGACAAAAAAATTAAATAAAATTTTTAAATATTTCGAACATGATACGAGAAAAATTTTTACACCATCTTTAAAATTTGATTAAATTTTCTAATGTGTCCAAGCGTGTGTCAACCGGTGAAGTGTGCATATCATATTCACAAAATTAGTACCAATAATCGCAGTAAATAGCATTATATAGGTTACATTTTGTTTATGTTTATTCTAGTTTAAATTATGCCTTTGCCCCCTCTAAAACAAATCCTGCAGACGCCCTTGCATAAAAATCCTAATAATTTGTAGTTTTTTTCGATCCCAACGAAGAATTCTCACAAAAAATTCAATTTTCTACGATCTTTATTCGTGCTTCACAACTCCCAATGATTTTTAAAAACTCCAAAAACCAGTTTGTTTTTACTCCAAATTTTATGCAAATCCTTTAAACACGAAGTTTATTTGGATGCTCTAGAGATTCGATTCAAAAAAATGTGAGAAGAAAATAGTTTTGTGGTAGTTTTGACCCCCAAGCAAAGGGTGCTTTAAAACTCCCATAATTAAAACTCCGGCCGGTCGTGGCCTCTAAGCTAAAGAACAGCGATATGCAGGGTTCGATTCCTGCTCAGACAGAATGTTTTTCAATTGAATTAATTTTTCTGCTCGGTATCACCTCTCTGCAGACAATGGCAAACCTCTGAGAGTAAAAACTGCCATGTAAAGCTTCTTGAGAATATAAACCGTTCGGAGTCGGCATTAAACTCGTAGGTCCAGTTCTCGATCATTTGTGTTCAAACATTTAATAACGCGCACAACACAATTGATCAATAGAAGCACCATCAATGAATTAACATACGTTCACTGCTTTACAGACAGTAGATCGAGTTTCGACCTAGTATCAAGCAGGCATTTTATTAATTTAATTCCCTTTTCAAAACTGGCTCAAGCATTAAAATCGGTTCACCTATTCTGTTTTTATAGAAATTTTTATAATAGTATTACATTACAAGTGAACCTCCACGGTCCTAAGAAGCTTAAAAATCGATTTTCTCAAAATTCTGACGTGCTACAGTATTTTTGGATTATTTGGGGAAAGATTTTTGATGTAATAATTGTGTTGCTTAACTGCTAGTATGAAAAGTAATAAATTCACATCAGCTCTGAGGACCCGAAAAACACGTTTTTAACTGCAGCTCATCCAGTTTAAGAAAAGTGTGGTCTTTTTTAGACGTTTTACTATTTTTATGCAAACACTTTTCTTATGATGGGAGGGGGCACGTTGAATCAGACACACTTCAGTAAAATCCATATAAATGTAAATGTATCTAATGCACAGTACTTAAAAACACTCACCAAAGCAAAAGTAACGAAAATATTAAACGAAATTTAAATAATAACCATATAGTAACGATTGTATAAAATACTTGCCATATTTTTTAAAATTTTTTCCTAAATTGCATGCAAAGTTGTTGCAATTTGCATAAATGATTCTTTGCAAGCAGCACGCCCACTAAACTTATTTTAAACGTAACCTCACATTTAACGACAACTTAACCTGCAACACTTCACAAACAACAACAGCGTCTCTGTAAGTTTAAATCTTCCTTCTTGTTTCACCCTACCAGTGTGTGTATGCGTTAATGTGTAAAAATATTAGTTTAAAATTTGCCAAATTTAAATAACTTTACGTAAAAAAAGTCAGGCGAGTGCAGGGAAAATTTTATTTATTTTTTTGTCGCCCATTCTTTTTTTTTTGCTCTGCTAGATGCAAAATATTGTCATATTTTGTTGCTGCTGTTGTTTTTGCTGTTGTTGGTATTGTTGTCGGTATTATTGTTGCTATTAAAATTTCTTTGTTGCAAATAGTTTTGCGAATAAAGTTATTTTATGTTGTTTTTCTTTCCACAGTGTGGTGAATTTATTTACATAACATATCCAAATTTGCATCGAGGTGAAGTTTTCGTTTTATGATAGAAGTTCTGAATACTTGTACAAACCTTCTGGTGCTGTTTCTAGAATAAATGAGACAGTAAAGGTGTTTTATGACAGAGTGGCTGGCGTAATTTGCTGAGTATGGTTTTGAATGGAATGCGAAAGAAAAATTGAGTTCATATTTCATTATTATTTTATCTTAACAACCTATGAGTTAAGAATGTAAAAATAAAACAATGAAAAGTCTTTCTGTTACTTTTGATCAAAATCTATATTATTTTGGAAAAATCATAAACAAATGCATGGGGATTTCGGGGTCTACTTGGTCTACTTTTTGCAAATTTAAAAAAACCCAGTAGCGGATTTGAAGGCGACTACTTAAAAATGAAATATGTGTAAATTTACGATAACGAAGTTCAGGATTCAGGACACAATTTCCAATTGCAATTCAGAAACAAAAAATTTAAATTCAGAAAACATCAACTTGTCGACCCTTTGTATTCTAGTGAAGACTGCGCTAGACTATCAACTGAGAGGTCTCCAGTTAGAATCCTTGTTCGGGCATGGTTTTCGGGCTGGAAATGCTTGCCGCGGTTAGAGCATAACACAAGCCTCAGTTATTAGCAATTAAAGTTGTCTTTCACGTTTGATCCGCCTCCACTTCCAATCAATTTTTACTCTATTGATCAATCTATCCTTTTCATTTCAGATCCAAGACCAAACGTTGTTTATATAAGGTGAAAGCCTTGGCTCTTTGTTCTTTTTTTAAAAAAAAACACTGTTACAAGTCCATCAGCGTGGAATTTGCTCTTTTACATTTCTGCGGAACCGTTTCGAACCAGTTTCAAATCCGTCAAAAAATATTGTCAGCACGTTAACATAAAATCCCGCTTTCAAGCTGTTATCAATTTTTTAATTTTCAATGAATAAGTGATACGTAATATAATTCTGTACTTATTGTTATTTTCAAGAAAATTTCTAAAAATATATATTAACAATTGTTTGAAGATATAAGTGGCAGTCATATTTGAATTTACTATTTAAGCTAGCCTCCACTTTTCTCTTACAAATATGATAACAAAATAATTTTTTTGTTTTGATTTACGCTTGATTTCCTGCAAGAAGTTTTCGAATTTAGATGCATCAAACTTGTTAAGTGAACCTTTATTTTATCATCTTTAGCTAAATGCGTTTATACATATAACATATAATATGACATTATTTAACATCTTTTAACAATTAACATTTTAAAAAAACCAGTCCGTCGGAAATTCACATTGTTTAAACAAAAGAGTCAATATGGACTTGTAAAAAAGAGTACGGAGCGGATTTGTATATTAAGTTTGTTTCGAGTCCTAAACAAATCCGAAAAAGTGTAAAAAGCTATTCGCGTTTATGAGAGGAGTTTCATACAACAGGAATATATCGAGGCTCCGAAAATAAACGATAAAATAAACGAAGAAGCGAGTGCATCTCGAATTTAAACGGATCCGTGGGAAGGGAACAAATATTATAACGGTCTTTGATCTTATTTCTAACCAAAACATCACCAAACATTACCATTACCATAAAATTAAAAAAAAATCCATTCCAATACAATTTAACCATAATATGAATGACTTTTTTTTAAGGGAGTATTCCTGGTTGGTAAACATTTTTTTCGAATTTTTGCATATATGTATAGCTTGGATATTTTAGAATATCGTCCTTAAAGGGTTTTTCGAAATTCGAAATACTTTAGGAGATATGACCTTTTTTATCCAGCAATGTTTTCGCCAAAATGGGACTTGCTTAATTTGGCTACTTTTTGAATGCAACGGTTTAAACCAACCACCGAATTTCGTTCAACGCGTTCTTTAGTAGGTAATAACTTGTTTGTATACGCATTTTAAAATAAATGAATAGACATTTTAGAGCTTAGGTATTTGAATGTTGGCAGCGTTTAGTGCACTTTGAATTGAGTTATAAACCGTACGCGCGCGCGCATACAGTTTTGATAAAAATTTTTGTTTGAGCTAAAGACAATGGATAGAAAAAGAATAAAAATAAAAATAAAAGAAACGCTGGTAGAAATCGAAAAACTCGTCCCTTGAAACGCCAGTTTCGTGGTAACCAACACGAAAGCGATGAGGACACCGAATTCAAAAGTACATCGGCAAAAATGTCTGTCATATCTAACGAAGGTTTTTTGTCAATACTTCAAATAATGAACCTTATGGGCATCCCGATTAGCAGCGTCACATATGATTTCGCCATGTCTCGGAACGAAGAACGTTTGAAAAGGTCTGAAGCCAGAGCCAGATCAAAAGAAGGTAAAACTGCCCGCAGAGCACAAAGAGCCGCTGAGTCCTCATTTTTTGAAGAAGAGGAACGACTTCTTTATGGGGCATTACAAATTGATACATGTAAGTATTTCACAAAAAAAAATGCTTTATTGCCTAAAATTTTCTTTGAGCTTTTCAAAATCACGTTTTTGAAATTCGAAGTTTCTTTTCTCCGGTTCTACTATACCAATTTTGATGAAACTAAGTGCAATCGACGCAGAATTGTCAAATTTTAAAACTGCATGCTTAAATTTTTCATATGAAATTATTTTTTTGATGCGTTTATTTCGAAACCACGTTTTTCGAGCTTGCGGCCCAGATTGCGACCGTAGTTCTGAACCGCTTTTGATGAAACAAAGTGAAATCGACGCAAAATTGTCACCATTCTAGTCCCTACCTCAATCACAATTTTAAACAATTTTTTACTTTTTTTTTACACTAAACTACAAAAAAAAAAGACCTAAAATCGGTTTTTCATTTTTCAATTATCGCCATTTTGTAAAAAATAATCGCAAAATTTTAATTGAGATAGGCACTAGAATTTCATCTGTACTGAATCTAACGCCGTTAACTTTTTCCATTTCAGATGGTTCGAAGTCGAGTTATCCGGGCCGCAAGCAGCATACCTTTTTTTCGACACCCAACTTTGAAGGCCGATAACTTTTTGAACAGCCCTCGTACAAAGGAAAAAAAAATTTTATTTAACTTAATATGTTCTTAATACATCAAAAAAAAAAGGATTTAAATAACTCTTTGCGTGTTCAAATAAGAAGTATTTCAAAAAGGGTCCAAAAACAGCCTTCCAACCAGGAATACTCCCTTAAGCTGTGATCAACACACTGTTAAAGTCGTACATTATTTCACACATGTTTGAACGAATTCTTAAGAATTTTATGTTCAAATCGGCTACTTAATCATATGACATTTAAAGCAGTAAGCTATTTATAGTTCACAGCCATTCACTCTACCAAGGTTGCCATCTGTTCTAGTTGCTTCTTATTTATTTCAATATTCATTGGTGTTCGACAATAGCTTACTGCTTTAAATGTCATGTGATTAAGTAGCCGATTTGAATTCTTCTTAAGAATTTGTTCAATCATGTGTGAAATCATGTACGACTTTAACAGTGTGTTGATCACAGCTAAAATCATTTATGAATCTAACAGTGAGTAGTTGTTCACAACTTAATCACTCGAAGACTACTGAAGAGGAAATGTAGCAATTTCCGAAACAGACTGTCTAGTCAGCTAAGTGATTGACTCTATACAGAGTTGTTGTTGTTGTTGCTTTCTTAAAATCTTACTGGATCTTAAGCTCACAATTAAATTCATATTATAATTTAAATAATAGATCACAATTAATTAATTAACATTTAAATAATATTTTTTTATTTAAACAATTTTTTAAAAGTGACAAAATCCAAATTTATGTATTCGTAATATAACTGATACTTTGACATTTATTTTATCTTTGTAAGATGAATACTAAAGGACCAATAGAATTTAGTACAAACATCTAAATATTTTTTTTCAAAGAACCAATACTGTCGACTACAGTCTCTGGCGTGATGGGTAAATAACTGTAAATTTAGCTTAGCGGCCAAAACGATCACACATGCTGTCAAACCTTATTGAGCTAAAAATTTTCGTGTAAACAACATGTTGTAGATTTGGCAGCAGTAGTATGTATTAACAACATTTTTTTTCTGTTGATTTTATTTTTTAAGCATTATCAATACATCTTAAGTAAACATAAAAAACGGTTTTTTTTTACCAAAAACAATTGTTATGCCTTATATTTTTTTATCTCTATTTTTGAACACTTAACTTTTTATCTTATCTACGCATTTAATTTTTAAATGGCGATTCTTGACGTGTTCGTCAACACGTTGTTGTGGCTTAGCACATGCGGTTTACTTTAACAATAAGGTTTAGCGCGAAGCTGTGTGGTTTGCTTCTGTAAATATATAAACAGTTTTATTTGAAATTCTTCAACTGTCTTCAGTTCCTCGCGTGTGCACTGGCTTTAGCCGGAGCTTCAGTTTCGTAGGTTCTCTAAGCAACCGAAAACACCCCAAAAACCACCAACACCACATGCTAATTTAACATCAATATATGCACACGAAAAGAAGAGAAAGAGAACTTAAAACAAATCAGACCTACTTTATAAGATAGCTTTTGAAATCTGTCACCACGTAAAACTTACCCAGAAAACGCCATATAGTAACGCATTAATTTTGCTGGTTACTCCTATGCCCACCCTAACCATGGCTTTCTAAGCTGTTAATTAAAGACCTAATTAAAATCAACAACAACTACAACGGTCAAATAGAGTCAAGACCACGTAAGTTTCAGTTTACACACTTATGTCAGGTTTTATAGAGAAAAATATATTTTAAAACAGAAAATTAATAAAAGCAAATACATAGATTGATTTCAAGGTAGGTTATCTTCTTGTATACATATATTTATAAAATTATATTTCTATGTTGTTGTTTTATCGGCCTTCTTCGTGTGTTGTTGATAAAAATTGGGCTGTGGCCGTGTACAAAAAGACAAAAACTTTTATGTTTAGCTTTTTGGTTTTTTTATTCTTATATTTCCGATATTTCGGCTCACTTTGTGGGCCTTCATCAGGGCTAAAAATTTTTATAAATACACGTAAAATTAATCCATTAATATCCAATTTTTATGGTAAAATTATTTGTGATTTTCATGTGATTTAATGTGATTAATGTTACGTGTATTTATAAAAATTTTTAGCCCTGATGAAGGCCCACAAAGTGAGCCGAAATATCGGAAATATAAGAATAAAAAAACCAAAAAGCTAAACATAAAAGTTTTTGTCTTTTTGTACACGGCCACAGCCCAATTTTTATTATATTTCTATTATATAATTCTATTATTATTTTTATTGATTTTTATTGATTTGCTATTAAATATTAGTAGAAAATTGTGTCTTTTTTTATTGTATTCATAATTTATTGTTTTAAAGTGCAATATATTTGAATTAATGAAATGATTCCAAGTTTGTTCAATGTGTGAGGACTCAAATTGTTGCACAATTTGGGCCTCACAAATTATATAAATGAAATGTTAACTGAATTTAAAATATGGAAAATGTAAACAACAAATTTAAAGATTTATTATATATTATGAATAAAATGTATGGAAATTATTGTATTGTATTATATCTTATTAGGTAAAATATATAATATTAATGTTATAAATATTCTATTGTGGAAAAAATAATGAGTCGAATAACAAATAATAAATACACACATACAAACATGCAAAGCCATGTACACAGTCACATATACACAGGTAGGGAAAACAAAACAAGTGAACCCGGAACAGAAAGGCAACGGGAGAATATAAAGCAGTCGCGTTTGCTTAGCACAGGCAGTCTTGTCGCAGGCGCAGTAGCATGCACATGCTTTGAGACTGAGTAGTTAGTTCAATCGTAGTTACCTTAAGCGAAGGTGTCCTCACCCTTCGAACGTTGTTTACTCTAAGTCAGGCGTAGTTATCTTAAGCGAAGGTGTACTCACCCTTCGAACGTTGCTTACTCTAAGTTCAAAACATAGTTATCTTAAGCGAAGGTGTACTCACCCTTCGAACGTTGTTTACTCTAAGTCAGGCGTAGTTATTTTAAGCGAAGGTGTACTCACCCTTCGAACGTTGTTTACTCTAAATCAGGCGTAGTTATCTTAAGCGAAGGTATACTCACCCTTCGAACGATGCTTAATCTAAGTTCAAAACGTAGTTATCTTAAGCGAAGGTGTACTCACCCTTCGAACATAGTTTTACTCTAAGCTCAGGCGTAGTTATCTTAAGCGAAGGTGTACTCACCCTTCGAACGTTGTTTACTCTAAGCTCAGGCGTAGTTATCGTAAGCGAAGGTGTACTCACCCTTCGAACTTTGTTTACTCTAAGTTCAAAACGTAGTTATCTTAAGCGAAGGTGTACTCACCCTTCGAACGTTGCTTACTCTAAGTTCAAAACGTAGTTATCTTAAGCGAAGGTGAACTCGCCCTTCCAACATAGTTTTACTCTAAGCTCAGGCGTAGTTATCTTAAGCGAAGGTGTACTCACCCTTCGAACGTTGTTTACTCTAAGCTCAGGCGTAGTTATCGCAAGCGAAGGTGTACTCACCCTTCGAACTTTGTTAACTCTAAGTTCAAAACGTAGTTATCTTAAGCGAAGGTGTACTTACCCTTCGAACATAGTTTTACTCTAAGCTCAGGCGTAGTTATCTTAAGCGAAGGTGTACTCACCCTTCGAACGTTGTTTACTCTAAGATCAAAACGTAGTTATCTTAAGCGAAGGTACCTTCGAACGTAGTTTTAATCTGAGTTCTATCATAGTCACTCACAGCGAATGGAATCATAGCAAGTAACGGCATAAATATGAATAAGCAAAGATTCATTATATCAATTTAATTTATATAATGCTTAATAATTAATATTAATTAAGTAACGTACTCGTTAAGTAATAAATAAAACAAATGAAAAAATAATAAAGACCTACTCTACATTTTAAAACTAAAACGCTGGCTTTCTTATTTAAAACAACGGAATCATTGGTAAATAAATTATTTTGTAAGAACCCCTGGTTTACTCACTGAGCCTACCTCAGCAAAAATCAGTAACGAGCAAAAGGGTTCGTTACAAATGTATAGTAGTAGAAAACTAAGAAATGTATTGTATATAAAAGTTGGCAACAATGTTTTCACTTTAAGAGAGTACAATAAAATGAGATAAAATGTATAATAATAATTAAGGCTATTCACAGTTTGAATACGCTGGTCTGCTATTTGTACGATTTGCTATTTATACGCCAATTTACGAAAGCGTATTTTGCTTTGTTATTGTTTTGCATACAAACGCAAATACGCAGGCACGCGTAAATTAAAGTAGCCCTTGGACGTTTTTTTTGTACCTCGTATTTTTATGCTCTGTCTACAGCCGCATAATCACATACATCACAGCGTTGCATCATTTTTTAATACGACAGTCACATGGCGAGGTGCTCACAGTTTGAACAATAACAAATGCTATAAATACGATTTGTTGAATGTACGCTTAAACTGTGAATAGCCTTAATATGTTTGAAAAATGAATTGAGTAGAATCAACAACTATAAATTTAAGAGATAACATAAGAGTGCAATTTATTATGATATAACGCGAGAGAGTACAAACTAATTATTTTATGATAGTGGTAGTAATATTCTTTTGTTGCTATAGAAAAAAAAAGAATTTAGTAAAAATTAAAACGGCTTTAGTATGAACATTTTCGAATTTAATTTTTGAGTGTAAGTTAAAGGAAACATTTAATTGGAAAAAAAATTAAATTCAGAATTCAATAAAAGAGTCTTAACTAAAGATTACAACTACACAAATTCAAAGTAAAACTGCAATTTTGAAACCGAAACAACAACAACAAGAAATAGTGATACTTGTTTAAGCCAAATAAAGTTTTGGTTCTACCATGTTAAATCAATGTTGTCAGCGAAATTCCACGCAAGCAAACATAGTACTATGCTTTAGCAACTAACTGAAGAAAACTAGCAGAAAACATTATTATTTGTTACCCCACGTACCAAGGGCGTATTCACGGGGGGGGGGGCTTATGGGGCAGCTGCCCTAACCTCCTGTCGGCGATATGCGTTGGTACATTATCATAAAAAAATAAATAAATTTTATTTAAATAAAAATATTGTTTATAATATTATTAATATTAAGTATGAACTAAACCATGCCAAAAATATCGGTTATCGGCGAAATAGTATTTGTCGATCGTTTTTTCACCATCGATAGCTTTTGATATTTTGCCAGCCCTATCATATTTGCTAAACAGCTGTTTACCATTATTGAGAGAAGAAGATTGGGAATAAGTTTGAATAAGTTTGATTGGAAATAGTAATATGGATATTAGAAACTTTTTTAATACTGCAGGTACGTTAATAAAATTTTTAAATACTTATGTGTTTATAGTAGCGAAATTAAAAAGAAGACTGAGCCCGAGTAGCAGCAGCTCAAGTGGAGAGAGCCGTGATGGAGACATTACGGTGGATGATTGCCATGCAAACGATATTGGCAAATGGGTGTCCGTAGCTAGCACGATGAAAGCGGAGCAGAAAAAGGAGCTTTATAATTTTGCAGCTGATGCGACTCACTTAAAAAGAAAATTTAATTGGCCCTGGCTGGAATTGTATAAGCCGTGGTTGGTATACTCACGCTGGTTGAAAGGAGGATTTTGCTCACAATGCGTGCTATTTAAGCCTCTGAATAAGCCGGGCAAAACTTTGTCGTTTATTGTGCGCCCCTTTACACAATAAAAAAACGTGCATGAATACTGCTAAACTCATGCATCAAGCAATCCGCACAAAGAGGCTACACAATCAGCAATGTTATTCTTGAATCAAATATCATCAAGTTGGGGATGGGGCACTAAAAAAACATTTTGTGGATCAAAAAAAAAGCCGCGTCACAAATCCAGAAAGAAATTTTGGACGTTTCGGGGAAAATAATCCGAAATTACATCTGCATAGATGTAAAGAAAGCTTCTGCCTACAGCATCTTGGCGGATGAGACTGCAGACGCGGCTGGAAAAGAGCAGTTTTCGATAGGAATCCGATTTTTCGACCACAACAAACAGATTATTCGTGAGGAATTTGTTGGTTTTGTCGAACTGATGACAATGCAGAAACCATCGCCGACAATATCAAAGCTTTTATTGCAGAATTAGACTTAGATCCAGCAAAATGTGTCGGGCTTGGCTTCGACGGGTGCGCTACAATGGCAGGCAAGACTAGTGGTGTACAAGAAAGATTAAAAGGCGCATTTCAAAAAAGCTTTTTTATCCATTGCGCCAGTCATCATCTCAATTTGGTTGTCAATGATCTTAATTCGGTCCCCGAAATCCGAAATACCATTTCTACCATTAAAGATATTATAATTTTTTTCAAAGAGTCTCCCATTCGCAGAAAATACGCTCCAAATGTACATTCGTTTTGCGAAACACGTTGGTCCGAGAAGTACAAAAGTATAAGCGATTTTTAATTCTTTTATTGCGATATAATAGATGGATTGGAAAAGTTGTGCACAGAAGGCAATGCTGGCACAAGAAAAGTTGCCTTTCAGCTACACAGTGCTGCTACTAAAAGCGTTTTTCTAATTTGTATGTGCATAATTGCAAAATACTACAGTCTTCTCCAACCAGTGGTGGATTTATTGCAGGCCAAAAACAACAATATAATTAAATGCAGAGAACACCTAAATCATATTTGAAATGTTTTTGAAAAACATAGAGCAACATCTGAAGTTGAATTTGAAATGATTTTTAAAGAGTGTTAAAAGTTGGCTGAGAATGCTTCATTCAATATTTGCGTACCTAGAGTTGTTGAAAAGCAAACTAAAAGAAAAAATCCTCCATTCACGACAACAGAAAAATATTACCGCCGTGCTATTTTCATACCCTATCAGGATTCACTCGTAACATCCATAAGTGACCGATTTCCCAAAGAAAATAATGCAGCTTTCGATCTCGCAGTCCTAACTCCAATGCATCTTAAAACCATAAGCCGAGACCAACTTCAGGATCAACTTTTGCGTGGTATTGAAAATGGTATTGAAAAGGTATTGAAAATGAGCTTGAACTTTGGCATATGTATTGGAATGAAGAAAAAGAAAACGACATAGATTTGATATTTGCTTATAACAAAACAGATTTTTATCCGCAGATTAGAGAAGCATTGGAAATTTTGTTAGCAATGCCCTCTACAACTGCAACGGTGGAACGATCTTTCAGTACTCTTAGAAGAGTTAAGACGTGGCTGAGACCATCTATGGGAGAAAATCGTTTAAATGGTAATAAAATAAAAAACAAAATTTCATCTAATTACATATATTTTATTTTTCCAGGATTGTGTATGCTAAGCTCCCATAGGGCCTAAGTAAAGGATAAAATGGCTGATCTGGAGGAAATAATTTTGGAGGAGTTTTCAGCAAATCCAAGAAGGCTGTTATTTTCATAAAAAAAATTTTGGCCCCAACCTACATGAGGATCTGGCTACGCCCTTGCCACGTACTAGTTCCAAGCATTAAATTTAACATGGCCATCATCTTTCTTTTTTTTTTAACATTAAAGTTGTTTTCAATTCAATGCGATGAACTTACACTTCAATTGTATATAAATAATTGCTACTATTTTCTTATAATACAATTATTTATAATTATATATTTTTTTATTATCTATTTTTTTAATTACTTAAGCAAAATGTAAATATATATAAAATTACAATAATTATAAAAAAATATTTATATACTAATATTAAAACATAAGTTTTATAAAGTAGGAGGTATACGATATTTAATTGCCGCCTGTGTTGAGTTTTTTGTTAGTTTTCAAAAAACAAAAAAAAAACGAAATCTATTTACCTCAATCCTGCATGCATAAGAAAACAAAATAAACGTTACTCGATCGCCCGATGACGACAATAAGGTTGACCGCTGCAACGCGTTGAAGGGATGTGAGTTTCTGGCAGCCAATCAAACAACATGTTAACGAGTTTTTTTTTTAAAGGAAAAAGTTTAAAAATAAATAATCTTACAGTTTGTTACAGTTTAAAAAAATGCAACCTTAAGGGTTTGAAAAATAAAAGTTAAAATTTTACTCTTATTTTTTCGATCAAAAATACAAGTTAAAATTTGACTATTATTTTTTTGATCAAAAATAAAAGTTAGAATTTGACTTTAATTTTTTTGATCAAATGTAAAAGTTAAAATTTTCGATCACAAATAACAGTTAAAATTTTACATTTATTTTTTGGAGCAAAAGTAAAAGTCATATTTTAAGTCTGATATCATCTGCTTGCAGTCGGTGTTCCAGTCTTTTCAGGCGAAATAAATGAAAACAGAATGTGCAAGAATGTGTAAGCAACTAAGCGATGCAATGCAACGATATGAAGAGCGATAGCAATGTTATTATCTCTGTGCAAAAATGTTACGAATATAGGTATAAAATAATAAAAAATTTACTCCATTAATTGTTTTGAAAATTTGAACTATTATAAATAATAGTTAATAAGAAATAGATCTGTAAAATTTTTTATTTCTATTTTAAAAATAGCAGTCATATTTTAACCTTATTTTTGATCGCAAAAATAAAAGTAAAATTTTAACTTATATTTTTGATCCAAAAACTTAAAGAGAAATGTTAACTTTTATTTTTGATTAGTTAAAAAATAACGGTAATTTGTTGATTTTTTTGAAAAAAATCATAACCGTTAGGGTCCCTGTCCAAAATGCAAAATGATTGATCAAGGATTCCGAAAACTTTTCTGGTGTCAACTTTTGATTATCGGTATCGAGCAGTGAAAAGTCATTCCGTTCACTGCAGTTATATGTCTTTTATAATTTTTGAGCTCTGAAAAATCAATACTATTTTTTCTAAATAAAAGAAATTAAATAAGTATGGCAAAACATACAAAATTATACTGTGCTGCGCTATTTATATCAAATTAACTTTAAAATTTATTTGACTTTTTAGATATTTTGGCTTCAAAAAACAACTTTTATATTCACGCATTTCATGACAGCATAGATAATTATTTATTTTATTCAGCAATTTCACACAATGCTGAAAATAAAACTCTTATGCATTCACACAAGAAAACAAACTAAAATGCAACAAACTTCAACAAAAATCAAGGTGATCAATCAAGTTTGAGAGTTGCGCACAAAATTCATACTTTTACTGTCTGTAAATAAAAAAATAACTGGATCTATAAACACCATAAAATATTAAAGCAAGCATAAAAGTTTTCCCACATTCCCTTAAGTCTAAGGATTGCTGTCACGTACATTTACAAGCATCCTCAAAACATCATCCGTTATGTTTGTACTGCATATACTGTATGTGCATTAAGGGATATTAGAAAGTATAGTGCAGTAAGTAGTACATCAAAAAGCAAAGAACGCTGAAGTACTAAAAAATCATTTATAAGCTAAAAAACTAAAAGTTGCTGATGTGTGTGGAAAACTGTTTTTAGAATACAATTTTTTTTTTAGAATGTACTAAGATAACTACAAGAAACTGAATCAAGGATTTTGAAATAGTGAATACTAATCATTTGATGTTCGTTTAATTGTTTTCATTTATGAATTTTTGGCACAACCTGATACTAAGACTGATTCTGTATTCGTTATTATTTTTCAATCGTACGCTATCGACTTTATAAAAAAGTCTTATTTCTAAGAGATCTTCGCATGAAAGTTTTCGTATTCAAAACTCAACTCCACTTCGTTCTTAAACCGTTCATTGGAAAAATAAAATAAGGGATCGGGCGTATTTATTCTTATACAAAAAGTCTTTTGAGTTCTTCCAATTTAGCGAATGTACTACCTTTTCTATTGATTATTTAAGAAAGCTTTAACATTGAATCAAGTGACTTCCGTACGAAAATATGTATATATTTCTTCTCGGAATAAAAAAGTCAATTGCCAAAAAGAACTAGTTTAAGTTTAGTACGTACTTGAAAAAGCCACTTTAAAATAATATTAAAATACATGCATCATGCGACCAAAATACATGCATCATGGTTCGGCCAAAATTTTTATTGATTTTGTGCTTTGCTAATTCTATTTTGCATATGTTCTTTTTTTATTTTCCGTTTCTGTTTTTCATTGCTTCTTTCTTGTGTAATGACAAAAAAAAACCGTTAAAGATCATAATAATTACATTTAACATCCAAGAATTTAATTTCAAGCCATCAGCGGATGTTCAATTAAGTTAAAGAAAACCTTGTGTTATTGTGTAAACTAGGAAATTAAAGTTAAAGTTGTAAGTATTAAAAAATTAAAATGAAAAGTGGTTGATTTTGCAGCAAAATAAATTTACAAAGATTATTTAAAAACCAAAAGAGAAAAACTTATTAAAGTTGCAAAAAAAATAACCTTGAAAGTGAAGTAGAACAAAAAAAAAGCGAACGTGAAGGAACAAGTGCATGTTCATCGTGGCGATTAAAAGATGAAAATTTTAGCCAGAAAACAAATGCAGACTTGTTTACAAAATTATTCTAAGTCATTCTGGGAAAAAATACAATATATGTTTTTAAATAACATGTCATCAAAAATTGTGATGCTTCTTGCAAAGCAAAACTTACAGCTCTATTCTGGCATCATCGTCACAATCAATTCATACTGAAAAATTGTGACAATTTTGATCTGGTATTGTTGATCCGTATTCTGTTGGGTGCTTAAAAGAGTTATGTTTGTGCCCAAATGTTAAAATTATGCTATGAAGCACTGGCTATGCTTAGGTTAATGGCTTCAATTAAGTTACTGCAATCAGATTTGTTTAGCTATAAATCGTAGCAAACTAAATTTTTTACACATTAAATAATTCAATTCTTGGCTCCAGATTCCTTAAAATTGATATAAGTTTTAGATGATATCCTTATTTTGGCTCTTTACTTATTTGTAACCTACTATGCTATTCGCCACTATTTTGATCACTGTTGATACAAAAAGTGGTTTTTCAAAGTGCTCAGAATGCGAATTTGTATCAATTGTGACTACATACTGTATAAATTGATAATGAGGTGGATTTTGTGATTTTGATAGAATAGAGCTGTTATTAGTGTGCTTTTCAACAACATCGCGAGATACGTCTTTGGACTGAAACGTGGTGCCAGTGTCTCAAAATATGCTAAGAAAATATGTAATATGACCTTCAATAATATACTAAAATTCTGAAGTCACGTGCTGCTGCATAAAGTGATATACTCTGGTGAGCCTGCATATTTACGCGAAAGACTGTTTTTTCGAGTTCAATTCGAACTAAAATTTTAATCCAGATACGACACTTTTGCTTAACCTCGGAAAGACAATTCTATGTTTACGCAATACGTCTTTGGAACTTCTTACCCATTGAGCTTAGGTGTTCATAACGCTATGTAATTTAAAAATTATAAATTATCTATGTATGAACTCTCACTGTTGCAATGATATAATATAAGACACTTACAATTTATCTATATTTGTTTTCGCATTATTATATTATGTTTTAACCCATTAACGACTGCTCATAGATTCCGCCGTACGATTTTTTTCAAAATTTATCAGGAAGCTTATATAGGCCATAGAAGTTGCTTTGCAAAATTTCAGGTTTGTAACTGTCATCGTATTTGGGATCTGCATTGGGTATTTAAATACCCAATCGGCTGATTCGGATTCTTGGTGTTAATAAAAATTTGCATTTATGGCAACATTCTTTTGTCATAATGAACACCTGATAAATAGAGGATACTAGAGGCAAACTGACCACGAATTTTCCCCTCGATCTTTACATTTTCTAATTTTCTACATAGCTTTATATATGGATTTTGTCATTTTTGAAAATCACACATCTTCGATCTCGAAAAGGAACCTTTTATTGTATGAATTTCGTTCTACATTGTAAAGACAATAAATAGTTTCATTTTTCCGTAATGTTTTAAAAAAAAATTATTTTGATATCTCCTACCACATTCAAGATATGGCCTTTTTCGTAAACACTGTTTTATGGGTATTTAAATACCCATTAGTCATTAATGGGTTAAGTAAATTTATATTTTTTTTTTATTTCAAAAAAATTTTAATTCTTAATTTGAAATCATAACTTATGTTACGTTTAAAGTTATATTCATGAAAATTAACTAGATAGATGAAGCTGGTACTATAATTAAAAGGTTAATTTAATAAATTTTGTTTTACTAGCTAGTCACATAAATAACTACATATCCAAATACATAAATACAAATACAAATGCAAATAATCAAATAGCTTTGCTAGTACTGCTAGAACTGCTAGTAATTTTACGAGAACTACAACGTCGATAACAACATCGATAGGATTCACAGTAAATAGATGCTGAAGGCCATTGCATAATTTTACCCAGCTTTCAGAGATAAACATTTATAAAAAAATTATTTTATTGATTAATGAGAATTTATAAAGTTTTTCCTTTCACTAGATGCTCTTTGTTTTATGAAGACCCAGAAGACGTCCTTCAAAAGGATTTCCATGCTGTCAAAAAGCGGGTCTTTTACGCAGAATGTCTTCATTTCTAACAGTTATAAATTTTAACATAAATTTTCTTGCATTAAATTTAAAAAAATCTTATAGGTATATACAGTGATTTGAAAATAAATAGGGATACCTGTCTTTTTATATTTAAAGCTGTATGTTGTATATACAAGCTGCCGCAGATATAGGTTTAACTCCCTCGGGTGGTGATTGTCCCTGATTAGGCGAGATAAAATATGCAAGGATGAGGTTCACCACTCCCCCTTTGGGAGCTAGAAAGGACTTGAAAATATGTGTCATTACACTTAACTCCCTATTTAATGCACCTCTTAACTGATTTCAAAGTTTGTTGAGAAGAAAATCAAATTTACATGAAATTGTTTATAAAACATTATGCGTAAAGTAAAAATTAAGAAAGTTATGAGCAAAAAATTTTTAGTTCAACTTCGATAATATATATCTCGATTATTAAATAATTTTTTTGATAATTTTTTTATGATAAAGTATTCTATTGACTTGGTTTTAGATCTTACCAAAGTACTTGAGTACTCAATGCAAACATTACTACTTTTCCATTTTAAATAACCACACGTAAAACAATTATCTTTTAGTGTGGAACGATTAGAAAGCTGTTTTATATCATTGGTTTGAAAGTCATGTAGTCTCTTTTTCAAGATGCTATTGACTTTGGAGATCGGTTAAGAGATAAATAAAATATAGAGTAAGACGTAATGACAAATATTACATAGTTTTTCCTCTCTAGCTCTCAAAGGGGGAAGGGGTGCACCTCATTCTTCCATATTTTTACTTGCCCAATCAAGAAGAATCACCAACCGAGGGAGTTAAATCTATATTTGCGCCAGCTTGTATATAATTCATACAGCTTTAAATATAAAATTCATACAGCTTTATCTCACCAAAACGACATGAAAAACCCGCGAAAGATCCCACCAAAATATTTATAGCATTAAGGATTATTTAATCAAGTTTTTATTTTATTGTCCAATGTATAAAAAGAAATAGTATTTAAAAACTTCTTATACTAATGTATGCACATTTTTTAATTAATGCGAATTTAATTTTTAAAAATTTTGACACAGTAGAATATCCCACCAAAACACCCGAAATATCTCACGTTCTCAAATAGGGCAAATATTGCAAAAAAAGCCTGAAAACCTTCGAACTACACTGTTCGAAGATTCCAAAAGAAAAACTAGCGAAATCGTTTATTGATGCTCTTGACAACTGCAACAAGCAATTCTACCCATCAATACATCGGTTGCTACAAATTTTTAAGCGCAACCTTTCCAATTTCAGTGGCTTTAAGCCAACGCTTATTTTCATCTCTACCATAGATGGGCATAGTGCATTGCATTATTATGTAATGGTAATGGAAACTAAAATTTTGTTTTAATGAAAAAATTTAATCGTAATTGAAAAAAATTTGCAACACCACTAGATTTTTAATAGTAATGGAAGAAACTAATATTGCCACTCAAATTTCAAAGAATTTCCACCATTAAAAAATATTTAAAGTATAAATTTTTGTTAGTGCCGTGGTTTAATCATAAAATAACATTTATATTTGAAAGCACTTATTTACAATTTAGTGGTAATGTAAATTACAGAATTTTTTACTTCAAAAATTTTTTACCGGTGAGATTTTTTGCAATTGTAGTGCTTATGTAAATTTCTTTCATTACCATTAAAAATTTAGTGGTCATGCAAGTTTTTTGCAAACGACGCTTTTGCGTGCACTAACGTGCACTTTTTTAATTTTAGGATGACATTTGGGGTTTTTTTTTTTGTTAAATTTTATAAAAAAATATTTTTATTCGTCAGGTTATTAAAAACTTTATGAATTGTATGGTTTTTTTTTATAAAATTCGTCAAATTTAAAACTTTTTTAAGATATATAAGCTCAATAAAACCCAAAAAATAAAGTCAAGTTTAAACAATAATTACTTCGAGCACAAAGGATATTTCAAGGTTTTGTTTTTTGAACTTTTTTATGTCTTAATTGCTAATGAATTTAATATAAAACACAAAAAAATATTAATAAATAAAAATAGAAAACATGTTGAAATTTGACTGTACATTTTTTAAGGAATGAAAGTTTAAATAAAATTTAGTACAAAATATCTGGCTAATTAAGCATTATTATAGTTAAAGGTTTTAACTATCATAAAATATCGTACTTCTTTATTCGGTTTCAGTAAAAACCTGCTGCAGCAAGCTGCTATTTAAAAAACCACTAAATTTAAAAAAAGTCTTCAAAATCAAATTTTGTCCTAAAATGCACTAATTTCCAAGACAATTTGTAGGTACTCTTAAATTTAAAGAAAAATAAAATAGAATTCATAATTTAAAGCAAGTTGTGACTTTATTTTGTATTAAAAACCATTTTTAAAATTTTTGTTTTGATTTCGTTAATTTGGTAAAATTTATTTATATTAGATATATCTAAAAGCTATCCAATTTGAAATATTTTTAGCATGACGTGTAATTGAAGTTAAATAAACTAAATTTGCTCTTTAAAAGCACAAATAAGCAATTTTATGCGGGTTTTTTTTAAATTTGTTTTGTATGCGAGGTAGGTGATGCAGTTGACCTAGAATTCTAATTTTTTTGTGCTGTGACTTAATTTAGGCTAAAACTCATTTGTATGAAACAAAATTTCATGGCCCTAGCTTTTATAGTTCCTGAGATAATGCAACCGTTATCTTAAAATCGAAAAAAGCGCACCGTGCAATGGCCGGTACACTTTCATTAACATAATGGATATACACAGAAAATGCAGCTGTATGTTCAACTCGTGTTTATTTAAACATTTAACAATAGATCGGGGTATTTTATGACCACCAATGAATATAACATCAATTTTGCAACCAAAAAGTAACTCAACTTTTTGAACATAAACTATGTAAACAATTAAATTCCACTTATATAATTTAACAGAGGTTTATTGCACCTGAAACATCACAAAAAATGTAATTCAGGCTGTGTGACTATACAAAAGACATTTCTTATTATTATACATACATTATACATTTTTACAGACTAGATTTACAATAATTTACAGACTGGATTAAAAACCAACATTTCAACTAAGTCGAGGCATACTTCCCATCCCGCATGATATTCATATTATGTATGCCATTTTAAAACTAAAAAATAAGAGATATAAATTTCATGGTTTCAGCTTATTTATTTTTAAATCTTATTATTATTATTACATTATTCATGATTATTAATCAAAAAGAACATAAATAAACTTTCTTTAATTTCAAAAATAAATAAAAGGAATAACTTTAATTTTTTTCAACAAGAATAAAGAGGGACTATATGAAATTAATTAAAAATTATTGAGATCTTTTCGAAATTTTGTAAACATGATAAACGATTATTGTTCGCAGAGCACTGATCGCTAGCGTCCACTTATAAACTGTATGTATCAAATAGCTCAGATAAAATCGGTTCATGATTATAACGAAATTTGTAATATAACATGAGTGAATTACATATGTTGACCGCGTAACTACTGCAGGGTTAAAAATATTGTACAAGCCATAATAAGAAAACCAAATCTTTTTTTTAAACAAAAGACTTTACTAACAAGGTAGAAATGAAAAAATTTTAATTTGTATGGGACGTGTACTAGGTCTTACCACGCTTATTTTTACAATATATTTTTATATCTTTCCAAAAGTACAAACATAAAATTCCAGGTTGATTTGTTATCTGATGTCAATACACGTACTCTTTTTTCTTTGTGATGTTAGACCTTTTCGATATATGCATAAAAATGTCTAAATATTAGATTTCTTTCTTATTTTCCTATGACATTCCCAACTCAAAATTAAAAAAAAATTTAGGAGACATGAACTGGAAATCATGGTAAATATAAAAATATATTTACCTTACTCCTTATATAAAGTGTCTCATTTTATTTATTTTTTTTTCATGCCAAAAGCACTTTCACATGCATTCGAATCCGGATATTACACTACAGCTGCTGCTGCTGTTCTTGGCGTAACTTTTGTTGTTGGTGTTCTTATTGTTGTCACTATATTCATATGACGTATCACGTGTAGCCATATTTCAATACATTGGCGCATGTTTGAATGTCAAATTATGAAAACTCGTTTCTTCTAGAATTTAATAGAATGAATGCTGTAGACGAAAATACTCTTATATAAAGTGCAAAAAAAGCAAAACACAAAACTAAGTATTATTTGTAGCTGCTGAATTCATCAGTGTGTCAATAACATTTGTAACATGCGCTTAAAATGAAGTGTTTATGCCGAACAGTGTTGCCGTTTGGATCCTTTTTTCCTTCAAAAATTGATGGATACGTTTTTTAAGCCTCAATGCAAGTTTGGATACTTTTTTTAAAAATCATTTTTAATATGAATATATGTTTTTGTTTGCAAAACATAAAAAGTAAGCAGTCCCTTCAATACAACAAAAACGTTTTAACAAATGATGACATTAAAACATTGTTTGGCAATATTTTCTTATCAAAAAATGCATTAAAGCAACCTCTTTTGTTTAATAGCTAGCTATTCAAAAATAAATTTTAAATTTTGTCAAACATTTTTTAAGTCTGCCATAGCTCCGCAGTTGATGAACTTTTTTATCTGATTTAAAACTAACTAAAAACGATAAGACTAATAGATTTTCTTTGGAAATGGTAGTAAATATTTTGTTTTCTAAAATTCTTACAAATGAATATATTTGAACTTCTAAATTTAAGATGACATTACACGTTGTAAAAAATTATTAAAAAACTTAATTTAAGACATTTATTGTGATTTTTGCCCAATAGTAAAAAATTAGCGCAACTTTTTAAAAAATTGGTTATTTTTAACCTTTAAGATTTACGTAGCGATTGTAACGAAACTTAATAATTCTAATATAGGATGTAGCGATAAGTACTCTTATTAATATGCACTTATATTTTGGGGTTTCCGCTAAATTGGGACCAAAATATCTTGTCAAACCCTGTCAGAAAATTACTATTTTTTATACGCCATCTAGCGAGAAGAAGATGCATTGAAAACAAAAAATAACTTTTTTGGAATATTGTTTTTTTGCATTTCTTAGGTAAATAAAATTTCAAATCTATGTAATAAATAGTCTTTGCACAATAAACGTTTTAAATTAAATCTTTTTATTTTTCTTTTTTAGCGAGCAATTTTTAGCAAGCTTAATATAATTAAAAGGCATAGCAACCCATATAATTTTTTTACACTAGACTAATAAATTGTTAAATTATTGTTTTTTTTTTATGCAATTGCATATTGTTTTGTATATTGCTTTTGTAAAAATATTATCCTTATAAAATTAGTGTAATTAAAGAGCAATAGCAACGCAAATAAAATACAGAAGTACTGCATTTTTTTCTTTTTAATAATATTATACATGTTTTGTTTCTTATTATTTAATGTCAATAAAAATATTTGTTAGTCTTAAAATTAAATAAAATTAAATTAAAAATTAAATATAAAATAAAATTAAATAAAATTAAATTAAATAAAATTAAATAAATAAAATTGTTTTAGAAGCTTAAAAAGTTAGATTTCATTATTTAAAAATATTAAAGGTGTATTTTTGTGTTTTAAAAATTTAATACATTATTGGTGCTTGGACTTAGATACGTGGATACGAAAATAGATGGATATAGAAAAGTGGATTCTTTTGGATACTTTTTTGACCTTTTTATGGATACTTTTTTCAGAAACGTTGTGTATGCTGAGTGCCAAAGCTAGATTTATAGTTTCTTTCAAAAAAATTACATATTAATTTTTACTATCTGTCGATTTGACACTCTGCAAGATACTTTATAATATATTTCTGGTACTAGCTTTAGAACTATTGAAAAAATAGAAAATAAATTAATATTTTAAAGACGGGAAAAAATGAACGATTAGAAAAAATATCTTAAAAGTCAAACAACATTTTAAATACATTTTTTCCAAGCTTACAGAATATTTAATTTCTTTTTATTCGATTACACTGTTGCAGTTCCATTTTAGTTCTGCGGAAAGACCAACCTTTTCGTATTTGAGGAAATCCTCTGAGTACAACTGTGTCCTTGGCTTAGCTAGATTGGCGCAAAATTTTAAAAAATCATTTGTTTCAAATAGCCTATTCCACAGCTATTAATTAAGATAGCTCGCGAACCAGTTATAAGACATAAATAACCAGTGTTGTGATGTAAAATATTAGTGATACAGTATATTATTAATATAGTCTACATATTATTAATATACATTAATTCGTCAGTAGCTAGGTAATCTAATTTATTACTGACAGCGAAAATAATAACATTCAATATTATAATTTTTTTTTTTTTTTTGCTAGTTACTTATAACCAGGACTCGAATTTCGATTACCTAAAAAACTGTAAACGTAAACGTTTTGCATGCACGGAGACATGATCTCTACGTTTTAAGCTATAAACATTACGAGTAATGTTGTTGAAGAGAACATTTAGTTTGTGTTTAAATAAGCTGTCACAGTTAGCAAATATTTCGCACCCATAGAGCAGGGTAGGCATAAGGTACGATTTAGCCAGTAAGATACGTGTTCTAAGGGGCGTAAAATATTGAGTTGTCCATAAAACACGTAACATACCATACACTTTAGCGATAGTGCTACCTATATGAGTGTTCCACGACAATGTTCTATTAAATATTATACCGAGGTTTTTCACGCTATCCACACATTCAATATCACAATTGTTCAGTTTAATTTTTGGGAAGAGTGAATAGCCTACTGGTTTTTTTGAGATGACAATGCATTTTGTTTTCCTGGGATTTAAACATAGGCCATTTGATGTGGCCCATTCGTTAACGCGTCGAAGATTATCATTTAGGTTCGAAACACAAGGGACGATAGACTCACGGGAACAACTAACATACAATTGGACATCATCGGCATACATATGAATATTACAATTTTTCAACACTTTTGGTAGGCAATTTATGTATACAGAGAAGAGCAGAGGACCTAACACAGAACCCTTAGGAACACCTCTGTCATTTGGTAGGAATTTTGATACAATGCCATTTGAACAAACTGCTTGTGTTCTGTTGGATAGATAGGATGATATCAAATTAGCAGCAGTCGGGGAAAAATGAAACAGATTCACGAGCTTATTATACAACACAGAATGATCCACCGTATCAAAGGCTTTTGAGTGGTCTAAGAGCACTAGAAAGTTAATTTTGTTCTCATCAATACCTACTCTAAGGTCTTCAACAACATCAACTAGTGCTGTTACACAGCTTCGCTTAACGCGGAATCCAGATTGACATTCATCTATTAAATGATTTCTATAAATGAACTTACACATTTGTCTATAAATTATTAGCTCTAGAACTTTTGATACATACGACAAAATGGCTATAGGACAGTATTCGTTGCACGTTTTTGGAATCGGTATTATTTTTGCCTGTTTCCAAGTGGAAGGATATATAGAAGTAGTGAGAATAAAATTAAAAATGTGTGTTACAAAAGGTAGTAATTTTGGGAGTAGGGCCTTGAGAAATACAGGATGAATATTGTCGAAACCAACAGCATTTGACTTTATAGCTAAAAAACACTCGAGAACATCTGTTTGCTCAACGCATTTAAAACTAAAAACGTTGTTACTTCGCACGCTGTTAGGGTCAGCGAAAGATTCATGAGAGATTGCTGGCATTGGAAGATCTAGAAACTTAATATTTAAATCGTCTACATCAACATCGTCACTTTTCCTACCTTTGCACTTGCCCATTCCAATGTTTTTTATTTCCTGCCATGTTTTTTTGCTATCAATTGCAGAAGAGAATTTTTCACAATAAAATTTTGTTTTTTCTGATTTTATTTCTGCAACAACAATTTTCCTAACATTTTTGAATTCACTATAAATCTCCGGTGTCTTAAAACGTTTCCAGCGATTGTATAGTGTATCACGTTGCAATATTAAGTTTTTAATTTTGTCGTTAAACCATGGGCGCTGAATAGGTTTAAAATTTTTATTTTTAAGTGGGACGAACTCCTCAAAAAGACTACTGAGGTTGGATTGCAAAAAATTAACTTGCTCATCGGGCGATGTCATACTGTATATACTGCTCCAGTTGATATTTGAAATTCCAGACTCGAGACGATGGTAATCAATACTTTTAAAGTCGCGAAACAAAAATGACTTTGGTTGCGTCTTCAACTGAAAGTCGCACGACACTAAAATTATATCATGTTTGGAAAATGAAGGATAAGATATCTGATCATAAAGTAAAATATTTGTTTCATCGTTAACAAGAAATATGTCAAGCAGTGTGTTAATAGTTTTTGTATAGTGCGTAGGCATAGTAGTGTTGACTGGAAGAAGTCCTAAAGTCTGCATTTCGAGAGCTAAGTGAGTTTCCGTTAAGAGATTGCTATTAAAATCGCCTGCAATAAGAATTTGTGAGTAGCCAAGAGAGATATTTTCAATGAGTTGAATAAGATTTGTCATATCAATAGTTCGATTGGGACGGTAGACATTACCAATAAGGAACTTTTCATTTGCATTGGATATAGCAATAAACAAATATTCAATAGAACAACAAGTATCTGACTTACAAATTAGCTTAAACGGGATATTATCACGCACATAGACAGCTGCACCACCTGCATGACCCAATCACATATAGTTATTTAATTATTATTTTTTACTAGTTATTATAAATAGGGTTCGGATTTTGATGACCTAAAAAACTTCAACCTAAAAAAAAAACAAAAAATATCAAAAAACTGCAGAAGTTTACCTAAAAAATTACAAAAATTACCTAAAAAACGCAAACAAATACATAAAAATTAAAAAAAAATATTAAGCTACTAAAGTAAGACATAACTCAACTTGAAATTTATTTTATATCATTTTTATGCATAACCTGACAGTATATTACAAGGTACATTTTTAAGTTATTAAAGTTATTAAAGTTAAAGAACGTCGATTGTCTGGCAAAATTTTGTTGTAAACAGAAAAAATTCTTTCTTTTTCTGCATTGTTAAGAGGAGCATATTTAAAAGAAGATATGCCATCAGATGTTAGCTCATTTTATAAGTTCCTAGTATTAAAATTTTGACCCCCTAATATTTTAGCGAAAGAGTAAAAAAAAGAGTTAATAAAAACTAGCATATCATGAGTTTATATCTAACACTTGTATCATATTTCTACATACCCTTTCATCAGTTTCATCCCGCGCAGAACTTTTGTTCATCGAGGTCTATGAACAAAGGTGGTCTTTTTTGAGAGGTAATATTTTAATAGACTCTTTTTTTAAAGGAGTTTATTTAAATATATGCATTTTTACATATTTTAGTACGAAAAAACCGAAAAAAATGATTTTAATATTACACTTAAATGACCTTAAAAAAATTTTTCATATTTGGAATTAGAAGCAGCAGAAAAAACCCTGCTTATAACATATTACTTTGAAAAATTTTTTTTTTTTATTTAAAAGACGAAAACTGCTACTTGGATGATTATTTAGAAACAAATTGAACAAGTACTTAAAGAAATGCAAAACCATAAATGAGCTACAACACGTTGGCAAGGGCGTATTCAGCTGGGGAAATTACCCCCACCCCTAAGTCAGAGAATTTTTTTTAATTGATAAGTTTTTTAATAGTTTCTATATGTGATCCTTTTTTAATGTGCAGTTTTACCTTTTCCTTTGAATCTAGACCTGAAAAAGTTAAAAGCAAATTCGTATTTTTAAAGCGATATTGTATAATTTTGTAAAATAGTGTATATTGTTCAAACGGAATGTTAAAAACTTGGATATTGCCATGAAGTAGATATTGCCAAATGAAAATTTTTAGATTTATTATTAAATTGTGACATTTTCATGATCTTACAAGGTTATAATTTTTAGAGCTTTAGGTCAAGTAATTTATAAAAGAAAGAATTGGCAATATTTTTCGTTACACAAAAATTAAAATAACCTTTTCAATACCGTTTGAATTGGAGGTTTGAGTTAATAACCGAATAAAACTGGGAATTGCCAATATCGAACTGCTTCAAAATATTTCCACTTCCGTCGCTTATTAGCTGAAAAACATATTTTTAAAAAAAAGTGTTTACACTGAAAAAATCGCTTTTCATTTGACAGTCAATATTTGTAAATACAAAATCTCCACATTCGGAGGAGTCAAATGTTATGGCGGCGACCCTTAGTGAGCTATGTTGTTCTATGAATGTGTTGTTACTCTAAACAAAACAAAAGTTGTAAATTTTTGAATTTAGTTATTATAATTACTGAATTATGTAAATAATTTAATTATTATTTATTTAAAAGAAATATAATTATAAATATTATTTAATTGCAAAGGCTTTTCACTCTAATTTGTTGCGTTCTTTCTATGTTTGTAAATTTAACAGCGTCAGTAGCAGTATTAAGCAGTTGAACATTAACATTTTTTTTTATGTAGCTCATTGTTTCAAAACATAATTGTTTTGCTCACTGAAAAGGCGCCTGCTACGTGATCGGATTTAATGTGCGCTCTGAGAGTTTTACCATTCATCGACTTTTAACCCAATATTTGTTAACTGTCGACTTCGCTGAATGCGGCTAATATCAACAGACAGATGAAAAGTCAAATACAACCGACATCTTGGATTTTAGTAATAGATTATGACTTAACCTCAACGAACAGTCTTTATGACTTAACCTCAACGAACAGTCTGTTCAACAACCATAATCAGGGTTGTTTTTAGCTTTTTAGAGTTTTTCGCTCTGAATTGCTAATCAAACAATTAGCAATTTTTTCATTTGACATTTCTTCTATGGCGAAGAACTTAATATCATGCAGCTTTTCAACTGAAAAGCCATTAATGTCCGAAAAGCGGCTTTTCGGCCGTAGTGTGAACATAGTATTAGTTTCGATTATACAAAACATATCAGGTTATAAGACATAGTACATTTATTTTGAGCTATTTTCATTGACTCGCAAAATTCGTAAATGAAAGATATGGTTGACAAATTTTTATATGGTATTGACCCCCTAATTTTTATTCTACCTACGCCCTTGCATGTTGTCATCAAGTGGACCCCTTGAACAACATTTTATCTTTGAAGGCTTTATTCGTATCCCACAAAGAAATAATTTAAGTGATGAGTTTTTCGAAAAATGGCGTCTTTTAAGATATAATAGCATTCTGAAATTATATGAACTCTTTTTCAAAATCTTTAACTAAACTTTTTTTAATTTAATTTTTAGAAGTCTGCTTTCAAAAAATAAACTCAAGTTTCTTGTAAATATTAATACAAAAACAATTTTATTTATGAAATATTTTATAAATGATGGTGTATTATAATGCATGGGCTTGGCGCCAAAACGCGAAAATAAAACATACCTAGCGTTTTTTTTTTTAATAAAGACGGTTTTACTTGTTCTTAAAATATTTCTTTGTAGACTTTATTTGAAGTTGTGAAACCTTCATTGATTTTCTACTATTTTATTCAATACTAATTTTTACTTAGGGTAAAGAGAGGGCTCTATTTAGTGCCACATACCTAGCGTTTTTTTTTAATAAAGACGGTTTTACTTGTTCTTAACATATTTCTTTGACGTTATTTGAAGTTGTGAAACCTTCATTGATTTTCTACTATTTTATTCAATACTCATTTTAACTTAAGGAAAAGAGAGGGCTCTATTTAGTGCCACATATTAGGTCTGTTCCCGTACTAACTTCAAGTAATTGTAATAGAATACAGAGTAACATTTTGCATGTTATTCTTCTTTCTCGAGCTTCAAAAATTTGTAAATAAATTTGTAAATAAATGTGTATTAATAGTCACGGCAAATGTCACACGGAGAAAATTTTTTGCGCACATGTCGTGATCAAGCTGATCATAATATACAAACTACATGGTCGAAAATTTGGATTTTAATTAAGAACCTTTTTGGGTTTGGATAAACAAAGAAACCCTCAAGGCAAATTCTGGTGTAAATTGAACCCCAAATTTTCGGCAGTGTGTGCAACAACAATTGTATTGACGGTAAGGTGACCGCAAATATCGTTTGAATTTACCGACGAGATTTTTTGTGTGTACTTTACACGGTCGAAAATTTAATTTAATTTTAAAACCTGTATTTATCCAAACGCAAAAAGGTTTTAAATTTAAACCCAAATTTTCGACCGTGTATGTTTCTCTTAACCTTTTATAAGTTTTGATCATGTTTTATGGACTATGCTCACAATTCTTGCTATGATTATGTTTAAAACATGTGGAAAAAACTAATCATATATTATCATTAATGCAACTAACATTGTAAGTATCATACTTATTTTCAGCTTCAAATACTTATTTAAATTCTATACTTATACTTACTTTTAACAGTTAAACTTATTTATGCTTTTTTTTTTTTTGTTAAAATTTTTTTGAGAAAACTGCGGCAGTTTCCAGATTAGCTAATAGAGAAGAAGCCGTTGAAAAAATTTGCTAAGAAAACTTAATTTTGATGATATTCATTGGGAAAATTTTTTATATATATTTAATTTGATTTTTAACAGAGGTTTTTGGCCAGTACTTTTAAATTGCAATTTTTAATAACATATAAAATTAAATTTTTCCTCCGACGTTTCGTCAATTTTTTATTGACATCTTCAGGGGGTTTATTTTTTCTAAAAACACAATACATGAACATTTTCTTAAACTAACAAATTAACACTCAAAAAAAAATTAAAAAACTTAATTTTATTTGACTGCTAAGGACTCTCAAAGCATTAAGATAATGAACGTTTATTTGCCAAAGCGGAAAAAGTTTAGAAATTGGAGTCATCAGGGTTAAAAATACAGATTCTGGAGTCAATTTCATTTGTAGAAAATAACATTGAATACAGCTGTATATAGTTAATTTAGCACATGTTTTAAAGACAAGACATATTGAACAAAACATATTAAAAAAAAAAAATCCAGCCAAGACAAAGACGCTTTAAAAAAAACCGTTTAATGTTACACTTCAACTCAGCAAGTGACAGTGAGGGCGAATAATTATAATTTTTCTTTGAACTCTGCATGCATTTGAGTATTATTTATTTTATTATTTAACTGTAGGAATAATTTTTAACTTTTTATTATGCTTTTGTTTTGTGTTTTTAATATATTATATATCGGTCATTCCATATCAAATCGGACGCTTTTCGAAACTCACATTTCTGTAAAAATTTGGTACTTTGCACGTGGATAGTACTTTAAAAAAGAAAAATATTTGCATATTTTTTTTTTATAATTTTCAATTTTTTTTTTTGCAGTTATACACAGTGAAAAATTATAAAGAAAAACAAAAATTGTCATTTGGACATGTACTCAAACAACTATATCTTCTAAACCATATGTCCTACAAAAAAATGTCTAAGACATATTTTAAAGATCTTGAATTGGTCTTTATTGTGGTGTACTTTTTTACAAACACTTTCGAAAAAAATTTAAAATTTTTTGACCACTAAAAATTTCATTCCCATTTTTCAAGGTCAGCTAGTTTTTTGGCATTTTGAAAATATTATCACATTATAGCATTCATTCTTAATTCATTCTCTAAATTTTATGTTGGAGAATCAATGTTTACTATTTTTAACAAAATTTTCAAAAACTGACTACACAATTTTTAAGCACACAATACTTTAATTTTTAATTAAAAATTAAATTTTTAGTATATTTTTCCTAAACTAGGTACGTATCGTCGCTGCGCCAACAAAAACAGTTATATGGTTTTCAGTAACTTTTCAGGAGAGCACAAAAAATTTTTTTCAGAGCATTTCAAGTACTGCGAGGAATAACTGCTTTGATCACTTCTAAATCATAAGAGGTATAAAAAACTGCAAATGCAGAAATGTGGGTAATAGATAGTGTAAACAAAATATGCTATCACAAAATTTACAAAAATCACATAACTGGTTTTTCTGGCGCAGCGACGATATGTAAAATCAATCAAATTGAAAAATTTTATCAACTCGTTAAAATATATCATTCCTCTGAAGACACTCTAATTTTGAAATGTGCTAGAATATTTCTTGGTTGTAATTCCGTGATGTACACCTTTGTTAAAACTAAATTATGTAAAATTGTTTTAACATTTTATTTATAATTTTTGTTTTGTTCTTGTAAATTTAAACAATAGTTGAAAAAGATGATGTGGATGTAATACGCATAAAATTTTGAGAATGCATTAAGAATGAATGCTATAATGTGATAATATTTTCAAAATGCCAAAAAACTAGCTGACCTTAAAAAATGGGAATGAAATTTTTAGTGGTCAAAAAATTTAAAACTTTTCTCAAAAGTGTTTGTAAAAAAGTACACCACAATAAAGACCAATTCAATATCTGTAAAAAATGTCTAAAACATTTTTTTGTAGGACTTACGGTTTAGAAGATATAGTTGTTTGAGTGCAGAAAAAAGGACTTCACGAGAAAATAATTTTTTTATATTACGTTTTAAAAAAAAGGACCTTTTTCAATCGCGTATGCTGTAATAACTAAAGAAGATAGAAAAACTTATTCCAAAGAAGAAATTTGCACCCTCTTTTTTGCACCCTAGATTGCGAAAAAAAAAGATTTCCAAATTGAATTTTTTTTTTAATTTGGGCCAAATGTTTTTTTTTGTTAAAAAAAAGTCAAAACCTTTTTTTTAATAGTGGTAGAATTTCAGAGTGGGCACTGAAATACTAACGGAGCAATGTATTTTTCAATCGCAACTGATCTAGCTCCCTTTGACTTCTGGCTGTTCTCACATCGGAAAAATTACATGCATGGAAAACGATTTTCATCTTACATAGAGGTTTTGGATACCTTCTGAAAGACCACTACAGCGATGGGATCCATAAATTAGAGGATCTTTGGAACAAACTTATTGAACAAACGGTAACAAGAAACATATTTCTTTCCAAAGATTTAAATAAGATAACAAGATTAAAAAAAAATGGTTTGATCCAAAGAATTTTTCAAAAACAAAAGAATCCATTTTGATTCATTAGTAAACTGATTTACGTACTATAGTTCATTTTTGGAAAAAATTTCTGTACAGGAAAGGATTCAATTAAATTTAAGTGTTTTAAATAAAATCTTTTTCTTTTTTCACTTGAAAAAAGGTTTTTCACTTCCCTTAAATTTGCAAAATTTATCCATTTAATCCATTTTAAAATGTACCCACAAAAATAAAATCATAGAAAAGTGTCCCCAGCAATTTTTCTATTTCTACTGCTTTATTACAGCCAAAACTAAGCTATAATCAAACGTACGTACACGAGAACTTTTTCAGGATAAATAGAAGGTGGATGAAGTGGAAAATGGGGGTATGGCGCATGGTATACATCACTTAAAAAAGTTTGAAATATAACGGATATCACGTTTGACGTACCATTTGTCATTTTGCCATCGACTGCTGTTGGCTCTTTGACTCATACTCTTCTTTTTATAAGCTACGCGCCCTTCACTCTGCCAACCAACCCATCATGTTTCCATTAAGATTCCGCAGCCGCCACTTTCATTCATCGAAAAAAGAACCGATAACATTTGGGTTTTTTGCTTTTGTTTTGTATTTTTCATTTTTTTTTTCCTAGTGTTTTTTTTAACCCCTCACTTTGGTGCCTTGTACTTGACTGCAAATACTTTTCAGGCAGCACTTTTTTCTTTCCCATGGCTCACAGTGTTTCGAATGGCCTAGTTTGATGGAGATAAATCTGTAACTAGGATTTGAGGGCACGGAAAGTCTCGATTTAGGCTATTCGTAGCATACCTTCTTTACATGAAAATTGCACACCAATAGTCCGTGTGGAACCAAAGTTACAAAAATTTGTATGGGTAAATTAACCTTTTCGCTTGCCTACATAGCGATTTCCTTACTTTCTTTAAAACGACATAACTCCTATCTAGCTTCATCTATGTCTTCAAACTTTTACATTCATAAGGAAACAAACGCAAATAAGTCTTGCTATTCATGCTCCCATTTTAATTTTCTGAAGTTATGTGAGCCAATACGCGCTATAAAACTGTTTGCTTGATTTTCAGACATATATAAAAGCTCAAGAACAATATATAAAAGATCCCGCCATAGCTGCTCAGAAATGGAAATCTACTGCGCAGCCTACGTCATATGTGAAAACATATCCACACAAAAACAACACATACACAACAAACGAAACTAATCAGATGAACATGATTGGCTTATTAGGAAACAAACGAAATACAAACAAAGAAACAGTCAAACTGCTCTCAAAATAAATCGGAAGTTAACACACCAAAAAGATATAAAATTTTTTATTAAAGATAGTAATGGAAAATATTTCTTGAAATGTTTTTTGATTTATAGCGTTCGCACATTTCAGCCAAGCACAAATCAGTTTAACCCAAACTAAAATCAGTTTAACCGAAACGCAAATTTAATTAACCCAGACGAAAATCAAAATCTCCTGAAAGTAAATTAATTTTAACAAAATGCAAATAAGTTTAGCATAAGTGCAAATCAAATTAACCCAAACGCAAATTAAATTAAACCAAAAACTATCAATACAACTATCGATACTTTGTTTGAAGTATGAACAAGTACAATTATCGATACTTTGCAACGTAATAGTCCTTTTTCTAATTATATGCACTTAGTTCGCTCATGACAAAGTAAGAGCCCGAACAGAATCAAAAGTCATTACGATCGGCGATCCTCTCTGGTCGCCAGACACACAGAACCCGTCCAGAATGAAAGCGATTGCGACTGGCGATGCAGGGTTGCTTTTATATAGCATAGTTTTGTTAGCAGCCAGTTTTTGTTGTTGTGTAAGTGAAACAGAAACAAGAAATAAACTTGAGAACAAAGCAAAAACTATGAAATTGTCTTTGAACATACCCAATTGATTGCAAAATATGTCAACACTAATTGTACTCAGAAAGGAAATCGTCGGTCGTAAGAGAAAAAATAGAATAGATTCTATTCAATTTTACTCTAGCGATAAGCCGCTACGACTCTTGCTCAGCGATGTTATCAGCGATTTTATTTTGGACGGCTTCGCTAACTTGCATGTGTTCTGTTGTGTGTTCAACATCACAAGTCGTTACGACTTTTGGTTCTGTTCGGGCTGTAATACCAGAAATGGCATAGTTCATTATAAGATAAATTAAAATTGTACATGTACAGTGACGAGCAGAATGGCTTAATGTTTGCTACTTTCATGGATTTTTGATTACTGTTGAGTCATTTTTCAATATAACTCTAGCAAAATTTCAGGGTATATATTTAATTTATTAAGAAACGAAACGTTTTAGTAAAATTTTGTAAAATTTAACAAAAAATTATACTTAGCGTATAACTTTTTTTTTATATTCTGCACGTGTTAGAATTTTTCAGCGTAGGGTCATTATTGATACCGTTATCCCTGCCGTTTTGTTTTTGTTGCTGAAATTAACTGTTGCTTGATTCGCGATAAACAAAAAAAAATAAAGTAAAGTAAAAGTAGTTTACTTGATTCGGCCTCAAATTTTCTGTGTCGTTAAAATTAAAAGGACTGTTTTTATATTTTTATCAAAATGAGGAAGATTAATAAAAAGGCTGAAGATGAAGTTGTTTCAATGACTGACAATGGTCATTCATCAAGAGAAATAGCGCAAAGCTTACAAATTTGCCATCAAACTGTCCTAAATGTCATGAAACGACGGAATATAAAGGCTCCAAAGGTTACAAAAAGGCGCCCCAATCTACTTAAGGACAGAGTTGTTCGAGCCATGGAGTTTTACTTATTAGCTCAACTAGTAGCTGAGACACCAAAAGAAGCTACAAAAAAGATTAAGAAGCAGGTCAGTGAGTGGATAGCACGCAGAGCGGTGAAAAAACTGGGTTGGAGGCCGACATCAAGTCGCCATTGTCTGACAAACACGTGAAAGCGAGGTTGAACTTAGCAAAACGTACATACACGTTAGTGTCGATCATTGGAAGCGTGTGATCTGGTCTGTTGAGACCCGAATTGTCCGGTATCAGTCGAATGGGAAACAATATTACTGGCACCGACCCCATGAAAAGCTGCAGAAGCATCAAGTTAAACAAACTATGAAACATGGCGGTGATAGCCTTATGCTGTGGAGCTGCTTTACATGGTGGCATATTGGTCCATTTGTAAGAATAATTGGTATAATTAAGAAAGAAGACTACTGGAACATCTTACAGACTAATTTAACGGATTTCGTTGACCTAAGCGCATATCCAACAGAAGAGAAGCATACAGCAAAAATTGTTCAAGAGTGACTAAAAAATCAGGACTTCCAGCTTCTGCAATGGCCAGCAGAGAGTCCTGATTTAAGCCCGATTAAAAATTTGTGGGCTATTCTAAAAACGGCTAGCATCTTACAAAATGACGCCAAAGAACATCGACGAACTATGGTCAAGAGTCTAGAAGGAATAGCGTGATCTTCCGCATGCGACTATTGAAAAACTGGTCGAGAGCATGCCGAGACGTATTAATCGCGTCATTAAGGCTAAAGGACTTTGGACTAAATATTAATTTTATATTTTATGTTATAAAAATTACCACCGTGCAAAATTGGCTTAGTAGAGTTTTTGTTATTTTTATATTATCTTCTTAATTTATATATTTTGTAAACTTGAGTTAAACGTTTTGTTTTTTAATAAATACAGTATTTAAGCTGAAATTTTGGTATCATTATATTGAAAAATGACTCTGCAGCAATCAAAAATGCATGAAGGTGGCAAACATTTAGCCAGTTTTGCTCACCACTGTAGCTCTGACAAATTATGAATAGCTCCAAAAAACACCATATCGAGAAAATTTCTTATTTGAACAATGCAAGGATTCACAAAAAGGAACAAGTTCGTGCTACGATAGCAAATACCAACCAACATCTCAAATATCTACCTCCTTACTCCGTAGTGCTGAACCCTATAGGAAAATGCTTTTCAATGGCTGAGTTGAGGCGAGAAAAAAAATTATGAAGTTCATTCCTTTTTTATCCTCCTTTGCTCTCTTTGACTAGATGATTCAGTTCTTGAGCGTCATCAATTTAGTTAATTTTTGCTCTCGCAGACTTCACTTTTCTAGATGAAAAAAACAACAAATTTGGATTCATTCAAGCATTTGCTCCTCGTGGGAACTCAGTCAATGGTTAAAACTCATGCTCGACAAATGTTTGTCGAAATGAACCAGGGCCAAATTTTGCAAACCATTACTGAAAGTAGTGTAAGTCGCATTACAGCCACCGATTAGTCCAACTACATTACGGACATGATTTCATTGATTCCAAAAGCTGTATCTTCACATATTTTAACTTCATACTTAATAATAATTTCTTATAAGCTGAATAAAAATTTATAAAATTAGTTACAAATATAAAACTCCTTGTGTTACGTTCAATTTTGATTTGGTTTAATTTGATTCGCGTTTGAGTTAATTTGATTTGCACTAAGGTAAAATTTATTTGCGTTTGGTTTAAATTAATTTACGTTCAGGGTAATCTTATTTGCGTTTATGTTAATTTAATATGCGTTTTTGTTAAACTGATTTGCGTTTTGGTAAAACTAATTTGCGTCTGGGTTAAATAAATGTGCGAATGCTATATAATTAATTATAATATAATAATTATTTTAATTATTTATAAAAAAACCAAGACTTTATAAGAAAATCACATTTTTAAATCGAAAGCCCCTACAAGAACTTATTTACTACGTTGTTTTTTTTTCAATCAGTCTCTTCTATTTCACTTCTGATGTCATATATACGTGCTTACAAAGAGAGCTAACATGCGCATGGCGAAATCTTGAATATATAATTCTTGGACTGAGCTTGCTTGTAATATTCAGCAGAGTACGTGTGATTTACCGATTGTGTCTGTGTGAAAACACGAAGTGTCCCCAGTAGTTTCAGTCTTGAAAAAATCTCAAATAAATCATGTACGATTTTTCTTGATCCTTGACAAAACATGCTGATTTGGCCATACATTTCATTGATGAAACTTTCATATAAATGTTTCAAATTCGTGCAAGACGCAATGCAGAGACGTCGGGATTTATCATGCACGAACCCAATATCGAAATATTGAGGAAAATCGTTAATGAAAAGTAGACAGAAATATAAAGAAAATTCGTCAAGGAATTAATATCGAAACGTGTTTGTGGACCGAATTCAACGTCGTGCGATATATTTGATAGGTGATAAAAATATTTCATCCTCTCAACTCTATTGGAAATCGACGTAATATTGGTTTCGTAATGGCCTGACGCCACCAAACCGTATGTTTTCCAGGTCCACTCGGGCAGCTGTCCAAGCCCATTCCTTTACCATTGCCTTGATGCCACACAGAACCTCACGTTGTAGTGATAATTCGTTATAGTCGTACGGTAAAGTTGTGGAATAGTCTCCCTGCGAGCGTGTTTCCCGCCAGTTTTGAGCTGTGCAAATTTAAAACAAATCTTCATCGAAACTACTCCATCTTTTCAACCACAAACTAACTATCACCCATCTTCCAAATCAACACAATGCTCATACATTTAAAAGAAATATCACATGTGCTTTCACTCTAAAAAACAGAAAAAAATTATACCAAATTGTTAAAATCAAACGAATTCGACAGCAATGGCAATGACACCTAAACAGTGGTGTCAATGAATATTTAAATACTATCGAAAACCATCGATAGTCAGTCCAAACCTATCGATATAGGTTAATTATCGATTATCGATTAATTATCGGTAACGATATAGTGAAATTATCGATTGTATCGATAGTGTCATCGCTAGTTTGCGAACTCTACAGTTTAGCCTTTGAACGATTCGGCGAATTGCAACAATCATGAATATCTTGAAGTTGCTGTAATAGAGTAGAACGCTACTTTGCATTATATTTTGTGTGAATTCTTTTTAAGTCCAGCAGCTCATGCAGAAACTTCCTTTAAGAAATTATCACGAAAAGTTCGTCAATGATGCTGTGAACTACTGGGTCGCTTTCCTCGCGAGGCTACACTGGTCGACACTGCTTTACAGCATATTTATTTTTATTTTTTTTTTTTTGCTTAAAAACATCAGAATTTCCTCACGTTTTTAAAATGACTTAACTCCTGAACGAAGAGTTGCACAGAAGTTGTAGATACATTTTTGTAAACATCATAGCATGGCCGCAGCGAGGGGGACTGGCCATTGCCCGCCTAAACTTAAGAAAAATAATTTTTTTAGTGTTAAAGTAACAAATTCAAAACAGTTTTTCTTATAATGAAAATAGTGTTGAAGTCTTTAATATTTATTAAAGCTTAATTAATTTTTTATTACAGACTTAGGTCTGACACATTTATTGTGTAGTAAAAAAAGTTGATGAAAAGATTTAATTGAAATTAATTGGTAACTCTGACATTTATGTATATTGGAATTTGAGCTACACAATTTGTTAGTCGATTTTCCACCCACACTAACGTTCGTTGACATAACAAACGAAACCAAATCAAAATGAAATTTGTGATTTTGTTTATTTGTGCATTTTTTAATTTATATTTTTTTATAAGTTTATATTAAGTTACTGTAAATTATAAGGTATATTTTTATTTTCTAATCAATTTGCTTTACAGAAAAGAGCAGAATAAAAGAAAAAGATGAGTTGCTTGCAGCCGCTTCCGAGCTTTTAAATACAAAATAATCTATCTACATCTGCTTTCGCTAGCACATGCAATAGTGACAGTTACTACGCCAAACGATTTGGACAAGTGGGTTGGCCGATGAGCCCTAATGAGTACATCTCAGAAATTGCAAATGCTGAAATGCCCTTGGGTTCCTCCTTAAATCTACAGTTTTAAGAAGGACGTGCTTGGGCCCAAACTTAAATTTTGTCACAATTGGCTAAAAACCAAATCGCCGTTGTTTATAAACTCAAAAATATTAAAAATTGCACTTTGTTTGTACTGTTCCTTCTTTCCAACTAAAAACGTTCAAGCTGTTTTAGTACCACTCGTTATAAAACCTTTCACAAAATATAAAAATGTGCATGAGTATTGTAGAAGCTAAGTCAGTGGAAAATAGGATCATCAGAAGTAGCTCACGCATTCATTATTGGCCTGCTTGTTGATGTAATGATGCTATCTGTTTACAAGAAATTACTTTAAGAAAATCGAAAATTTCGGTTAAAGTTTTTTGTGAATCTCACGACTTGCAAGTTCGTGAAAAAGATAAATCCTCTTATCGTCCAGTTGATTACATACTGCTTCACGCAAAAATTCAAATCAGCTTTTGAATGTGGAAAGGTTTTGCTGTATAACCTTATAACAGCGTTTTTATGCCTTTCAAGCATGCACAGAAATTTGGTGCAAGAGAGAAAAGGAAGCTGAATGATAATTTTTTAAATCGCTTTTCTTTAGATTTAGATTCGCGTTTAATTAAATAAATTAAATAAAATAAATTAATAAATAAATATAGTTTCCAGTTTTATGTTATATATTTCTTAACAAAGCCAATATTTAAAAAAAATTTATATATTTTTATAAAAATTTTATATAGCAGATACATGAAACAATAATTGGCCGACCCCCAATGAGTTAAATTTCGGCTGCGCTCATGTATCATATTATATGTTTTAGTTTTTTTGTACACCAAAAAATATTTAATCTTTATTTATATGTTTTCTCTTTATATGTAAAAAATATTTTTTTTAAGCTCCAAATTTTTGTTATTTTTAAACACATTTTGGAAATTCAAGCTTTCTCTATGTTTTCAAGTTTTTGAATTTATAAGGCTATGTTGTTTTATTTTCTTTAAAAAAAGTAAATAGGCTTGTGACTTGACATCATATTAATTTTTATTTTTTCTGCATGACAATTGTCTGTTATGCAATTTGCCGTAGTATTTTTAAGTATACTAATAAACTTTGTTTTAAAAAATATTTTTATTGTTGACTGAGTTGTTGAAAGGAAAAATGTTTTATATGGTTTATGCATAAAAAACCAATTCTTGGCTGTGTGTTTTCTATAGACGTCGAAACAACTGGGCCGATTGAGCTGAAAAAGATTTTTTTCGACCCTTAGGTCGTTAAAGAAGACAAACATTTGCCAAACCCTCTTTTTATCGCCCACAAAGCAATAGAAGTGCTATATTTCAGACGATTTTTGTTGTACTATGTAAGACTAATCTAATTAAGTAGCAAGTAATAAATAATTAGTACTGAATTTTTTTGCAACTTTTGGTCGTTATTATTGTTCGAGTTTTGAAAATATTTAAAATTTTTACAACAATTATTTATCAATTTTCATTGAGTGTTGTTCGACCTAATAAAACTATATCGTTTCGCCAAGCGGTAATTGTTGCTGTCATCGCATTACATTTGTGTTTTTATACTCAGCTGCATCTTTTAGATCACCTCATCGTGGCCTTCAGCATATTTGTACTAACAAAAAAATTCACGACACATTTGGCAAATTTTTACAAACGCATAATTTTCTTCGACATCACCACCAACATTTTCTAAAAAGTACTGATAACACTGTTAACTAAACAAATATTTGACGTCTTCTTTTGATTTCGTTGTTGTACCATTTTTCATTTCTTAGATATTACGCATTTCTTAGATTTTCACACATTTGGGCAGGGGCTTTAAGATCTTATTTGGAGCTTCTGGATCGATTTCAACGTCGTGCGATATATTTGATAGGGGGTGAAAGTATTTCATCCTCTCTCAACTCTCTTGGGCATCGCCGCAATGTTGGTTGCCTAAGCCTTCTGTATAGGTATTACCATGGGAAGTGTTCAAGGGAGATACATGACCTGACGCCACCAGCTCGTGTGTTTGCCAGGTCCACTCGAGCAGCTGCCCAAGCCCACCCCTTTACCATTGCGTCGATGCCCAATAGAACCTCGCATTACCGTGATAATTCGTTCTTTAGTCGCACGGTTAAGTTGTGGAATAGTCTCCCTGCGAGCGTGTTTCCTGGCAGTTTTGAGCTGTGCAAATTTAAAACAAATATTCACCGACACTACTCCATCTATCCACCCTCCAACTAACTATCACCCATCTTCCGAATCAACACAATGCTTACGCATTTCTAGGGGGCATCCCCTGAGCGTTGGTTTAGTCTAAAAAAAAAAAAAAAAAAATTACGCAAAATGTGTTTAAGTTATATGGGAGTAAAATTTCTTAAATACTTTTTTTTTAACTTTTTTGTACCTTAAACATCGAAAAATAGTAAAAACATCCACAAAATAATTTTCTCCGTCTAATCTTGTATGAAGCGAAACACTGTGCGGCCAACGTATTGAAATTTTTTAAAATTTTTGTAGAATATACATACATAGGCGGTGGTATGGTGGTAAAGTTGCATGTAGGTCTTGGTTGGCTGCTAGAAATGTCAAAAAAATTCTAAAAATGGCAAAAATACCCAGCAAATGACATTTCAGCCAACTTTTAGGCATATGCATACAGCTTGGAAACGTGTTCGTTTGTCAAGCCGGCAATGAAGCCGGGGCTGAATGGGCTTTGAGCGTAATGGATTTATGTGCTTCATTTTGTGCTTGGGCCGTTGTTATTGTTTTTTTTTTTGGTTTTAGTTTTTGGTGGCAGTGGTAAAGCCATTTATGTTGTTGTTTTGTTGTAACTGTTGTCTTTTTTTTGCCAATAAATAGTTGTTTTAGAGTCCAGTGCATGTTTTTAGCTTTTTCTCTCTCTTGTTTTATTAACATTTTCCCCACTCAACGAGAAGCGAAGGAGGAAGATTCAGCGAAAGTAAGAGTTTTGCTATAGTTTCTGGATTGATATTTTTTCTTCAGTAAATGCTTATTTTTAAACTTGTAGTTTCCTTCTATTAAAAGATTTAGATTTAGAGACCCGATAAACAATTTCATATTTTGTAGAAATAAAGAAGCAGATGGTGTCCGTATCAGTAAATGTCCGACCTCTGCACCGAAAGAAGTGCTAGTTTTGGAATACCTTGGGCAGGCGAACGAACGAAGACCTAATCGGACAATCGTCAGTTTATTGTGTCTGAATATAGTCGCTCGTTTTTTTAACTTTATTGACATAACAGAATAAATACGGTACTTTTTCAGGTGACTTTCGAGGTAATTGTTGGTTATGTTTCGGGTACATATTACAGTTAAGACTTAGGCCAGTTTCGATACATATCAGCTGATTTATTGACACACTATATGAATTTTTTTCTCTGTTCGCTGAAGCTCGTTTGTATTCGGCTTAATACCAATGTGCAATGAATTTGCAGTTTTTTTCTGCTACTCGTAGCTTTAAAAAATAAAATTGTACGGTAGTAGTTTGTTTAGTCAAAAAAAAAAATACCTGCTTCGAATGCTAACGCGAGCTTAAAATTGAACAAAAACTATATTTTGTGTCGGTACCTCTTTATATGAGCGTCAAAATAGCTAATACTTGGAACAGAAAATTATTCGAACAGGTTATTATTCAATTTTAATCCTTGCACGGGTATTGACGTCTATAGCCGTCATAGTAAAGTTTTCCTGTGCGATATGACGCTAATAACCTTCTTTATTTAAAATTTATTTTATATTGTTTTTTAATTAGAAAGGTCATAACGTCTTCAATCCACATAATCCGTAATATATCGTTCTACTATGTGTTTTAATTATAGAAACTAGTTTATAGACACTAGCAACATCTTTTGCTAATTATTATTTGTTTAACTACTTTTAATATTTGTATTTTATATAATTTGTGTATTCCTATCATTGTCAGTACGTATGTTTATAAATTTTGTTGTTCAACTTATTATTTAAGATGATATTGTAACAATTATGTAAAAGTTGTTTATTAGTAAATAATAAAATAATTATCTATATATATAAAAATGGATGTATGTATGTGGGTATGTGCTATATCACGTATAGACTCCAAAACCGCTGAACCAATTTTTATGAAATTTTCAGGGAAACTGAAACCACATCTTGAGAGTTTTCCTGTGAGGTTTGGTAACGATTGGGCGAGGGGGCGTGGTACCCCCATACAAGCTTAATTCGCTCTATCGATAACAAACCAAAAAAATGGTATATATCAGACGTTTCAATCGTAAAAAGCTAAGATTTGGTCATTTTGTTCATATTGTTACTGTCGGTAACTGTACAAAAAATGGGCGTGGTCGTAATATTAATACGCCTATTTATACGCCCAAATTTTGTAATTTAGTAAGTACGGTTACTGTCGACAACTGTATTAAAAATGGGCTTCCACGCCCCCTTTTACCGCCCACAAATAAATGAAAATGATTTATTTCAGACGGTTTTGGTCGTATAACACTTAAATTTGGTACTTTGGTTTGTGTAGTTACAACAGTAACTGTACGAAAAATTGGTTTCCACGCCCCTATTTTCGACCACAAATCAGTGAAAATGCTATATTTCAAGCAGTTTTGGCCGTATGAGACTAACATGTGATACCTAAGTTTGTATGAATACTTTCGGCAACTGTACTAAAAAAGGGCGTCATGGCTATATAGCCACACCCACTTTTTGAGAAATCATTAAAGTTGACTACTGGGTCGATTGAGCTAAAATGTTGGCTTAGTTTGGACGGTTACTGTCAGCAACTGTACTAAAAATTGGTTTCCACGCCCCACTTTTACCGCCCACAAACCAATGAAAACGTTTTATTTCAACGGTTTGGGTCGTATTAGACAAAAATTTTGTAATTCAGTTCATATGGTTACCCTCGGCAAGTGCATTAAATATAGGCCTGTCCCACTTTAGTCTAACTCATTTTTCGGGGAGTTTGCGTTGAATGAAGTAAAGTGCGCCAACTTAACCTAAATTGAGCTGAAATTTGGGCAGTCGCTTTGTTTCCCGCACCCCTTTTTACCGCTTGCAAAACAACAAAAATGCTATATTTCGCACGGTTATGATCGTATTAGACTAAAACTTGGTTATTTAGTGCATATGGCTACTTTCGGCAGCTATACTGAAAATGGTGAATACATTTGGCATTTCTTAGCATTTTCGTATATAGCAATAAGGCGGTCTGTGGCAGAACAACGTCTGTCGAGGAGAGTGAGTGTTCCTGTGAGGTTTGGTAACGTTTGGACGAGGGGGCGTGGTACCTCCCATACAAGCCAAATTTGCGCTATCGACTACAAACCAAATAAAGGATATATATCAGACGGTTTCGATCGTAAAAAACTAAGATTTAGTAATTTTTTCAGATGGTTACTGTCAGTAACTGTACAAAAAATGGGCGTGGTTGCAATATATATACGCCCTCTTTTTCGAAATCATGGCATTTCCGGAGTTCTACACATTTTTATAGTGAAATTTGCTGTGTAGGTGTTCCAAGAGGCAGTCAAGATACATAAATGTTTTTACGCCCACTTTTACCGCCCACAAATCAATATCTGTATATGTAAAAATTAATCGTGATTTGTTCGGATGCTTAAACTTGAAAACGACTGGACCAAATTGGATACTTCCTTCTACGGGTTTGTTCGTAGCTGCTACGCAAAGGTTTAGGGAAATAAAAGCCACACCCCTTTTATCGCCCACAAATCGATAAAAATGCTATAATTAAGACGGTTTTGGTCGTATTGAATTAAAATTTGGTAAATAAATTCGTATGATAACTGTCATTAACTTTAATAAAAACGGGCGTGGTCCCACTTCATCTAAGCCTACTTTTAAGAAAATGTCAAAATAATTCGAAACTATTGGTCCGATTGAGCTCAAATTTTGTAAGTGGCTTTGCTTTGAGTACAAGATGGTTTAAGAAAAAATACCACACCCTTTTTACTTCCCACAATTATATAATGAAATTTGTGTTATCGAATAGCTTTAGAGTTATGGGTCGCACAGCTTAGAAATTCGGTATTCGACCACAATTTACACATGCAGTTTCAATGATTTTATTTTATGGGCGTTGGACAGGGAGGCGTGACATCTCCCCTACAACCCAAATTCGCGATATCGAATTGCTTTGAAGTTATAGGTTGACAGCGTAAGAATTCGGTATTCGACCTAAATTTATACATGCACTTTCTTTACTTACATTTTATGGGCGTAGGGCAAAGGGGAGTGGCACTTTCCATACAACGCAACTTTGTGCTATCAAATAGCTTGGGAGGTTTAGGTCGCACAACGCCGGAATTCAGAATTCGACCTCAATTTACACATGCAGTTTCATTGATTTAATTTTATGTTCATTGGTAAGAGGGGAGTGGCATCTCCCATTTAACGTAAATTTGCGATATCGAATATCATTGAAGATATAGGTCGCACAGCGTCAGAATTCAGTATCCGACCTCAATTTATACATGCAGTTTCATTAATTACATTTTATGGGCGTACGACAAGGGGGCGTGAAACCTCCTATTTAACCCAAATTAGAGATATCAAATAGCTTTGGGGTTAAAGGTCGTACAGATTTTGTAATTCAGTATTGGACCTCAAAGTACACATGCAGTTCCATTTATTACATTTTATGAGCGTTGATCAAGGTTGAGTGGCACCTCCCATATAAAGAAAATCTGTGATATCGAATAGCTTTGGAGTTCAAGGTCGCACAGCGTCGGAATTCAGTATTCGACCTCAACTTACACATGCAGTTTCATTGGTAAAATTTTATAGGCTTAGGGAAAAGAGGAGTTGCACCTTCCATACAACCCAAATTTGTGCTATTGAATAGTTTTGGAGTTATATGTCGCACAGTTTTGGAATTCGGTATTCGACTTTCATGTACACATGCAGTTTAATTGATTTCATTCTATGAGCTGTGATCAAGAGGGCGTGGCACTTCCGATACAACCCAAATTTGTTATATCGAATAGCTTTGTGGATATAGGTCGCACAGTCTCGGAATTCAGTATTCGACCTCAATTTAGACATGCTGTTTAACTGATAACATTTTATGGGCGTTTGGCAAGGGAAAGTGGCAGCAACGCGCCGGGTTTCAGCTAGTAAGTAATAAAATAATAAAAAATAACAATAAAAAATTCTAAAATATCTGCTATGTTGAATATAATGAAATCAGAAAGATACGGCAAGTTTCATATACACGGTTAAAAATTTGGGACTACTTTTTAATCCGAACTTTGGTTTAAAAGAATTTTAAATCCAAAAAGTACTGTTTTTAATCCAAACATTAGTTTAATTTAGCTGGGTCTCAAAACCCACGTTCCTGAAAATAACTTTCTTGCATTCGTAATGATGCAAAATAACCCAGCGGCTAAAAAAAGCGCTGAAACACTTATGATGATGCTCTGTTTTTTAAGCAAGTGGCGCATCTGTTTTGATGCAGCTCTCTTTCCTTTTTTGTTTTACGTGTCCCCAAAGTAGGCGCATTTTTACTGCATCTTTGGTAAGTTTTGAGGATGGAGCTAACTTCGAAAACGACATTAAAGTTAAATAAAAAAATCGCTTTGCATAGCCAGGGATTAAACTCAGACTGCGTCGCTTAGAGTCGAATGTCTGAACACTGTGCTATTTTCTTGCTTGATTCTGTATGAAAAAAATTTAGATAAAAATATGCGCTCAACGACTCTGAAGTTTGAAGAGCGCGTCCTTAAAGCCTACCAAAACTGCGCATAAAATGCGGTGTTTCTACGAGCGCTTTTTATTTTTCCGCTGGGAAACTATATTAACAACTGAGTTGAACGAGTGGATAAGGTATTGGACCAAGCACATCAAAGGACGTGTGTTCAAATCACGAACTGGTCAGAACATTTTTTTATTTTTCTTTAATTTAGCTGAGTCTCGAACCCACGTTTCTGCTCGCTTGCTTATTTGTATTCGTTATGATGCAAAATAAGCGTAATTTTTTTTTACAAATGAGATGGACGAGTGGATGGTGGAAGGTGTTGGACCAACACAACAGAGGGCGTATGTTCAAATTACAAACTGGTCAAAATTTGTTTTTTGCTTTAATTTAGTTGGGTCTCGAACCCACGATTCTGCTCGCTTGTTTACTTACTGCAAGCTTACTTGCATTTGTTATGATGCAAAACAAGCGTATTTTTCTGAACAACAGAGGCGTGTGTTTAAATCATCAGCTGGTCAGAAAAGTTTTTTATTTTAAATTGATATTTATATTGAAATCTAATCTTTTTTGGAATGAAAAATTTTAAACTTTTCCTTGGATTAAAAGTAATCTTTTTTTGGTGTTGTCCTGTATATAATCCAAAAAAGTTTAAAATTTATTCCAAGATTTTCAACCGAGCAGTGAATCTGCGAACAAAAACAAGAGTGTCCGTGAAAGGGTTAAATGATAATAAGTTCGTTTCAAAAAAGTTTTGCCCTTTTGAGAACTTGGTTAAAAAAAGTGAACCGTAGTGAATTAGCAAAAAAAAGACTGTTCGAGAACTGGGTGAATGATAAATAGCTCGTTTCCAGAAATATGTTTTTTTTTTGTGAGCTAAGTTAAAAAACGCGTTACACTGAATCAATTCTATAGTTGGTTTGAGCGAATGGCTGTATCAAATGACTTGTTATAAAAAAATAAATAAATAAATAAAATAATAATTAGTTAAAAAAAATAATTTTAATTTACTGGGTTGACTCCAGATGAAATCCAGCGATATTTTTTGTGTTGATGTTATCGTTTATGTGAATATGTTGTTGAGGTAACCAAAACATATTTGCTTCTTGTTTTTTCTATAGAAATACTTTTTTCTTCAAGTTTATTGGAGTAATAGAATTTTGATTGCTTTTATGGGTTATATCTTGAAATTAACTTAATCGTATTGTACAACTTTTATAAGCAATTTGAATTTTCACCGTGAAACCCCAAATCATTCCTTGTATTTTAACCCTAGAGAGGTAATCATATTTCATACACGTTGTAGATAATCTACGTCGGACCGACGTTATCCAGTTTTAAAATTTTTTTTTCAAAAATAAAATAAACCAAACCCCTCTAAGCTTTAAATTTGATAGTTTTAGAGCTTTATAAATTTAAAAAACAAAGAAATTTAAACTGAAGTTTGTATTGCATATTTAATTTTTTTTTTTAATATTTTAAGGAACTCATTTTGGACCTAATATGCATTTAGTCAAAAAGTTTAAAATAGGAACATTTAAATATTTTTTATTGAATTGATAACATTTGGTAATTGAATAGTTTAAATTCTCAAAAAAAAAAAAAAATTATATATATTAATTTTAGCAAGAAGTGCAAAGTTCAACTTTGTGCTCTCCGCATATATTGGAATCGCATGTCTTGCAAGCAGTCTTTGTCATTCTTCGTTTTGTTTAAGAACAATATCATTGTATAACTAGACAAGGCAATGTTAGGGCTGAATGTGCTCTCTTTCGTAGTGTCAGAACTGTCAAAATCAGTCATTTTGCTATTTTGTGAATGAGAAAGAGGTAAACAACTAAAACTTTGACTAATTGAATTGAACTTTGTATTTTTAGTCGCAACAAAGTTTTAAAATGTCGATTTTAAGTGATAAGGCAAGTGCTGTTTTGTTTTTATTCTAGTTTTTTATGTATTTAGTTAATAGTCTCGGTTTTTGTTCGTGGTTGTCCATAAATTTGTCTAAAATTTCCTACATCACAATGTCTGCAATTATAGGTGTGTCTTTCAAGCAGAAACGGAGTATGTCCATAAATAACTGCTTTAACATTTCTGTATGTTTTCTACTGTGTCCCTTTTATTGTCAATATTTTTGATGGCGAAGACACTATTTCATCGTCATATATGTAGCTGTTGTTTATTATGTTCTTGAGCTCAATCGCTTCTTTAATGTTATAATTTGAGTCTCTCGTCAAGTTCTTATAGTGTCTGTCACGTATTTGACCGATGAGCAAATTGGTCTTAGTGGCATATCTTGTTTATATATTTTTGGGTGACCATAAATACGTGGTGCTATCGCATTGTATGTTGTTAGTTCATATTTTTCTTGTAACGTTATCAATTCATTCTTCAAAAATTTTTCGACAAAAAAATTGCTTTTTTAGGCCTTTTCCACACTAGGTCAACAGAACTCCAACGCAACTTCAACGCAACAGCAATGCAACTATAAACCGAATGCTTTCAAACTTGCTTCAAAAGTCATTCAACATCTGTGTAAGACATCTGAAAAAGTATTATTATTGGAAATAAGTAGCATAATGCAAACATTCTTATTATAACATTAAAAAAATCAAAATAATTAATTAACTTATTCACCTTGATTTATATATAGCGTATTGCACTATAAATAATTATATGCACAAAACAAACAAACTGATGCAACAAGTCGTCGATGAAAATTGCAGATAGCCGCGTTGCGTTGCACGGGTTCTCAACCCGTTTTGCGTGCAAGCTACTTAATCTGAAGGTTCCGGTATAAATACACAGGCTAGCAACTTGAGTTGGAGTTGCGTTGACCAAGTGTGGAAAATGCTTTAGAGTTTTGTATGTCCAACCGTCTCTCAATATTGCACGCATCCCTTAATCGTAGTTTTTTTGTTCATTGCTACTGTCTTTTTTTTTTTCTTTGTCGGCTTCCGCAATAATAATGTCACTATTACTTTTTAAAAATTATTTTGTTGTTTTTGTAAGATTGGTTCTATACAGTGTTGCCGTTTGGATCCAATTGGATCCATTTGGATAATTTTTTCCTTCAAAAATTGATGGATACTTTTTTTTAAGCCTCAGTGTAAGTTTGGATACTTTTTTAAAAAAAATCTGTTTTAATATAAATATATATGTTTTTGTTTAAAATATTAAAACGAATTAAGGGACTGCTTACTCTTGGCAAAAGGTAAAGATAAATAATGACATTGAGACATTTTCGGGAAATATTTTCTTATCAAAAAATGCATTAAAGTAATCTATTTACGAAGAACTTATAAATGTTGTGAAAAATAATTTAAGCCTGACATAGCTAAGTGACATTTTAAATAAATCTGTAATTTTTAACACTTAAGATTATCGTAGCGATTGCAAATTGTAACGAGACTAAAAAATGCTAGTAAAGGTTGTACCGTAAAGTACACTTATTAATATGCACTTTGATTTTATTGTTTCCGAAAAATTGGGAACAAAATATCTTGACCCTGTCTGAAAACGACAACTTGTTTTTACGCCACCTATCGAGAATAAGATGCATAAAAAACTTATTTGGAATATTATAAATAATATCTTTATTTACGTAAATAAAATTTCAAGTCTTAAAGATACATTTTTTAAATTAAATCTTCTTTTTTAACATGCAATTTTGGTCTAATAAAATTAAAAGCCAATAGCAACCCATATTATATATTTTACACTAAATTAAACAACTTAATTCTTTTCTTTTTATGCAATTATTTATTGTTTTGTATATTGCTTTTGTCTAAATATTATTTTTTTATTTATATACTTATTCATATATATATCTACTGGGCCCAGCCCTAACAGATATCACTTAACCTAATTCCTTAAATAATATTCAAATAAATTCTTCATAAAAATCATTCCATTAGAACTAAAATCAACATGTTTAGCAACTATATTACATCGAGATAGGCATTTAGATATTGGTTCATTGCTACCATTATGCTTTCTATGATAATATACATAAAATAAACTTGTTTCTCTTAGAGATCTTGTTGGACCACAAAATGGAATGAGAGCAAGCAATTCCGGACTGTCAACCTTGTTATCTACAATATCTTTAATAAATAAGACACTCTGCGCATTGCGTCTCATGGCCAAACTTTGCAAGCCGAGTAGCTTCCAACGGTCGCTATACGCTGGCATATTTGCCCACGAAAATAATCGTCTTAGAGCGAATCTCGTAAACCGTTTTTGAATTTTCTCGATTCGATTTATGTCACATTCATAGCAAGGATCCCAGATTATGTTCGCGTATTCGAGAATAGATCTTACCAGACTCACGAAAATTGATTTTAATGTGAATGGGTCTAAAAATTCTTTAGAGTTTCGCTTTAGAAAACCGAGTTGTGAGTTAGCTCTTGATATGACATATTCCCTGTGGGACCCGAATGATAATTTGGTATCAAAGTAAATACCCAAGTCTTTAATGGATTCGACGCGTGTGAAAGTAATATTGGACTTATAAAAATAATTGTGATATATGGTTAATTGTTTGCGAGAATATGTTAAGATATGACATTTAGAAAAGTTTAAATTCATTCCATTTATGCTACACCAGGAAATAAGTAGGTTAATATCAATTTGAAAATTGTTACAGTCCTCAAGGTTGTTTATAATTTTAAACATTTTCAAATCATCTGCATAAAGCAGAAACTTACATGAAGTGAAATTTTTAGATAAATCGTTTATGAACAAAATAAACAAAAGGGGGCCTAAGTGGCTCCCTTGCGGAGCTCCCGATTTTACATCTACTGCTTTTGAAAATGATTGATCGATCTTAACTATCAATTTCCTATTTGACAAGTATGAGCCTAACCATCTCAAAAAATTAGAGTGAATTCCTATTTGACAAAGTTTAGATAACAGAGTCTTATGGTTTAAACTATCAAACGCTTTTACAAAGTCAGTATATAAAACATCGATTTGCGATCCTTTTTCTACTGCGTTTATGCAAAAATTAGAAAATAAAGCTAAATTAGTGCTTGTGGATCTTCCAACAAAAAAACCATGTTGCTGGATTGCAATATGGTTTTTAACTGAGTTAAATAAGTGTTTATTAACAATTTTATCCAGAACCTTTGGTATAACCGATAGCTTAACGATCGGTCTGTAATTTCCAACTAGATGCTTTTGACCAGATTTGAAAATCGGCGAGATATAAGCAGTTTTCCACTCTTCAAGAAAAACGCCATTTGAAAGAGATTTATTAAAAATGATTGTTAAAGCAGCATATAGTGAATGAGCGCATTTTTTTAAAAATAAGGGAGGTAGCAAATCAAAACCGGCTCCTTTATTCGAATCAAGTGTCCTGAGAGTATCATATACTTCATCTTCTGATATTACTAAGTGGCCAATATTAGTAATTTGCTCCACCTGTTAATGAATATTTAGATGTGTCTTATCGCAACTGTCAAAAACTGATCCGAAGAATATTGCAAACAATTCTCAAATATCTTGTATATTATTTGCTTCGCTTTCCGAATACCTAATTGATTTTGGAAAACCTACACTTTTACGTTTAGAGTTAAGAAATACCCAAAAAGATTTCGGGTTTGACCTTATATTTGTCCCTATAGAACTCATATATTTTGTATATAAGAAGTTCGATAAAAAATCAAATTCTTTTCTGCGAAGAATAAAAACTGCTTCAAGTTTTTGAGATGAATTAAGCTGCGGTTATACCAAGGCAGGTTAAATTTGCGCTTTCGTTTTTTTATAGGCACATACATATTTAGGCCTTCATTAAGTATTATCTTGAAATTTGAATATAAATTTAGCACATCTCCAGAGCCCAAAACAGTATTCCAATTCACGGAATTGAAGTATATAAAAAGAATATTAAACTTATAAAATAAATTTAATTAAAGGTCAATAGCAACACATTTATCATATAAGAGATAGAAGTACTGAAATTTATGTTACTTTTTAATTGTAGTATATATGTTTTATTTTCTATTATTTTATTTTAATAAAAATATTTGGTGGTCTAAAAATTTAATAAATAAATTTTTTATGGAAGCTTAATAAATTGGGTTTTATTATTTAAAAATATTAAATTTGTATATCTCTGTTAAAAAATTAATATATTATTGGTTTTTGAATTTTGATAATTGGATACTATTTTTCTCAAAAGTGGATACTTTTGGATACTTTTCTGACCTTTACATGGATACTTTTCTTAGAATCGTCGCGGCAACACTGGTTATATACGTACCCATCCAGCATTTGGAAGATTGTTTTGCAGAGAACCACCTAAGCGAGTCTTTTTCGAGTCCGCTGGGTGCATATTTTGCTCCTCACAGTTGATCAAAAACTAGCTGCTTGTTTGACTCGAAAATGAGTCGTTTTTTAAAATTTTTTTGGTATTTTTGGTATCAAAAAACGACTCGAAAAAGACTCGTCGAGAAGAGTCGCGCATAGGGTACCATTTTCTTCCGAACGAAGAGTCTTTTCTGATCAGAAAATGAGCGCACTTTCGACTGTCACCATCGCGGAGAAGAGTCGAAAACGACTCTTTTGTGTTCAAAAACTTCAAAAAATGCTGGGTGGTTATATATATATCTCACTGTTGGCTGTGTTGCTCTTTAGTGTCTTTCGATGAGTGTTGTTAATCTTATTCTTGCTGTGTCGTGCTGTTTTTTGTCGTCTAACGTTCGTATGCAGTCGGCTAAACAATGGAAATTGTTGGCTAGTCAATTTTAGTGCGAACTTTGGTCTTTTAATATTTAAGGGTGCCTGTAAGCGTTAAAGATTCCCAAAAAGAAAGCATTGCAAAAGTTATGTATAAATAATAAGTTGTGGACCATCATGATAAATCCTTTGATGATTCCAGAGAATCCTTTTCTCTAAATGTGATCCCAAAAATTCCCTAAAAATGGCAAAAAGCTTCCATGAAAAAAAAAAATATTTTCATATCAATAAAGACACCTTATCTTTAACAGAAAAATATTTTTTATAACAAGCTCAACCATTTTCTTAATTGTGCCAATTTTTCCCGAAAACAGAGAAATAATTATTTAATTTGAATAAATCTTTTCTTTACATTGCGTTCTCACAAAAAAAGAACACTTTCTTCTAAGGAGAGATATATTTTCTTAATATTGGTACAACAAATTTCTTTATTGCATACATTTTTCTCTAAAACAGAGAAGTATATCTGCAATTACGATTAAAAATTTATTTTTATGAAACATTTGTTGTAACTCAGTTGTACGCAAAGTAAAAGTATTAATATGGTATTTTGATTCGGTTGTAAAAATATTAGTTAAAAATATGTTAAGAGGTAGAGGAAGAATTATTGTTGTGGCATTGTTTTGTCGGAACCCTTTATAAATATTCCAGAAATTTCTTCGGAAAATTGGTTTTATAAATACATCTAAAGAATCAGTAGTAATAAGCAAAATAGCTTTGTTCAGCTATGTTAAATAAAAAAAAATTATTTGAAGGAACAATCATATGAAGAATATGCAACACTTGCTTTAAACAACATCATTCACTCGCTCTCACGCTTTCATTGGCGTCGGAAGCGGGGGGGCAAGGTGGGCAGTTGCCACCCCACTTTTTTAGCTAGATAAACAATTTAAAAGGAAAAGTTATTCAAAATATCAGTTTTTTTACAACGATAATATTTTTGTATTAATATATAATATATATTTTCCTCTTCTTTCTCTCTTCTTCATGTTTCATGTGAAGAAATTTTGGTGAACTTTTTTTCACCACCATTTGTACTGCCCCCCAAGATGAAATTCGCTTCCGACGCGATTGCACGCTTTCTATTTTTTTTCTACTTTATTCAAAATTAGATAAATATATCGTTTTTAGAGAAGAAGAATTATTTTATTTTTGAGAAAGGATTTATTTTTGTGGAAGAAAATATTTCGAATAGTGAATTTTTTATCTACAATAGAGAATTTTATTAATTTTCTATAATTTTTTCTCTAAAAATGAGAATTTTTTTAGTGCGAGAAAAATAATTATCATTACTAGAGACATAAAATATTTTAATTTCCCTCAAGGGAAGAAATATTTCTTCGAATGTGTGAAAATTTATTCTAATTGAAGAGAATTTTATTTGAAATAGAGAAAAGTGCTATTATCTAAAATAGAGATTTTTTATCGCAAAGAGATAGGTGTTTTTTTCTAAGTGTAGATTCCATAGTTCACAAAAAAATTTCAACGGAATCGGGTACCGGGCCAAAGAGGATTAACTTTTAAATTACTTTTTATTAACCAATTATATAAACGTAATTATAAAGCATTTCTTTTTTGTTTATCAGAATTAAGATAGACTAATTTTGGTTACCAAGATAACTAAATGAAAGTTTATAAAATTTTTTGGTACCTCTCAAATTTTTAGGATAAATACTCTTTGCTTTGAATAAATATAGTTTGACCAATAGTTTCTTATGTATGTTTGTTGCAATTAAGCTTAGGCTAAATGATCTGTTGTTTTTTTTTTATGCAACAAATAAAATTTACTTCAAATTTTTTCTCCGACGTTTCGCTGGTTATTTTTCAGCTTCCTCAGGGATATTTATTAAATCTTAAAGTAAACCAAAATGTTGTTTTTATGTATATAAATATAAATATAAAATTGAAACTATAACTGAACAAAGGTAACAATAGATTTTTAAATTATTAAACGAATATGTACTTACAAAATTTTAAATTTTATATTAAAAACTGATTTTTTACATTAAAACTGGTTTGACTGTTTAAATAACATTATCACAATTTAAAACATGGATTTTTTTTTTTTTTTAAAAAACATTAAACATCAAAAACATCACTATTTGAAATTGTCAAGTAGATCTAATACTAATATTGCACCAAATGAAATTTTAAATTGGCATAGAGTAGACCTGATTTATGTTGTCCTTGTTTTCTTTAGTGTTCATCGTTGTATTGATTTTTTGCTGTATTCGTAGGCTCTCAAGTGTGAGTCTCTTATTTGTTCTCTTTTCTTTGTCCAGAATTTAAATCTTATCAAAATCAGCTGTGTGTCCAGTATCCAAAATGTGTTGAGAAAGTCCAGTTAATGCTCTTTCTTTCTTTATGTCTGCCATGTATTCCTTCATTCTTATTCCAAGTATTCTCTTTGTTGTCCCAATGCAAACTTGTTGATGTTTAATATTTTTTTAAAAAACGTCCATGTTTTAAGTTGCTATAATGTTATTTAAACAGTCAAACCAGTTTTAATGTAAATTTAATGTAAAAAATCAGTTTTTAATGTAAAATTTAAAATTTTGTAAGTAAATATTCGTTTAATAATTTAAAAATCTATTGTTACCTTTGTTCAGTTATAGTCTCAATTTTATATTTATATTTGTATACATAAAAACAACATTTTGGTTTACTTTAAGATTTAATAAATATCCCTGAGGAAGCTGAAAAATAACCAGCGAAACTTCGCAGGGAAAATATGAAGTAAATTTTATTTATTTGCATAAAAAAACAACAGACCATTTAGCCTAAGCTTAATTGCAACAAACATACACTCTTTGCTTAATTTATAAGCTCTAATAAAATAAGTGATATATTTAATTTGTTTAACACATTTTCTTTTGGTTTTTATGTTTTCCTCTACAGATCTCACCGATGCAGCTCTGCGCAATGTTAATCTCTATATTGAACCACCTGTCGTTCGTCGTGGTCAATCAGTGACACTGCACTGTGACTATAATCTGGATGGTGCGCCATTATACTCGGCTAAATTCTATCGTGGCCAGCTGGAATTCTTTCGTTATACGCCTGGTGAATTTCCAAGTACTAAGGTTTTTCCTTATCCTGGCATTAATGTTGATGTAAGTTAAGCTTTCAAACAAATTTTTTGCCTGAACTTACACAAATTAATCCTAAAAGTATGCAAAATTTTTTCTTGTTTCATACTAAATTACGATCTTTTTGTTACCATTCACAGGAACAAGCTTCAAATGCTACGCAAGCTGTCATACGCAACGTTGGTTTTATTCTATCCGGCAACTTTTCCTGCGAAGTAACTGCTGATGCACCATTTTTTTCCACAGCCACCGCCTATGCATCCATGCAGGTTGTTGGTAAGTTCTTACTTAGCTGACTTTAATATGTTTTTTTAATTTTCTTTATTCTCTTGTACGGCTTTGTTTAACGCTTAATTGATTTAATGCATGGTGTCAAAAGAAGCTTTTAAATTAATGAGCCTCCTATTAAATAATAGGCTGCCTTTGTTCATGTATCTGTGTGTATTGTGCGTAAGTGTGGGTATAAAGTGTGCGAGAGGGTTGCGGTTAACGCAACTTCGACTCACGTGAGTGCGCAAACTTAATAAATCTCACAGATTTTTATTAGTTTCATTTTTTTGTTTCTTTGTTTTTTCATTCTTTTATTTTTATATATTGGATTTTGGATTATGTGTGCATTCAATCATAAAAGGTTTTTGGCGAATACTGGTATTTCGGGATTTGAAATTCGTTATCACAAAATGGCAAAATTTTAAAACATTGGCATTAAGCTGTATTATAAGCAGTATTTCTCTTATTTTCTGCGTTTTGGCATAAATAATTGCAAATTATTTTTTGATTTTTAAAATAGAAATCCAAACGCAATCGGTATTAATACCTAAAATTTTTAAAACACTCAAAAGTTTAATAGATGACTCTAATGGCATTTTCGCTTCTCCCCTTTATGTCATCTTTGAGAATTCTGAATTTTTTCTACTTTTGGAGCCAACATTTTCGAGAAAAAACAATTTTAGAGGTCAGTTGGAAGAGGGCAGGATTTCCAAAAAGGGCAGGAAATACCGATTAGGGTATGATGCTTTTTTTAATAAAAAAAAACAACCTTAACGGTTCCTAATCAAAGATACTTGTAAAATTTTTAAATATTTAAATAATAATTAGTTTTTGAATAAAGTAAGCTTGAAGAAGGCAACAATAGCTCTGTATAGAGTCAATTATACTTACTTGTGATATTTGAGCACACAATTAAAATCATGTGAAAAATTCAAAGGATAAATCATATTAATTTGTCTAATTAACTTTCTTTGGTAGATTCATATCAAATAAGGCGTCTTTAATTAATGTCAAATTAATTAAATAATCTAAAAATAATTGATCGATTTTGGTCAAGGTCACAAAAAATTGAACATCTGGTTGTACCAATAGCCAGTTTTTAGTTCATACACTAGCTTCTAGCGAAGAAAAATTCGTTTCAATTCTATGATATTTTTCGACAGAATCGCCGAACTCCAATAAATAGCGTAAAAATAAGAAGCAGCGTAACAGCAGAAGGAATCCTTGGTAGAACTAAAGGCTTGATTTAAAAATAAATACTGCTTTCAAATTCATACGAATTTGTTCGAACAAGTGTCAAATCATAGAAGACTTAAACAGGTTGGTCATAGCTGAATCACTCAAGACTACTGAAGAGGAAATGTAGTAACTTTCGAAACAGGCTGTCTAGCCTGCTGTGTGATTGACTCTATCCCTTTCAGCACCCACTTACACATTTGTGCAGGTAAATCTTTGCTATGTTCACGCGTTGGGCTTTCATATGGATAGCCCTAACCTGACCTTATGAAGAATTTGAAACGAAATTTACAAAATTAAAGCAAGAATCAATAATGTTATTACCAACCTTTGAAAGGTTCTATTGTTTGAAATAATGTGAGTAGAAAAGAAGGGAATGAAAAGATATATACTTTTTTATATTTTTTATTTCTATTTTTATATTTATATAATGTAAATAAACTTTATTGTATGTATAATCATCTAGTTTCATGAAAATTAAAATTTTTTCAGAAAGGCTTAACCGGAAGATGTTATTATCCTTTTTTATTACTATATTTAACATTGCAAAAGTTTAATTTTTTTTTTTTAAGCAAATCAGTGTTTAAAAAAACTTACTTTTGGCCGTAAAAATCGGTCAAACACCTCACTACGCTGTGCACTTAACTGGCTAGCAAATAGAGCGTGTCAAACAAACAATTTTACCAACTATAGAAGTTGACAACAAGTTGCATCATTAGCACATCTTTATAGAGTCGAAGTGCGCGTATTATAAAGGCTGACATCCAAAGAAAGAGACTGTAGACTCAATTTGTTTTATTGAAACCTCAGGTGCATTCACTTTTTTATCTGCCCAACTAACTTCTTGGTTATTTTCTTGTCACTTGTGCTTGGCTGTTGGATTTTTTTCTACGTCTTTTTTCTTATTATTATCACATAAACAGACACACCAAGCAAAATACGCATTAGACTTTCTTTGATCTGGAAGGCAGAGAAGAGAAAAAAAAATTGCTGAAAAGGACTCATATAAACATGCTAAAAGCTATTTGCACTACAAGCAATGCAGTGAATTAAAATGCAGAAAACAAAAATGAATAAAAGAGATTATTAAATAAATGGACACTGAGAGTAACAAGTAGACGATATATATGCAGTATCGGACAAAACTAAAGAAACTTATTTTATTGGCATTTTGTGGAATAAAATTCTTATTAATAAATTTAAAAGTAATTTTTTTCAACTCAACTTAAGTGCATATACATATATTTAAAGTTATAAGCCAAACAAAAATTAATATAATATTTTATTTAAAATAACAATATTAATACAAAGATAAGATTGTTACTAGAACTTGTGTCACAAAACTAAAGCTCAATATATGGATACACAAGAAAAACTTGATTTTTGTTAATATTTGATGTGTACCCATTGCTTTTTAACATATCTTCAAATTTGCGCGGCATCGCTTCAATTAATTTATTTAAAACGTCTATTGCAATGTCAATTCCGCTTGGATAAAGAGAGAGTCCTTCCCTTTGCAGTTTTCGCGCTGAATTTTTTTATTTACACATTCCTATAAATTCTCTATGGGATTGAGCGGGCCACATCAAAAACTTAACTTTTTTAGCAGCAAATCACTCCTTTACACATTTGGCAGTATGTTTTGCATCGTTATTATGCTGCAAAATCCACTTCAACTGCATTTCTTCTTCAACATGAGGTAACATTACATTTTCAAGAATGTCCTTGTACATGAAATTATCCATTATGCCGTTGATTATATGAATTCGGCGGATCCCATGACCGGAAAAACATCCCCATACCATTATGTTGCCTCCACCATGTTTCACAGAACTCGTAGAGTAACGTGGACTTAGGCGTTGCCCTTTTGGCCTTTGGATTGAGGCCAGTATCCGTCCGAACCTTTGATGTTGAATTTCGATTCATCAGAAAACATTACGGTTCGCCATTTCGCAACAGTCCAGTTAACATGGGATTTTCCAAATTCAATCCGTGTTCGACAATTTTTTGGGATATAAAAGGCTTTTTTACGCTTCTGTATGTTGACAAGCCGCCGTCCACAGCTTGTTATTGAATTTATGTGCGTAAAATATTAAAATGCAATTCATTTATTGATCCTTTTTTATTGTCCGAATGATTGCTTGATCCTCACGTTTTGTTGTTTTAAGTGGTCTAGCACCTGTGATGTGACTAACAGCCCTATTCTGGCAGCTTAACTAAGCTCACCACATTAACAAAATAGTTAATATTAACAATTTGTTAAGGTTTCGTATTCTGCTGCAAATTTAAATGCTCTTTTCCTTACAATTTTGCTAATAACTGAAAGAGTCTAAACAACGAATAAAATGTATGTTTTTAGATAGAAAATTTTTGTGAAAATAATAAAATAAATACTAATTATAATATAATATTGAGTTTAATAGCATCTTTAGGTAAAACGTAGCCTTCGTCTTAAGCTTCGTTCGTTTTCCGACGATATCGGACAAAATTGGCTTGATGTATTTTTTTCCTTGCGTCGTCGTCCACTGTTACGTTGCTTACGTTGCTCAAATACTCTTAACGTGAGTAATTGTCAAAAACATTGTTACCAGATTGTAAAAGTTCATCATTTTGGGTAAAATTGACAAAAAGCTTAAATATTTTATGCTTATTCTAAGCAATATTTAATAGGTGGCATCATTTTTTGCATCAGCTGTTTCGTTTGTTTTGTTTTTTTTTACATATATGATTAATTTTTGCTGCAAATTTGATCATAGTGAAAAGTTTTGTGAAAATTAATAACTATAATGTTTTCCGCGATCGCTTTATACAATTTTAATGAATCGGATGCAAATCAGGCAAGGCAGACAAGTCTGCAAAGCAGGTAAAACTCCAAGATCCAATCCAACTCCAAATTGCTCGCTTGGGGTTTTTAGTGTGGTAAATAAAATATAAATTAATTGATTCTAAATTCTTGCATTTCAAAAAAAAATACTTACTATTTATTTTCAGCAACTTCCATGTCAACAAATTTCTAAACGATAAGGAAATTTTCATCGTCTATATTTGACGTTTCGTTTAAAATTTTTTTAATACATCAAGCCAAATTTTCAGTACAGTTACGTTGTCGTTCATTTCCTAATCGGCTGTTCTCGTTGGGCTAAGAAATTATTTTTACATCAAGCGAAAACAGCTGACATTCGGCTTTTGAACGAAGCCTTCGTGAAAAGCACGTTACGTTCGTTTTACAGAATGATGCTATAAATACATTAAACTGAAAAATGGAAGAATTTTTATTTATTTATTTATTTATTTATTTATTTATTTATTTATTTATTTATTTATTATATGAAAAATAACAATAAATTATTATTTTACAAAGGGGGAAGAGCACTAGCTGCCAGGACTTTCGGCTCTAGGAAGAATTTTTACTTGTTGTAAGTGTTTATAATTAAATCTTTCAGTAGCCGTGGAAAATTTTTCAAGCGCTTGCAAGGTCACAAGCAGCACTCGAAGCATCTGTTTATATCGCGCATCTCTTCTTTATAGATCAGTGTTGGGCAGCTTTGCACACCTATACTCTCTCATCTTGAGTATGTATAAATGAGCGCTTTAAAGCTCACACTGAAAACAAAGTAGTGATAAAGCGCTTTTTGCAGAAATCTTACTAGGCATTATGGGATTTGTATTGCGAAATTAAATAAAAAAGTAATGAACGGAATGTCAAAAGGTAACAGACCGACAAATGGATAATATGAAATACAGATAAGCGGACGGCAATGTAAAAAGGCAGGCTAATAGTAAAAAACAAATATGTTTTTCTATTGTGCTTAAGTTGCTTATTGTGATTTGCCAAGGCCAAACTGACAGCGCGAGATGCTTTCATTATACGTACTTAAAGCTGATCACTATATGAGATTATATGTGGACGTGCCGCTTTTAAATAATTAATGAATTTCTCCATCGCATGCACCAAAATTACCTTATATTGGCCATGCAAATTATCGTTATGCCTTGTAATGCATAATTTTTTTAATTTTACCTTTTTAAATTTCTGAAAAATTTTTTCATATATACTTCCAAAAATTTTGCGTACATATAATTTTATACAGTGTAATCCTACGTTATACCTGTGTCGATGAGCAATAACAAATTAAGTCTTATTTCAAAGTTTCCAGAAATCTTGCTTCAAAGTTTTCAATCGCCATATAAGTTATATGAAAGGGTCTTTTGTTTTTGCGTTATATCTTTGGCTAAGGTCATGCTTGTAGTTCTAGAATTTGTGTGTTCATAATGATTTATACGTGGAACACAATTATATCAATAACTCAATTCAGTCTTAAATCGACTTAAGCTATTATTGCTTATCGACACAGATATAATATATTCAAGGAACACGCAAGCGCAGACCTTATCTGCTTGAAATTCGCTTGAACACTGAAGCTTTGATCGTTCTGTAGGTGAGATAAATACATATTTTACTGCACAAACACAATCTCAAGTGTACAAAGCTGCCCGACACTGTTATAGATGCATGGCAGAATAACCAGGTAGGGTAAAGAGATTCACCACACCGACAGCTAATGTCAAAATTACTTTTAGCGATGCCACTTTTCAGTATTGTTGATTATTGTGAGACAAATGCTTTAAGGGGAATTTATACTAAGGTAAATGGGATAAAGTAAGAAAAAAATGTATATTTAATGAAACATATAAGTTTTTGTGTGATTTTAAAGTTTTAATTTCACTAATTTATTATTGCCCATTATTTTTTGTTTATTTTTTTGAATTCTTAATATAAATATTAATTTAAAAAATCAAAAACACAAAAGCGCAACTGTTTGAAACAATGAAATTCGAGCGAATGGCACAATCTACCTACAAATCTACAAATTCTAGGACGCTGCTTCAAATTTTGCTTAAAAATAAAAACTTGTACTTCCCCGTTTTCCAGTTTAGTAAAAAGAATAATACTTAACAGATTCCGCTCTCAGTGCGCATAAAAGTGCAGCCTACATCACATGTGAAAATACATGCACACAAAAAAATACATATACAACAAACGAAACTAAGCAAACGAATCTAATTGGCTTATTGGAGAACAAACGAAATACAAAGAAACAGTCAAACTGCTGTAAAAACACATAAAGCAACACCTGCTTATAGAACTTTAAAAAGCATGTTCATCAAACATATCATTGGGCTACTTAAGACTTAAGACAACATAAGTATATAAAAACAGGTTGGTAAAGTGTGGTATTAATACTACGGGGTTTTTAAGCCACACTGAAAACCACGCAATTGTGAATACCCTTAATGATGCAATCATGGATTTTTCTTTGAAGATACGGCATCACTGTATTTTGTGATTTTGACATGATTTTGACATTAGCTGTCGGTGTGGTGAATCTCTTTACCCTACCTGGTTATTCTGCCATGTATAGATGCATATTGATTTACACCATTCATATTGATTTTCACCATTCATATTGATTTTCACCATTCATGGTGAACTGTAAAAGCTTTATAAGCTTTAATATTGTTAATAATATTTTAGGAATGCTAACATTTTCATAACATAACAATCAGCATAACAAGAGCTCCTTAACTATTACTTGTTAAGCTAACAACCAGAATAGGGCTGTAAGAAGCCAGTCGAACGAAAACAGCTTATAGTTCGGGATAAAACACTATGTTGAATACAACGTTTTTCCAGTACATATCACTGATTCACCTTTTTTGTTTTACAAAATTGTCCAACCCGGATTAATGTTCACTAACGCTTGATTTAAGTGTTCCCTTTTTTGTTAATTAATATCACGATGATGAAAAAATTATGAAAAACTTTCGTTTAAAAAAGCTTAAGATAGATCAGTAACTATAACTAAGTGAAATATAGAATAAACTTTATTCTTCACACTAAGTCGGCTGACTGAAATAAAGTCAAAGCTTCTTATTATTGCAGACATGTTGAATAAATGACATTTGAAAAATAAACCTCAAATATTTTTTTTAAAGTTGTAACTCTAAGGCAGTGATCCTCACAGACAAAAGGGTCTGTTCACGTACTAACTTTAATTAATTGTAATAGATTAGAGAGTGTCATTTTGCATATTATTCCTCTCTCTCGAGCTTCAAAAGAAAGCTTTCAAGCAACTTCAAGCTACTTGAATCAAGTACGACAACGTACTTGTAACAGACGCAAGTAAAAAAACAACAATATTTTTTAGAAAAAGGTGTGTTTAAATAAGTGTAATTTTTCCGATTTCACTCAAGCAAATCACAAAACGCAAAATTGCTTCTGCTGTAAATTTTGTTTTTGTCGCTTACACATTTTTGGCGCTTTTGGCTCGCTATGGCCCGTTTCTATAAAGTACAAAATATTCCTTACTCTATTGCAAATTCCTTATTTCGTATACTCATAAATTCATTAATTTAATAGTAGAAGTAATTTTAAGGCATAACTGCAAAAATTTAAGGCCATAGTTGATGATTGCAAAAATAATAAGTCAATTATATATACGTCATGAAGGGATTTACAAAGTAACCAAAACAAAATGATTACAGCAACATAGTGCTTAAAGCATTAAGTTATTGTTCGAACACTTATGTATTTACTGTGAACTTTGTAATCATCATAAACGTCACTTGCCAGAATACGACTTCAAGATATCAAAATAAAAACAACAACACTACATACTCTTGTATGAACGCTCAAATGTTGCCGTACATTGCACAACACTGTTGTCGTAAATTTATATTCATTATGCATCATTTGCATCTTAAATTAGTTTATCATCACAGCCGTTGTACCAAAAACACACAAGCACACATTTACAACAAAGGCATACACACTTCCACATGTTGAGTAAAACTTAAAACCACTCACACATGCTCACACATTTGAGTACGCGGAGCCATCAGAGTTTAGTCATTCGTTATGTCTCTCATTCATGTTTTCTGCTTTTCATTTACTCGCTTTGTTTTTCCTTAAATCGTTTCATTCACTATTTAGCTTGTAACAATATTCTGCATTTCTTCGACGTTATAATTTTACTGTATTGTATTTATGTTTTATTCTGTTTTTAAAGTTTCTTATTTCTTAATAAACTAGTGAGACGTTTCTACGAATTTTGATTCAATCTCATAATCATTTTCCGCCTGCTCTGATATACTTATAAATATTAGAATTGTATGCCATAGTCTTAAATATGATATGACAGTTTCTTGATGGTGTACAATAGATGTGTTAATAGTTATTCATAAACTTGCAAACGTATCTCCAATTTTCAGTCTCCTCGAAAAAATCTGAATTTTAAGACTAAAAAGATAAGATTAAAATAAATATACCATATAAAAGTTAAAAATTGTGACCTTTTTTCCAAAAATTACATTTTTGAGCAAATATTAAATTATAAAAATATTACTCTTTAAAAATAGTGTGAAATTAAGTTTGGTCATAAGACTGGTTTTCTACAATTACTTATTAAAAGGCTACTTGTTATGATCAATCAATTGAAATAAAAAGATGTAATTGTTTGACCAAAAAGTTGACTTTTTAATGCTTATTATCAAAAACTCAAAAAAAAAATATAAAAAATTTTACGAAAAAATAAACTTTGACCTAACTTTTTTCATTTTTACATTCAGAAATTAAAAATCAATGACTAAGACTGTAGAGAATTTTATTACCTTTCATATAAAACAAACTTGTCTGTAGTACTTGACCGTGCATTTTTACAGCAAATTTTCGTACAAATATTTTTGTTTTAACTACTACATTTGACAAAAATTCGTGTTCATATATAATAAGGGTAAAATGTGTTTTAGGAGCCATAATTATTTATTTATCAAATTTATTTTCATAAGTATACCTTTATAATTTTAAAGCTTTTTCATTTTAAAAAAAAAATAAACACAAAAATTTGAATCATATTTCAATTTAATTTTAATTTATTGTTCTCATGAAACTCGACAAAAAATCCAATTATTTTTTTACATTTTCGATATCTTTTTACATGTAGAATATGTTCCAAAAGCGGTTTGGCTGATAACAATTGCGATAACGAAAAGTTATCGAATACGAAAGGAACCTATATTTTTATAAATTAACTCAAAAAATCTTTAGGAAAATCTTAAAATGCGTTTTCTGAAAAATCTTTTTTTTTTCAACCGGTCTCTACAATATCTCAATAATTATTCTATGGAATGACTTGGAGGTTTTTATTTTAATGTAGATAAAATTTGTTCGATCCTTAACCTAAATAGCACTTTAAAGAGCGAAAAATGTAAAAAAAACGATACTAAAAATTCACATGTCCGAAACTTTTTAAACATTCAACTATTTACTGATATAATTAATAGGTTCAAGCTTCATTAAATATCTTATATTTAATACAATTTTTTGCTTTTTTTATTTCAGTTGACTTTTACGTGCTAAGCGATGGTGACCATTTGGGTATTTTTTTTTTCAACGTGACATTTGACGGCGCATTGATACTTCAAATTACACTTTTTTGCACCAAAAAAAAAATATTTGCCTACACTTTAAAATTTGTTCCTTTTTGTATAATGAACGACCAACAAAGTTCGTTTATCTTTTGTGACTTTCGTGACTTGGGAATGATGATATGTGAGCTTGAATTTAATTTAGTATCTCTTTTGAATTTTCGTTCGATGGCGTTTTTACCTCTTATATCATCCGTCGTAATACCTGTGGTGTGGGTCATTTTAATTTTCAAAGCATTTGATATAAATTTTTAATTTTCATCCAAAGTATTACAAAAACAAACCCTCACAAACAGTAATTATTTTGCTATTTATTTTATAAGAGTACTCGTAAAAAACTAATCTATTTTTTAGACTACCAGCTTTTATTTTGCGTACAACTTATTTTTTCAAGGAATGGATGTTACTTGCAATAAAGAAAACTCTTTTAGCATGTGTGCCGAGCGACCAGTACTCATCAAAAATTTGTTTGTGAATCTCGTCTTTAAGAAAACACCTGCATTTCTCTCAAAACGTGCACAAAACGTTTTAAAACTTGCAGCTTTCTATCTCTTACTATATAATCGCTCGAGTAGCTTTGCCCAGTGTACATTTTTGATGTCCTTTCTTTTCTAGACCGCCGACACCACTTTTTTGTAATTCGATTTTTCAATTATTGAAGACGACTTTCACTCCTTTTGTTCACGCGTTTAGTACGGCAGTTTCTTCCTTCGGGAATGAAATCTATTTCTTTCATGCTGTCATCATGACTGAATCGCTGATTATATCTCAAATATTGATGACTAGACAGTTTTGACAAACTTTGACAAACTTCCTTTGACACTCAATACAAAATCTATTTTGAAATCCTCTTTTACGCAGTTGTGATGTAAAAATGCATTGCATTGTAACAAAAAATGTATTAAAATGCGATGGGCAAAAATACTTTAGTTGGCATAAGACTTTTTGCCTTACGCATTTTAAAACTATTTTGTAAGTCAAAAAGACTTAACTCGACTTAATTCAACTTAAGTCTTTTGTACCAAGCACAAAATGATTTTTTTACCTTAATGCTTTTGGACTTTGCAACTGCAATGGGATGCAGTTTTACCACACCAAAGTTGTTGAAAGCAATCAAGAGAGGAAAAATAACGGATTAGAAAACAATCAAAAGCCCGAACTTAAATTTTTTGGCCTAAGTCCTTTGTACCTTACGCCAAAGATATATTTTCAGCACTGCCAATATTTAAATTTTTTTCATTAAAGAATGTACGTTATTCACAAAGTTTTGAACTACTTTTATTTTATACTGTATTAAGGCGTGTGGGAAAAAATTTGTGTCCATTCCATGGTCACGTACAGACAAATTCAACCATTTTTTTGAGCTTATTGTTCAGCCAATTCTAAATATCCACATTGGAAATTAAGTCCTTTTGTCTAATTAAATATATTGCATTCTGTTTTTTCACTGTACGCTCAAACTTTTTTTAAATTTTATTAAATGCAAGAGAAAAAATTAGACATCTACTGTCACGTGTCGGACATTTTAAGTCAACAAACAAATCATTGTGTTCGATAACAAATTTTAGCGAAAGTAACGAACATCGGAAAGACGTATTTGAAAGCAAATTTTCATTACTCATAAACATGCTTTCGGCGTAAAAATATTTTAAATAAAGTCCACAGTTTTTTTTAAAATATTATATTTACATATCGTCACGTGCAGACAAATCACGTAACGTGCCTGACAGACTGACGATGTTGTAGTTTAATTGGGTAATTAGGTAATTAGGTAGTTAAATAAATATGCAATTTTGTTATTAACCCTAGTTCGGCCGACGATGTTGATAGCCCTTTAAAGGCCGACGCAGTCACCCTGTGACTGTTTTATAAAATATGATAAATTCTGCAATAAAAGAGTAAATTATGCAAAAAAATGGACAAAAATGTAAATTAACTATCTGGAAACACAATCAGGGGATGAGTTTGACAGATTATTCAGAGTAATTGTTTTTAAAGTTAATTCAGTGTACTTTGTGAGTACAAATGAATTCTTCTAAGCGTGCAAAACGAGACACATTGACAGATGCGGAGATTGAGGCGTTGCTCTATGATGATGACAATGTGGAATTCGACTATGGCGACGATGGTGAAGATGCTGAATGGCTACCAGATGGCTGATAATATTGAAATGGACAAATTTATGAAATTGTTTTGGGTTGTGGTGTTCATAAGTCCAGCATGAAAATCATCGATGAGTTAAGGGCTCCATATTGGTTTCCACTCTACCGTGCAGCAGTGAGTCGAAATAGATTCAAAGCTATTCTTTGCACCATTCGTTTCGACTAACGCACAACACGTGACGCTCGAAAGGCTACTGACAAAGCTGCTCCAATATCAGAAATTTGGATGCTTATGAACGACAATTTGCGTAAACAATATTGGCCATACAGCAACATAACAATCGATGAGGAACTTGATCAGTTCCGTGGCCGAGCATCGTTTCGCCGATACATCCCGTCAAAGCCAGAAAAATACGGCATAAAAGTATTTTGGGCCTGCGATGCGAAAACCAGCTATCCGTTTCATGGCATATTATATTTGGGTCGGCAGCCCGGTAGAAAAAATTGTTATTAAGTTGGTGCAACCATGGAAAAATAGTGGCCGTAATATTACTATGGACAATTTCTTCACTTCATTGCAACTTGCCAATGCGTTAAAGGAGATGAATCTTAGTTTAGTAGGCACGGTGCGGAACAATAAGCGCTTTATACCAAAAGAGTTGCAATTTGATAAGTCCTTGCGTCTAGGTGATTCGAAGTTTGCATTATGATCCAGTCATAAACAAACCAGAAATAAATCTCGACTACATTCGTACAAAAAGTGGTGTTGATATGATGGACCAATTGCTCGGAGCATATATGCAATAGGAAGACGCATCGTTGGCCATTGGCCATACTTTACAATATGTTGGATTTAATGGCGTTGGCTGGGCATATCATTTATCGGGAGAAAAATCCAAAGAGTCGTATTAATATCAGCCGCCGTACTTATATTAATGGACTTGCTCGTGAATTGGCCACTAAAGCCATCAAAAGTCGAACATTAAACCATTTTGTCTTACAGCATTATCACGTGCATACGTACTGCCATGGAAGCTATCTTTAATATTCGTTTGACTCCATTCTTAGCACCTGAGCCACAAATTGAGCGTCCCGATGAAACTGGCTGAATGCCAATCAAAGGCAAGTGTCATGTTTGCCAGCATGTAAACAAAAACAGCGGAACTCACGCAAAATATGTCAAGTCTGTAAACAGCCAGTCTGATAGGAGCAATTTCAAACCATAATCAAGTATATTCAATGCAAGGAATAAAAATAAAAAAAACTTAAAATATGTATTTTCCTATAAAATGACGTTAGTACATTAATAAAAGACCACAAAAATCTTATAAAAATATAATTCTTATATATGCTTCATACATTTTTACATAGTCACCCAGGTGACTGCATCGGCCGAAATAAGAATAAAAAGTTTCAGCATGTATGAGTTGACAAAGACAAAAATTGAAAAATTTTAATTTATGTTTTTTGTACTAAAAATTCATTATTTTAAGATGTCAAGGAAGATGGGTTAACATAATTGGTTGAAAACATATTTTTTTCTGTGAAAAAGGTGAAATAGTCACTCAGGTGACTCGTCAGCCGAACTAGGGTTAAAAACGAATTTAATATATTGTCCTTCCCTTGCCTCAACCATTTTTTCATTATTTTTAGGCAATGCCTTCCATTGTTACTAAAACAAAATAGTTTGCGAAATATTTTCTAAACATTTACGAATTGTATTCATAATTAAAAATCTAGAGTAAATTCGAAATTTTTTTCTAATAATTATAGAATTTCCTGATAAGAGACCACAACTCTTCACCGAGCACAGTCGTTATGAGCCGGGCGATGTGCTGCGTGCCAATTGCAGTACACCACCTGCAAGACCACGGGCGGAGCTAAGATTTTCAATTAATAACAAGGTGGTAAGTAGTTTAAAATAAATAATTTTAATAGAATATTTCAACGAAAACTCTATTCATATTCATAAAAATAAATAAAAAAATAAAATAACAACTTAATGCTATTGCGTCAATGCTAACCTGTCTCCTTACTGACAGAACGCTTCCATAATTTATGCTATGTGCAGCAAAATATCATTCAAAATATTTAATGCTTTTATTAGTAGAATAACAGAACATAACAGCAAAAACAATAACAACCGAAGCAGCAGCGACAATAAAGGCTATAAATTAAACCGTTTGAAAATGTTATTAATTGCTAATTAACGGTGAAAATGATAAATTGTGGCAAGAAGTGAGAAACGTGACGCAGCATTTAAACGGTGATTATTGCTAGAGTATAAGTGCATGGCTGTCTGTCTGTCTGTGTGTGTGTGTATCTATGTGAGTGAAATGTAAAACAAGCTAGCACGTAACGTTAATTTGTCAACATGTAAGCTTTTATTGAAATAGCCCAAAGCCTTTGCGTCATAAAGGAAGGAAGAACGGAAGGAAGGAAGGAATAGCACAACCAAATAAACACACATGCATATCTTAATACATATGTGTATATATTAATAAGAGTTTAGCTGTTAGTTGTTGCGCAACAGCAGTCAACGGCAAAGTCACTATTTGTAAATACTTACTTCTGCCACTACTCACTATGCATCATATTATAAACGTGCCAAAGCTGCAAACTATTCATCATCATGTTTGTCGCGCGTTACCTAAGTGCTGGCAGTATCGTCAGGAGATAACTTCTGTGGTCAACCGCAATCGCACATGTCTGGTGCTGAGCGGAAGGGAAGCGAAAGGGTTGATTAGTAAATCGTTCGTTGGCTAAACTGTTTAAACTTGTAGCAATTAATTAATGTTACGCATACGCCACAACGAACAGGCATTGAAAGCAAATCTAGCGCTCGTACGTAAACTATTAAATGGTTATTATAGCATTAAGTTTTTTAACCAATATTTTTAAAGAGATAAATGTTTATACTCACAAGCCATCAGTGGTGACCACACCATATTAGTTGCTAAATTATTAAAAATATGGGCCGATAGCCTTTGTTGCTAGTGCCTTTAAATTAGTAATATAATTATTTATAATTATGTTTCATTTAAATAATTAATAAAAATTAAAAATATATTTTACAAGTATTGAGGTTGACTTATAATGATTTAATAATTAAAGCAGCCATAAGCTTCTAGAATGACCACAGATTTTGTTTTGAATTGAACTTTAAGGAATTATAAACAAATGTTTTTGTTCACGAGCCTGTTCCAAAATTAATATTGTTTCGTTTTTTAATTGTTTTGTACACATATGGCCGAGAGCTGGACATTAAAAAAAATTATATATAAAAAATTGTAAATTTATTTGGAACTTAAACCTTAATCTTCTCATTCGAAGTTTGTGACATTAAGAGAAAACTAACATCAACATTCCATCCACACTGTACAATACGAAGCTAAATTAAGAAGAATTTCATCTTTTATAGTACTGTTCTTTTATACAATGTGTCATTTTAGACAGAGGTGTAATATATTCTACTTAAGCTATGTTTACAGATGTGTTCAATGTACTACAATACCATACACTACACACACCATAGTCTTATTAATCAAAGAACAATCACGGAAGTATCTCTTGAAAAAATACTATAATTCTTTGCATAGTTCACCAAAGATGAGAATAACAATCATATGAGTTTATGTTCAGATGATATTTGGTACATGTTTGTAAACCCAATTTTAGGCCCATAGAGATATATTTACTTCACATTATTTTGCTATTTTAATGGCCATCTCAGAAGCTACTTAAAAATGTAATAATCGTTGAGGCACATTCGGTTCAAGTAGTTGGCCACCTCTGACCATCAACTAGGTGGTTCAATTGCGCAACATTTGCTCAAGAACAACACATATATGATTTTTTTTTTTTTTTGTCACATAGCGACCAAAAGATTTTTTTGGGTTCGCATGCAGTTAATAGTTAGCTACACAGGTTAAAGGGGTACTATTGAGCTTTATAGGGATATTAAATAGCTTGTAGGAAAGCTAATAACTATAATCATAATTAATAGATAAAATATAGCTTACATTTAAAATATATAATATATAACTTATATTAGAAGAGATAAAATATAACTTATATTTAAAAGATATAAAATAAAACTTATATTTAAAGATCTAAAAGTTTTTTTTTTGCATTTAAAATTAATATTATTTATACTTTAAAGACATAAACAGGGAAAATTGTAATGTAAATATGTACTTACTCAAATATTGTACTAGATATATTACAATAATAATTGAGAATAATGAATGAGTAATCATATACAATGTAAAAGTTATTATGTATGCAGGTATAAATACATAATAGTGCATACTTAAGTCAGATAGACTGACTAGTTACTTATGAAGCTAAGATTAGTACATACAAAGCTTAGGGTAATAAAAGTTCCGCTATACTCGCAAAACTAGTTTTAAATACGCACAAGTAAGCTCTTAAACTCAACCTAATGAGACTAACTTTGATGCAGCGGCCATTTAAAAATCAACCATCGTTAAGTAAGCAGCTTGTAAAAAGTGCTAAAGAATAAAATAGCTTTGTACTAACTAATTAAGTTAATTCACAGAACATAACAGAATTACCCATAGTTAACTAACTAAAAGTTCTTAAATTCGAGTGGCGCTTTATGACGCGCACAGTCGGCAAGTTACGACAGGTTGTGCAGAAAATATTATTGCATTTAAACAACAAGTAAAGACTTAAATACTTATCTGGAGGAAGTTGTAAGAGTTATTATCGGAGGCTTTAATGCGCTGCAACGAGCATTCCATGAAGCTTCAACATAAAAGAAACTGTCTGGTAGAAAAAATTCGACCAGCGTGAACCATCGCTGATAACGGTCCAAGTGACGTTCTTACAGTATGAAGGTTGCACTAGTGACCTTCATTTTTTAAGTCGCAAGTTTCATAAGACAAGTGCACCAGAACATAACAAACTGATATTTAACTGCTTAGCTTAATTTCTTCAACTCAATAATTTTGAATTAATTTCTCAGACTTATTATTTGATAATTAGATAATACGTTAGAATAGTAACAAAAAGTAAAGTTGAGGGAAGACAAAATAATAATGAAATAATATAGATAGTTCTATAGTAAATCGGCACATAATCAATGAATTTATGAACATAATTAGTCTGCAATTAAGTTATGTGACATACATACCTAATTAATCTGCAATTAACTAATATAAATATATATCTACTAACAGCCCTATTCTGGCAAATTAACAAATTGTTAACCAGTATTTTAAATATTTCTATGTGTTTGTTGTTTTCAATTTAAAATTTAACGCTCAAAAAACAAAATTTTTAATGAAATTGTCAAAAACTGAAAAGCAGTCGACAATTTTTATCAAAAAATTTTTTTTTGAGCTTTAAATTTTGTTTTGAAATAATTACAAAAAACACATACACTGGGGAAAAAACATACTTTAAAATTAAACAAAAAATTTTAAAATAGAAATTTAACTTACTTGCGTTTCTACTTGCATTTGTCGGCCTTTATAGTCTAGTGAAGAGTGCGCTAGACTCTCAACCCAGAAGTCCATGGTTCGAATCCGGACTCGGACATGGTTCTTTTCGATTTCTTTGTTCTTTCCTACATTTAACAATTATGGAAAACTAAAAATTCACAACTAAATTGTGGAAAATGTGGAATTAAAGGAATAGAACAACTAAGGGCTGAAAATGCTTACCGAGGTTAAGGCATAACACTAGCCTCGGTCAAAAGCAATTCAAATTGTCTTTCATGGTTGTTTCGCCTAATCAATAATTCACGTATTGTTCTAATCACTTCCTCTAAATAAATCTATCCCTTTCCTTTCAGGTCAAAGACCAAACCTTGTTTGTATAAGGCGCATGCCTTGGTTCTTTGATATTTTATAAATAAAAAAAAAAATTTAAAACAAGTGTGTTTAATTTCTTTTTTTTATAATATTCTCTTATTATTTCCTTCCAATAACAAAAAATATGTGGCTATCAGAGATTGAATTCAAAAATTATGTGCAGTAGAGTCATTGAAAATTATTGCCAGACAACTGAGACCCCGATTTTACATTTGATTGTTTGAAAATATTTTTGAATTAGTCTTACAAATCTTGAACATAAGATAAAATAAAAACTAATTTATTATTTTAATATTCAAAATATTTTAAGCCGCAATAAAACACAAACTTCATCAAATAAAGTCAAAAAATTTGTTATTCTGGTGGTCCTAGGGATCGCTGATTACGAATCTGACTTCGAAAACTCGAAAAAATTAAAAAAAAGGCATCGAAAAAATGGCGGTTTAATTTATTTTTTTTTAATTTAATTACAATAATTTTATATCATATTTAAAAATATTGGTTTTAAATATTAAAGTTTTTGCATTACATTTTATGTTTAAAAAATGTGTTTAAAGTTTACTGTTTAGATACAATCTAGTAATTCGATAAGGCAATTAAAAATCGTGCTTTAATTGCATAGTAGGGTAGGTACAGAAGAGAGGTCCCAATAACATCAAGGGAACCTTAACCAGGCAAGCTAAAGGTCATTTCAACATTTAGGTTAGTTTCTGGTTTTCTTTTATCTATCAGATGCACATAAATTTAATGTTGTATTGTATAGGTATCAAAGGATCGGTAAGATCCCGACGTCCCGACGAGCTAGAAGAGCAGAACTAGATGTGCACCACATCCGAGTTCTTTAGATGCACCCCAAGGAGTCGACACGCTACTCTATTTGATCTAGACTTCCTACTGTTTTATAAGCAATGTTGATAATTGTTTCTTTATCAACATAAGAACAAAGTTTTTTAACTTCTAATTCATATTCTTCCATTGTTATCTTTATTTTTGCAATTTTCAGCATTGCAATGTCTGCATCATGCCTCATTTTATAATTCGCCGCAAAGTCTAATTAAAAACTTTCAAAAAAAATTATGAGACATCGAAGCTTAGCCGTTTTTGAAAAAATTTTATTAAAAGAAGAGAAAATAGATTTATATTTTCTAACATCTTATTTGTTTTCTGACTTCTTAAAAAAAATTCATATAAAAATATATTTTGGTTTCACTTTCTTGACTTTATTTCCTTGGGTTAAAGTTGCCCACTTTTTAAAAACAATTCTTCATTCCCTTGCAAAATATTATTTAAACTATACTAAAATGTTGGCTGTGCAGGTTTATTTATATTTAATAAATCTCAAGGTTGTTAAAAATAATATTTTGTTCTTTTAAAATTATGATTTTTCAAAAGTATCAAAAGTTTCAAGATGTGAAACACTGCAGGCGCAAAATTGTTTTATGAAATCGCGTGATTTTTAAAAACAATTTGCAATTTTTTAATTGATTTAAAATGTAAGCCTAGCCTTGCTCAGGGAAAACTGAATTTTATTTTTGTGAAAAAATTAAAAAAAAATGGATCTTAGTACCTGTTACCGAAAATTTTTTGGTCAAATTCCAAAAAACCAATTTAGACATTTTATCCCTGAATGCTATCTTCCAATTAATACGCATTGGAATTGCAGAGCATATGTAGGTAACTTGGTGGTCGTGGGTCTCATTTCTTATAAATTGGCGTGTTTAAATAAATACAGCGGTATTTATTTCCAGTTTCATAATTTTTAGTAAATGATAATGGATTTCCAATCAAAGTAACGAAATATGCCTGTGGCAGAAACCCAAAATTAAAATATGATGAAATTTCTAGGATCCGAAAATTTCTATAAGAGCAGGTTTTGTTAAGCATAGCACGTCGGCCAAAAACCTCCTGCTCCCTAAGCACTGTCGTGAAACCAATCTGTACTACTAACAAAAAGTAGTATACACTTAACTTCTACGTCTTCAAGATCCCTGAGATCATCTAAAAAGAGGCTACATAGATGCCTGTCTTCTGCGGAATTGAGCGGGGCATGAACAGAGGAGATGTGATACTGTCTCCTCCTCTTTTATAATAACTTAAAAGGTTCAGATAAGGTATCTCATTTTAAAGCCTAATTTCTTTTGTAGTTATTTCACTCAATCAATTTTTTTTTTACCCTTTCATGCCCGATGTTGCCTACAGGCAGCATTGTTCTTATAGACTTCTAAGTCCCGTTATTTTAATATTTTTTGCCTGTGGTTTTTTGCATTATGAAGCCTTATGTGTTGAGCAAGATTACAGCTATTTTTTCTATTGAATGCTTTGCAGATGTTCATTCAGAAGCCGTTCTCCGTAGAGTAAAATGGTCAAAATCAAGATCGAGATCACTTCGCAAAAAAAGTGTTTATACAAGAAGTGCTTAAAAAAATTAAACTTATTGTTTAATTGTAAAAGCAAGTGTACATTATAAATAAATAATGACGAGAGAGAGCTATATAAAAAAACCTAACGTTGCAAAAAAGCAACACCCTGTAACAAACGTACCCGGGCACCAAGGACATTCAGATTTGTGTCAATTCATATTTGATTACAGACTAACACATATCTGACCTCAAAAATGTGTTTCCTCAACCACTTTAATTCGGGCATGAAAGGGTTAATATCAATTTAAATAGTTCTGACTCACGAAACTATACCAACTTAAACAACAAATTTGGTTATAATAAAATTATTTCCTTCTAGCTGTTTCAGTTTTTTTCAAAATAGCGCGTTGTTAAATTATTTCCATACTTTTGAACTAGCTTAAAGTTGCTTTGTCGTTTCAACTTGTTTAAAGTCGAAAAGTGCTAAAAGAATATCATACCGAATCAATTCCGTTGAGAATAAAAAACATAGAAAACAATGTTCTTAGATTCTCAGCTGCAATGGCTAAATATAAATTATGTAAATTTATTTTGATTATTTTTGTGTTGTATCCTAAAATGGAAGACTTTTCTTTTCAATGCTTGTATTTGTTTCGGAAGCTGTTGGCAATTTGCAACAAATAAGCACAATACTCGAAACTTTTTAAGCGTCTCATATGCGGCACGCCATGACGCAAGAACACGCGTTTCAGAGTTGGCAATATATATGTGGGCTTATGTGTGTATGTGTGTGCATTCCTTAAGAGTTGTGATTTTCAAATGTTAAAGTTTTATTGTAAAAAAGGAGAAAAAGCGTCGGGAATAAAAAGGTTTGTGGGAGGAAAACTTGCATTATAAAAAAAATTACTTTAGTATATGTGTGTGTACATCAAAGATGGGCAATGAATGCTTCGTTCTTACTTGATCTTCACACCGTCACCGTTTTTGCTATGCTTTCATTCGTCAGAATGAACTGTGTGACGTGCTCGCCGTTTTAATACTGCTTGTTGCTGCTTTGTGTAGTATTTTTATAAACACACTTTGTGCTTCGTCAAATGTCAAACACCATTTTTTGTTTTTGTATTCTCAAAGTGTGTTACTCAAAAGTGTGGCAGACCAGCTCATACATTTTGCCCTTCTTAGGGTCAATTCAGGAGAGATATGAACTATTGTCAACATTTCTTGTATCTGAACCGCTAGATGGATGACTGATAGTAGTATATTTGTTCAGAAAAATGTTGGGAGTGACAAAATTATATGATCTTCTTTTGCACTTCACCCTTCTATTGTGTTGTATTAAAAGCAACAACCATCTTTTTTTTATTGTTATTTTGAAAGCATTGGCGTTGGTATACGCAAGTCTTTGTACACGCATCACAATCAATTAAGGGAGTCGTGCATTCCATCGTTTCGGCTATTTGGTGCGTAGTGATGTCTCAAAGGATGTTTTTCTGTGAATAAGAAATAACTACAAACAAATGTTGTAGAGCATAAAGTTTGCTACACTCAAAGAAATATTCTTGTCGTAGTCTAGTGGAGAGTGCGCTAGACTATCAAGACAGAGGTCCCTTGTTCGAATCCGGGCTCGGGCATGGTTCTTTTCACTTCTTTGTTCTTTCCTTCATTTAGGAATTATGGAACACTAGAAATCCATACCTAAATTGTGGAAAATGTGGAATTAAGGGACAGGAACAACTAAGGGCTGGAAATGCTTGCCGAGGTTAAGGCGTAACACTAGCCTGGTTAAAAGCAATTCAAATTGTCTTTCACGTTTGTTTCGTCTAATCAATAATTCACATATGGTTCCAATCAATTCCTCTAAATAAATCTATCCCCTTTTTTTCAGGTCAAAGACCAAACCCTGTTTGTTTAAGCCGCATGCCTCGGTTCCTTGATCTTTAAAAAAAAAATTGAGGCAAAAATTGCATTAGTCTTTACACGCAGAGAAAAAAACATAGTTGCAACAACCATATTTAAAAAAATCATTGTATGATTGGGCTAATGATTGCTACTACCATGTTCTCAAACATATAATGGTTACTATCATCATGGTAATATGATTGCAACAACTATATATAAAAATAAATTTCAAAATGATTGAAAATTAAATGAAAGCAACAAATATTTTTTGTACATTCATTTTTTTTTTTTGTAGGGATCATAACACTATTGAAACAATAATTTTTTTCACACATTGAGACGTCGAACTGCACTCTTAGCATTTTTATTTCTTTTGCTTTTAAAGTACGTTTTAAGAAGTTTGAAGACCTGTATTTTTTTCTTTGTAGTCTTAAAGATAATTCGATTGATTACACAAAACAATAATTGAAGAATTGACGAAGAAAACAGCACATAATCAAAAATCGATAAACTTATTGTCTCTAAAAAGTTTGCAAGACAATCCTTCATTTCATGGAAACGGGGACATGTCACGCCTTTTGAAATGTCTGATAGTGCAGTTTATTTTATGTACTGAACTCAGTATAATGAAAACCAATTCCACCAAAAAACTCAACATAAATTAAGTTCTATGTGTCCTAGATATTCTGGACTAGATGTTTTCATTTTCACGAAGTGAAGGGTTTTGCTGCAAGCTATTCAGAGACAATAAGTTCTTTCGATTTCTTTTATTGCACAATTTGCAATTAACAATATTTTACACTTCACACGAACTGCATTAATTTATATTGAAGGTTCATTACACTTTTTAAAACTTACCGCAGTGCATAATTAATAATTACGCATTAATTAGTAATGAAAAAGTAATCGATCAAAGAATAATTCAGACACAAATTAAAAATTCGAGTATGTTTGTCTTTATAATAGTGTTCACATTTATTGTGATTGACAGAAACATAACATTTTTGCTGAAACTTATAGTTGAGGCCTGTCTCAGGTCTGTCTCCGTACTAACTTCAAAATATTGCAATAGAATAGAGAGTGACATTTTGCATGTTCTATTCTTCTCTCTCAATAGTTCAATTAATTAATTAAAAAATTATTATTGTGGTAATCATGTCTTAACCATGTCTTTTCTCTGCGTGTAACAAACCAAACTGTCCAATCAATTCAATTTTATCAAAAATGCTTTATTTTTTCGCCAATTTAAAAGAAAGTTTATCCATTTGACTAAAAACAGCAACAAATTAGATGAAATTGTTTTATTAACTTGAAATATACGTTTGTTAACTTGGTGTAAACTTATCTACGCTGTTAAACTTGTCAATCAATTTAAATAAAATTTAATAGTTTTAATAAATAATACTTTTTTTGGCTTGATAAATTTACTTGTTATACTGAAGAAATAATGTTATTGATAACATCGTGCATCAATTTAAAGGTACATAGTTTGAAATAACTGTAAAAATTTCAATGGTTTCTGACAGCTATTGTTCCATAGAATATATCGTATAAGGCATTTTTCTGGGTTAGCTCAAATAACAGATTTTTCCAAGTTCAAATTTTATACAATAGGCCGTAATTTTTACTCCTAAACAAAGTTAAATTTTGACATAAGGTCTTCAGTAAAATTCTTGCAAATTAAATGTAATTTAAAACTAGGAAACATTATCACTCCCTTTTATTTAAACCCACTTTAATTCTAAAAAGGAGTATATCTCGGAAACTCTCGGCGATATCATTTTCATTACTTATACAAACAAAATTTTCATCATCTTATCTTTAACTTTTCAAAACATCGTAACACAAAAACCTCCACTTCTATCAAAAATCGTCTTTGAAATCTTTCTTTTAAAGTTACTCCTCACCCCATGAGTCAGTACTATGATTTGATCTTAAAAATTATTTCTTAATAACTTATTAAATATACTACAATAAGAGAAAAAAAACATTCCACAAAACTTGAACATAAGTTTTATTTTAAAATATAGTAGAAGTATGAATTTTATAAAATAATAAAAGAGTAAAAAGTGTAAAGTGTACATTAAATAGATTTTCTCTACAAATAAAATAAAGTTATAAGGCTGTGTTTGTGGTAAAATATCACTAGTCAAAACCAATGCCGCAATAAGCGAAGAAGCAATAATGGCATATGAAAAATATGTCGGAACAATAATCGTTCGAAATGTAGAATGGACACCTAAAAATATGTGCCGAACTGCTACGTACACTTCGCGACTAAAAGAAAGCAATTGAACTTTTTTCTAAAAAATATTTTATTGCGAATGTGAAAACTTTTTCTATAACATGTAGTCAATCGCTCTTTTCCAAGTGCATAACTTTGAAATATTAAGAGAGAAAGTACCGTTATATACGCTGGTCTGAAAAAAGCTTCGACTAAATGATAGAACTTTTTTTTTAAAAATTATGTTTAGTGTGTTCTTAATTTGCGCAAGAGTAATATGATTTGGTTTGTTTGATTTTTTAAAGTATATTTTTCAATTTAAAACAAAATTTGATTGAAATGGTTAAATAAATACAGAAGTCCATGTTGAGCCATAAAAAAAATAAGAAATTGAAAGAAATCGCGAAATGTTTGAAAAGAAGTCAAAAAGTATTTAAAAACTTATTAAAAGATCTAGAGAGCTATGGAAAATCTTTTAGCAGTGGGCGGCCAAGGGCTGTAACACGGCGAGATGAGCGCGCTATTGTGAGGGCAGCTTCCAATTCGAGCCTCACTGCCTGAAAAATTGCAGAAGTAGCTGGGGTAAAAACCAATATTCGCAATGTGCAAAGCACATTACTGAAAAAATCTTTGAAAGCAGCCGTTTACAGCAAAACATCGAGCGGAAAAGATTGAACTTTGAAAGTCACCTTAAATGAAAAAGAACGCTGGCGCCGGGTGCTATTTGCGGATGAGAAGAAGTTAAACTTAGACTGGCCAGATGGTTGGTATTACTATTACCACGATTTAAGAAAGGAAGAGCGCCTTCTGAGCCTACGACAACATGGAGGTGGATGTGTCATGATATTTGCCGGAATTGGATATTGTGGAAACACCGAAGTAAAGTTTGTTCAGTCAAGATTATTTGAATTTAATTGGCAACGAAGTAGTTAGCCGTGGACACCAATTTCCGAAGGTACCAATGATATTTCAACAAGATAAGGCCGCTGTGCACACAAAAATAGTAAAGACATTTTTAGAGAAAATTAAGTTAATATTTTGGAATGGCCCGTACTATCACCGGACCTTAATATTATTGAAAGCTCTTGGGGATACCTTGCGAGACAAGTTTACGCTGAAAACCGACAGAACAATATATTGTAGTTGATTAACTGAAAAGCAGCATTATTTCCAACTGGGAGACGATTCCGAAAAAAAAATGTACAAAAACTTTTTAAATCCCTTCCAAAATGTGTAACTGAAGTTTTATTACAATTAATTAATAATTTCTTTTGAGTAAAACTTTGTTTTTATCTAAATTCTATTTTTTCGTCGTACCACAAATGTTTTTGTTGTTGTAACTAACGCAGTAATTGAACATCTCTTATTATTTAAACCGCTTTATTAATATGTTTTTTCTATAACATAAAAATTTGAATTTTTACTTCATTCGTTAAATAAAAACATTTGAAAAATTTCAATTGGCTATCTTTTCGTCGCGAGGTGTATGTCCCAATCCGTATTATCGACAAAATAGAAAAAAATCAGCGTAGCATAAATTACGTTAGCATGCGGAGCTCAGAAAGACCATTACCTCATTCTAATAATGTTCTTGGTCTAAAACCTCCAATCTAAAATTGCATGACTGCATGTGAAACAGATTCAGATAATAGAGACATGAATTCTTCATACGAACAAGAACCAGTTACCTCGCATCAACAAGTTACAATGCCCCAAGAACTATTGAATACTATGGTAGCTGAACTTAATTTGTCGAAACGGATGATACAAAAGCAGGGCATATCATATTTAAAAATGGGCAATAATTGAGCACCAATTTAAATATAATAATTAAAGGGGTTTTGATACCCTGTGTAAATCTAAGGGGGAAATAGTTATTTCTTATTTGAAAGGACATTAAATTTGCAAGAATTTGACTAAAGTTCTCAATTCAAAGTTTTACTTTGTTAAGGAGTTAAAGGAAACGAACTACGGCCCCATAGTATCAAATGTGACCTTGAAAAAATCAGTTATTTAAGCTAACCCAATAAAATCCCTTGGACGATATTTTCTATTGACCAATGTCTATCAGAAATCATTGGAGTATTTGCAGTTATTTTGTGGTGTCGCACAGTGTAATCGATTGAGTCAAGAGAACAAAATATCAAAAGCCTTTAATCATGACATCAAAAAGAAAGGCTTGGTATTTCGGTGGCGATATTTGCCTTTTAAAATCAAGTACAAAATAAAGTTAAGGATATAAAATTCGCGAAAGTTTAAAAGCTCAGTGCAGTTTTTTAAGTGTGTGGAAGCTTATTCCCCATTTTACATTATTATACCTACCATAATTGTGATCTTGTGAAATGAAAAAAAGTGCACCAATTTTGCCATAGTGCAACTTCGGTATAGAAAGGACTTCGACATTTTTTGCTGAGTTTTTAAATGCATTTATCAATACCGATACAAAAAATTAAGCTATTTTTTCAATATATTCTGCGGAAATGTTAGTTGTTCCATTATATTGTTATTTATTTCATTATTTGTTCATATTATAAGTGCTATTCTTTATTAGTGCTGTTCACATTTTAAAAATTCACTATGCAAACAGCAATGTGACCAATACTGTACTTTATAATAATGTGAACATCGCTAATCACGAATAGCATGGATTAAATGAACGTTTGTGAACTCCATAATTATATTTATAAGTAATTTGTTTAATATAAAGGGCGAGTTTTTTGCTATTTGTTTTTTCAGTGCAAATTTTTTGAAACCTCACGCGTGATTCATAACATGTGGCAAGCCAAAAATGCTCAGTAATGTTTGCCATTTCATTATGAATAGACTAACAAATGAACAGCGCTTGCAAATCATTTGATTTTGTAATCAAACAGTGAAAATCTGTGAGAAATGTGAAAATAGTTTTTTATCGAAAAAATGTGCTAAGCAATGAAGCTCATTTTTGCTCAATGGGTACGTCAACAAACAGAATTGCTGAATTTGGTCTAAAGAGAAGAAAAATTCAGTTCATAAGCTACCCTAAATAAGCTACCCATAAGCTACCCTAATACACCCTAAAAAATGCACTGTTTGGTACGGTTTGTAGACCGGCGGCATCATTGGACCGTACTTTTTCAAAAATAATGAAAATCGCAACGTTACACTCAATGAAGCAAGGTACAGAGCGATGATTACTGACTTTTTTTTTTTGTGCAAAAAGGAAGAATTGGACTTGGTTGACATGTGGTTTCAACAAGGCGGTACCACATGCCACACGGCACGCGATACCATGGACATATTGAGAGGTGAGATTGGTGAGCAATTAATCTCACTTTTTGGAGCAGTCCATTATCCGCCAAGATCAAGCGATTTCACCCCACTAGATGATTTTTTGTGGGGCTACGTGAAGTCTTTCGCTCACAGGAACAAGATAGCCATAATTGCAGCCCTGCAAGAAAACATTGCAGCTGCCATTGGTGAGATACCGGCCGAAATGCTCGAAAAAGTATGCCAAAACTGGAGCTATCGGATGGACAATCTCAGTCATAGCCACGGGCAGCATTTACATAAAGTAAATTTTAAAAAGTAAATATTCCATACACTATTGCAAATTTTCTGTTTATTTAAAATATTCAAAACCAAACGCTTAAAAAAATGACCCTTATATAGAATGTAATAAAATCTTTTTTTCAGAACTACAAAATATTTCTGTATTAATGATAAAAAATATGTTTTCTAGAAAAAATCATTTTCATGTTGAAACATTGTGTATTCATAGTGACAGATTGCTTTTTCATATTAACAATTAAAACGCGATATTCATGATAAAGGCTTATATTACATGCAATAACAATAGAGTTCAGCTACTACAGCTTTTTCACACTTTCTCCGCAATAGATCATTTTAAGAACCAATCCAATATCATTGAAATAACTCAAAGATATCGATAAAAGTGGTCCAATAAAAAACCAAAAGGGAGAAAAATTTACCCACCATAATATGGGTTGGGCTCAGGGACAACACAAGACATAACAACTAACCATGCGTTTACATAGATCTAATCATACATTAGTTTTCAATCTACTTTTGAGTTGACCTTTCGACAAGTTAACATCAAACACGTTACAGTTGTTAACATAGGTACTCATGCGATTTAATGGAGCAGTTAACATATAATTTGTTCTACTAAATGGTAAATAAATCAAGTTGTTAGGGTTTCTACTGCTTCTACGGTTAGTGTTAAAATTTATAAGAGAAAGAAGCTCTGGAGAGTCGAATACACCAGTAATGAGTTGGTGTAAGTAGACGATATCAGCAGATTTTCTTCTCTCACTTAAAGATTGCATTTTTAATAATTTCAAACGATCCTCATATGGAGGAAGGTTAAATGTGTCAGTTCCACTCAAGCCTCTTAGAGCAAACCGAACAAAACGTTTTTGAATTCTTTCTATACGATCAACATGCACATTGTAATGTGGGGACAATACTTGACTTGCGTACTCCAAGTGAGGACGCACGATTGAATAATACAGAGTTGTAGTTGTTATTAAGCTATCAAACTCTTTGGCCCACCGTTTTATAAAACCAAGCATAGAAGACGCTTTTTTACAAATTCTATCAATATGCATGTTAAACGATAACTTAGAATCCATGCATATACCAAGGTCTTTGACGGTAGTTACACGACTTAAAGCAGTATCTTTAATTTTGTAATCAAAAATAAAATTGTTCCTTTTACGCGAAAAGGTCATAGTTTGGCATTTATCTGGATTTAAAAACATGTTATTTTTAGAACACCAAACCTCAAAGGAGTTCAAGTCTGACTGGAGCAGGTCTGAATTGTCATTAGAATCAATTGTTCTGTATATTTTCATATCATCTGCATAAATAAGCAAATGAGAGTGTTTAATGACGTGGGTAACATCATTAATTGCCAAAATAAACAGAAGTGGGCCCAGGTGGCTTCCTTGAGGAACACCCGATTCTGCAACAAATTCAGAAGACAACACGCCTCGGAACCGTATTTGATAAGATCGCTCCATCAAATACGATTTGATCCAGTTTACAAAATATTGTGGAAATCCCATTAATTTAAGTTTAAATAAAATTAGATTATGTGGTAATTTATCAAAAGCTTTGCTAAAATCAGTGTAAATACAATCGACCTGGCTACCAGAATCAATAGATTTTAAGCAGAATGTAGTGAAATCAAGGAGATTAGACACAGTGGATCTGCCAGTAACAAAACCATGCTGACGAGTTGTCATGACTTGTCCACAGTGAATTTTCACTCGATCGTACACTATTCGCTCAAAAAGTTTAGGAATCGAAGACAATTTAGCGATAGGCCTATAATTAGTGACGTCGTTCCTGCAACCTTTTTTGTAAATAGGACTGATATAAGATTTTTTCCAAAAAAGAGGAAAATTACTTTCATTAATTGATTTATTAAAAAGTAACGAGAGAGGCTGACACAAAACGGAGCCGCATAGTTTTAACACTGCGGCAGGAATTCCATCTGGTCCAGCGCTAAAATCCTCATCGATTGATTCAATATACTTAAAAATATCCTCTGAGGTAAAAGATATATGCCCCAAAGAAACTCTGGATGCGTTGTTCATATAATCAAAATACGCTAAATCAGGATTAAAAGAATCTGAACAGAATGATTCTTTAAAAAGATTGGCAAATAAGCCACAAATAATGGTGGAATTGTCAGTAAATCCATCCTGAAATTTGAAAGAAGAAGGAAATCCATCAGTCTTCTTCTTAACATTAATAAATCCCCAAAATTTTCTTGGATCAGACAAAATACTCAGCTTCATATTATCCAAATACTCATTATATAATGCAGCTGAGCAATTCTCAAATTCCAGAAACAAACGTTTGTATGTTTCTAGGTCATTTGAGTCAAAACTACAAACATATTTCTTCCATGCCCTATTCCTATTGTTGCGAAGAGTCTTTAAATCCTTTGTATACCAAGGGTACGCAGAATTTTTCGCAAATTTTAGACTATATGGTACAGACTGAGAAAACATGGCAAAGAGCTCCGTATAGAAATAATTTATTGAACTGTTAAGATTATTATTATTTATGTATTCTGTAATTATATTTAATTTACTATTAAGTAAATGATTCAACCCCAAAAAGTCAGCTTTTTTGAAATTGAATTCATAAACTGTGTCAACAGAGCTTGAATTTACCATATTCTCCCTATCGGATTTATACCAAATACTCAAAGGTGGATGGTAATTATCAATAGTAGTCAAGCATGAAGTGCCTTCTGAACAATGACATTGTTACTGTCTGTAGTTAAGACTAGGTCAAGCGCCTTTCCAGACTATTATAAATACAACTAACTTGTTGTAAGTCAGAACATATATTGTCAACAAATATATGTTCTTGGCGTGTCTTCGAATTAGATGCACAAAAATGTGTTTCATCGTCAGAAGAATGCCATTTTAAGTCAGGCAAATTAAATCGCCCAACAATAAAATGTCGTCATTAACGTCAAGTAAATTTAATATAAATTCTATGCAATCCGCAAGGCTTGCATAGACCTCTACACTGCTCTTTGGAGGAACGTATGCATTAATAACATATACATTAGAATTGCAATGTACAACCTGAACGCATATAAGTTCGATATTAGCAGAGCAGGGAATATCAATAAAGGAACTAACACAGGAGCTCCTACAGCTAATAGGACACCACCACCAACTGCAGAATTATTGTCAGCGTGTCTGTCCTTCCTATATACTTGAAAACTATTGTCAAACAGTTCTAAGTCAGTAATTCCTCCGTTCAACCAAGTTTCAGTTAACGCGATAATATCTTCAGAAAAAATTCAGAGTTGACAAAAAAATGTCGCGCGTCTTTGAACGCAATCCCCTTACATTTTGATAGTAAAGGGAAAGCCTATTTAGTTTTTTATATCAAATTGAAACATCCATTCATCAAATAAACAATATAAAATCATACAAAAGTCAATATGATTTCAACTTATCACCTTAAATATAATTGGTAAAAGTAACAATGTGTTTACTGTATACTGAAAAAAAAATTTATTAACTAAGCCTAGGAATTAGTCAATATTTCTTTGAGGTGTATATGTTTAAGATTCTAAGAGATTTCCGAATTTTATTTTCTCAACTTTGTCCAGAATTTTTCTCGTTTTTCAAATAGTTAAATATTTCATTTTATTGTATACCTTGCGGTTTTTTTCTGTGATTTATTATTATTCACGCTGCTGTCAACCTTTAGCCTCGGGCAGAAATTGTTTAAGTTTACTTTGCTTGAATCTGAGTATCGCTTGTGTTTTTAATTTTTTTCGTTTTTTTTTGCTACATTTATATATGTATCCTGACATATACTTTAATTTACATTCTCGAACCTTTTCATTACTTATTCAGGTCTGACTGTGTTTTTTTAGTCCTGTTCGTCCTGTTCGGTTGCTTTAACACCTCCGCTAAAATACTTCTGACAAATGATGCTACATTGTCACATGCTTAACCCAGTTAGTTGCTTGGCTTTTTCTTCATTTAATATTTTTATCGTTTTTTTCCGAACTTGGGCTGTGATGATCCCTTACATCCATCTATTCGTTACATTTTCACTTTAATGGTTATCATCTTCCTTATTTACTACATGAAAACAACGGATGTGTGTGGAAAAATATCAGGAAAGCTTTTGCCCTGTTTTCATTGTATGATTTTTTTGTATTTTTCATTTCTTACCTAGTTGGAAAAGGGTTCTCATTTACGCTGCCGAGGTTCATGTCCTCCGGGTAATGGTAATTTTTCAATTGCGGGCAACATTGCTTAAAAATTCAGCAAACATGCTCACCTCCATACCGTTTATATCTTTTTCTATAGGTATGTCCTAGGATGGCATTTCTGTTAAATGAAATGTCTTATCAGCAATGCTGTATGCATCTCTAGGCATTAATGTTGCATTCATACCATGAGATGCATGCTGCATTGCTGCTTCGGCAGTTCATTTGACAGATACCGTCCTAGGACTTGCCTATAAAAAAAGGTGTAAGCGGGTATGGAGGCGAGCATGTCTGCTGAATTTCCAAGCAATGTTGCCGATAATTGAAAAATTACCATTATTAGGAGACTTGAACTACGGCCGAGTGAGTGCAAGTACATACGCTTACCCATTCGACCATTGCAGCCGTTAAATAATTGTCGCTAAATTTGCTACATTAAGAATAAACGTACGAGCACAGTGTAAGAAAATTAGCGCGTTCACTTTGTTATTATAACGGAAACAGCTGAACACAAAATCAGCAAAATTCTAAAATCAACTTCAGTAAACATGCTTTGTTAGTGCAGACTACCAGCAGACTGTTGAACTACTTATAATAACATAAGCATAGAGACTAAAGTAAAACAGAAATACAACAACAAATGTAAAAATATAAAATTGAGAAAAACTGAGAAATTGACACTTCAAATCTCATCGCCCCAGTGGTGCAGTGCGTTAGTGCGCGCTCGCACGGGTATCAAAAAGATTTCTGATGACGCCCTTAGCCAGGCAGAAATTACAATCAGATCAGCCAGTGACTTTTTCCTTTTCATATTGAAAAAACTTTGTTGTTTTGTTGTTGTTTCTAATAATAATAATAATAATAATAATAATAATAATAATAATAATAATAATAATAATAATAATAATAATAATAATAATAATAATAATAATAATAATAATAATAATAATAATAATAATAATAATAATAATAATAATAATAATAATAATAATAATAATAATAATAATAATAATAATAATAATAATAATAAAAATAATAATAATAATAATAATAATAATAATAATAATAATAATAATAATATTGGGGGTTGGAATTAGTTTTAAAGGTTTTCTAAGAGATGGCGTAACTATCAATAGATCGCATCGGGCACACCTGTGACTATATTCATTTCAAAGCACATTGCCTAAGCTTCATTTTTCAGTATGTGTCATTCCACTGAAGTGTAAACAACATATATTTTTTTCTCTGTGAACATGTCGACTTTCGTTCCAACAAAACGCAATTTGCGGGAAGGTTTACTTTTGTGCTTCCATTTGAAGAAAAAAGCGGTTGAAGCACAACGCACGCTTACTGAGGCTTACGGGGACTATGCTCCATCGATTTCTACTTGTGAGTACTGGTTCCGTCGGTTTAAAAGTGGTGATTTTGATACGGACGACAAAGAGCGTCCGGGCCAGCCGAAAAAGTTTGAAGATGAGGAATTGGAGGCTTTGCTCGATGAAGACCCGTGTCAAACCCTTCAAGAATTGTCAGAATCATTGGGAGTCGACTTATCAACGGTCGGCAAACGCTTGAAGGCCATGGGAATGATTCAAAAGCAAGGAAATTGGGTGCCGTACCAGTTGAAGCCGAGAGACGTTGAACGGCGATTTTTTTGCATGTGCGAACAACTGCTTCAACGGCATAAAAGGAAGAGTTTTTTGCATCGTATTGTCACTGGCGATGAAAAGTGGATCCATTACGATAATCCTAAGCGAAAAAAATCGTGGGGACCACCCGGCCATGCATCAACATCGAGGGCCAAGCCGAATATTCATGGCGCCAAGCTTATGCTGTGTATTTGGTGGGATCAGAAGGGTGTCGTGTACTATGAGCTGCTAAAACCTAACGAAACCATCACTGGGAACGCTACCAACAACAATTGATGCAATTGAGCCGAGCATTAAAGGTTAAAAGGCCGGAATATGCCAAAAGACACGACAAAGTGGTTTTTCAACATGACAACGCACGGCCACATGTTGCAAGAACCGTCAAGGAAACGTTGGAGGCGCTGAATTGGGATGTGCTACCCCACCCGCCTTATAGCCCAGACATAGCCCCTTCCGACTACCACCTATTCAGATCGATGACGCATGGCTTGGCTGAGCAGCGCTTCACTTCTTACGAGCATACCAAAAAATGGGTCGATTCGTGGATTGCCTCAAAAGACGAATCGTTCTTCCGGCGCGGAATCCATATGCTGCCAGAAAGATGGGAAAATGTTGTAGCTAACGATGGACAATACTTTGAATAATATACATTGTACCGTTGTTTCTAAATAAATGCTCAAAAACCGAAAAAAAAACCTTTAAAATTAATTCCAACCCCCAATAATAATAATAATAATAATAATAATAATAATAATAATAATAATAATAATAATAATAATAATAATAATAATAATAATAATAATAATAATAATAATAATAATAATAATAATAATAATAATAATAATAATAATAATAATAATAATAATAATAATAATAATAATAATAATAATAATAATAATAATGATAATAATAATAATAATAATAATAATAATAATAATAATAATAATAATAATAATAATAATAATAATAATAATAATAATAATAATAATAATAATAATAATAATAATAATAATAATAATAATAATAATAATAATAATAATAATAATAATAATAATAATAATAATAATAATAATAATAATAATAATAATAATAATAATAATAATAATAATAATAATAATAATAATAATAATAATAATAATAATAATAATAATAATAATAATAATAATAATAATAATAATAATAATAATAATAATAATAATAATAATAATAATAATAATAATAATAATAATAATAATAATAATAATAATAATAATAATAATAATAATAATAATAATAATAATAATAATAATAATAATAATAATAATAATAATAATAATAATAATAATAATAATAATAATAATAATAATAATAATAATAATAATAATAATAATAATAATAATAATAATAATAATAATAATAATAATAATAATAATAATAATAATAATAATAATAATAATAATAATAATAATAATAATAATAATAATAATAATAATAATAATAATAATAATAATAATAATAATAATAATAATAATAATAATAATAATAATAAAAATAATAATAATAATAATAATAATAATAATAATAATAATAGTAATAATAATAATAATAATAATAATAATAATAATAATAATAATAATAATAATAATAATAATAATAATAATAATAATAATAATAATAATAATAATAATAATAATAATAATAATAATAATAATAATAATAATAATAATAATAATAATAATAATAATAATAATAATAATAATAATAATAATAATAATAATAATAATAATAATAATAATAATAATAATAATAATAATAATAATAATAATAATAATAATAATAATAATAATAATAATAATAATAATAATAATAATAATAATAATAATAATAATAATAATAATAATAATAATAATAATAATAATAATAATAATAATAATAATAATAATAATAATAATAATAATAATAATAATAATAATAATAATAATAATAATAATAATAATAATAATAATAATAATAATAATAATAATAATAATAATAATAATAATAATAATAATAATAATAATAATAATAATAATAATAATAATAATAATAATAATAATAATAATAATAATAATAATAATAATAATAATAATAATAATAATAATAATAATAATAATAATAATAATAATAATAATAATAATAATAATAATAATAATAATAATAATAATAATAATAATAATAATAATAATAATAATAATAATAATAATAATAATAATAATAATAATAATAATAATAATAATAATAATAATAATAATAATAATAATAATAATAATAATAATAATAATAATAATAATAATAATAATAATAATAATAATAATAATAATAATAATAATAATAATAATAATAATAATAATAATAA